>OX578142.1:103389416-103576916 GCA_951213105.1 Amaurobius ferox | reverse complement strand
AATTAATCTATGAGAAGTTCTTGTTAACTTAAAAAAATAATTCATTTTCTTTTTCTAAAATTTTAACTAACTTTGCTAAAGACGAGTTTTTTCATATAAAATAATTTTGTTTATGTGATCACAAATAGAAGAAAAGCGTTTGTTTTTGGGGTTTTTTTTGCGAATTTAACTTGAACATATTTATAGAATCAGTTTCATCCACAATTATCTCCTTTGACCCATTTTTTCTCTTAATTTGAAAGCTATGATTGCCACCTATACATTTTTTATGCTGCAATGTGAAATGCTGGATAATGACGATCATAATTAATATATAATCTTCAAGTTACGCAACGAAAGCAATAGAATAAAATATTAAAAAGAAGCAGAGCAGGAAAAAATATAAACATTAGTAAACAATGTGAAATGCTTACAGGTAAGTAAATTCTCCCAATTAAACTAGTTTATTTTATTTTCTCTATTTTCAAGATTTAATTAAGGGAGTAAACGCAATCAAATCATTTGAACTCTGATATATTTTACTTATAATTTTGAGAAAAAATAACATCATTAAAAATAAAATGTTATTTAACACGTAAGCAAACCCGCTCAGACAAAATCTACAAAATATTTTTCAAAAATGTTTAGTAGAAAGTCACAAAGAGAAATTCAGCAATACATGTTCCATCACCCCTAAGGACAATGATTTTTTTGCACTGGGATAAATTGTGTCTTATGCGTGTGTTTCCGGCTCATTGTTTATAGCATTAGAAGCGTCCTTTTACGAAATAAGCTATAAATGAAAGCTTCAGAAACTGAGAGTATATTTTGGCTCTAGGAAGAATGTGTTAACACTTTCTTCTTGTGCACCTAAAATTTGGAAATATGTCCTTTTATCGACTCGGTATAACGATGGAAATATATATCCAGCTTAGAATGAGACATTATAATAAAAGTCTGTACTTTTTATAACAATAGTACGGGCTTTGTACATATTGTTGAGGCATGTTGAACTTACAACTTTTGCCTTTAGCTGCATTGGTAGATTAACATTTTATTAACAATTTGAACATTATATATATATATATATATATATATATAGTACATAGAAAATAATGAAAGAAACAATGCAAACAGCAGGTCATTTCGAAACAAGGATTTTATGACAAAAACTTCATATGGTGGCAAATGGTGTGTACACTTCATTTTCGCCAGGACTTTTAAGCATTTTTATACTCTTTTGTATACTCCTTTCGAAAAGTCAAAATTTTAAAATAAAAACCGGATGAAGTATTTCCAGAATCGTAAGTGGAAATGCTTAACAACTCCCCTTCCCTTTACTTTCTCCAGAGTTTGATGATTAATGATTTTCAGTTATTATCTAAACACTATATATAGCCAATCCTGGGAAGCATATGTTTAAATGGAATATTTCTTAACCGAAAGTGGAAAAAACGGAAGTGGAAATCCTGTCTGAACTCCACCACTCCCTTCAAAATTTGGAGCTGAATCCATATCAGCCATCATCTAAGATCTATCTATAGCTAATTCTGGGAAATAGATGCTTCAAGGAAAAGTTTTGATAAAATAATAAATGGCAAATTTGTTTACCACCAATAAATTGGATGTGGGATGAGAAAGAGGCAAACGTTCAGAAAAATGAACATTTTCCAAGGTACTTAAATTAAAAAACAAAAGCATTATTGGAATAGAGAATAATGATCAGCATACAAAACTTCCTAAAATGGTCTCTGGTCGATATGATATCTGTACAATAAGATACGATATCAAAACAATAGCCTGTCACTTCCTAAGATATAATAGATTGGCATGTAAAAGTCATATAATATCCCTTTACACTGATTAAAATAAAATGAAATCGAGAATGAAAAATAAAAGGAAGTGCAAATTAGCATAAAATGCGATAAACTTATTTTTCTTTAATTATTTTGAAAATTGTAAATTTTCAAAGTTTGATTATTCAAAAATTTCAAATGAAATAAATATGTAATTTTGTATTTATATAATTATTGAAATATAGTGTACATTGATATATCTTACATGTATTTTTATATTTCGTAAAAATGTTTATGCAGGAATTGATACAAGAAATATTCTAAAATTGATACAATAAAAAACCTGATAAATAAAGCATCAGCTCGTAATAAATAATGCGTAAAAATTGCAAAAATCCATAAAACGAACATACTGTTTTTACAATTTTGTATCTTAAGGCTTTGTGGATAAATAAAAGTAAAAATTTACAGAGTGTTTATTGAACGTTAAAGTGCTGTATTATATAGTTTTAGTGCTGTATCTCATGGGATGGGACTTCTGCCACACACGCATTAAATCGATATGAAAAACAGAGCGGGGGTTTACGGATTAAGAGTATAATTCAATGTATTTTTGATATTTTTATTAATATTAGTTTCTTATTGACTCGCATTTATTCAAATTATGTATAGCATAAGTAATGATTTGGAGACGTCTAGTCAAATTTAACGAAATTCCACAGTATATTCAAAACTTATTCTTAAAAATTCACTGAATCTTTGGATATTTAAAAATATTTTAACATTTGCGCATTTGAATATAAAAATCATTTTTAATGTTACTACAATTTAAAGATATTTAAAAGAATTTCAGAGTCAGTAGTCTGTAAGTCAAAAAGTATTCCAGATTTGATCTTTGGCTAGTAGCCACTTCTTGTCACGCCTGCCAAAAAGAATCGACCGCATTTTGTGTATACGAGTTCACATTACCAAAACATGCATGTGTATATAATTCCTTTCGTTAAAATATACAATATAAATAAGTTACGTTATATAAAATGTTTTACGTTATATGACGTATATAATGTAATATAATATTACGAACGTAAAGCATAATATTTGAAAAAAAGAAAACAGTGTATGCAGCATATGACTTTCCCTGCAATTAATTTCCGTCTTTCACAGTGAATAAATAATTCATAAGATCTACGGCAGAATGGTTTTAATGTTGAATTATGCATTTTGCGCGTTTCCGGATTAATTTATATTTCACCTAACTCTAAATTGACAGTAATCATAATTGATAGAATCCGCAATATAGTCCATAGTTTAAAATATTTTAATAATTAATTCATGAAGTTGCGTTATTCTCGTTAGTGTCCTCTTTACAATTATAACTATATTTTTGTCAATCTGGGACGAAACATCGCTAAGTTTCCGATGTTTTTCTGAATGAGTCGCCAAGTTTAACAAATTTATTACCAAAAGCTACAGACAAAAAAATGGAAAAGTATTTCTTATATATAAATGACTGTTGACGAATTGTTAGGCGTTAAAATAAAAATCTATTAAAACTACGCAAAGTATCTTTTCTCGTGGATAGAATGAACTCGATCCAAGAAAATGATGTTAACAAATTTATCTCATGCTATTACATTTGAAAAGTGAACATATTTCAAAATATGTTAATACTTTTTTTAATTTTATGTGATTTTCTTTTGTTAAATTTAATTGAAAATATACAATATCACAAAAACCGCTCGTGATAGCGTTCTAAAATTTATCTTAATCTTTTTTAATAAATAATTACATAGAAAATGATTATTTAAGTAATATTATAGAACGTTCTGATATTTTTATGATATTTTTCAAAATTTCATTAAAAATTTTGAGTCTTCCAAACTTCTGATTGCGTTTAAAATCAATTTTCCAGTAATCACCGATTGTAATTGGTGTACCAAATTTCGTTCGCAAGACTGCATTCATTCGTGAAATATCGTCCCCACAGACTCACACACACACACTTACTTACTTACTTACACACACACACACACAGAGAGAGAGAGAGAGAGAGAGAGAGAGAGAGAGAGAGAGAGACATCACTTCAAAATCGATCAATTTAGGGACTCTTGAAACGTGCTCTTCCGTTGAAAACTCGAATTCAAATTTTCGATCTCATCACAATACTTTCCCTATACTACATCATACTATTTATATATAGGGAAAGTAATAAAATTAACCTATTACAAAAGTTGAAATAATTGAAACTATGAACCTGCTCTCATTAAAGCTTAACAAATAAGTTAAAAATATATAAGTTGTTTGTACCGTTTTAGAGTTCGTTACAGACAGACAAATACAAGTAATTTAATTACCGTTGATCTGGTGGAAGATATAGAAAGAGTTTATATAAATTATCCCTGGACTCAGTCTCAGTGTTATGAAGCATTCGTTGGTCTCAGTGCCTAAAATGAGTTTGACCAAATTAAATAATTGACGATATTAAGCTTGGCAGACTATTTCAGAATTTTTACTTTTATATATTAAACTGATACAACATCGTTCCATAAACCTATTCCTTATTAAGTATGACAAACCCGTGAAAAATTACGTTGAGCTTTTCTAAAGTTATAAAAGGTCATGACAGACAAGCATTTAGATAAATAGAAACATAGTTTTAATTAACTAACAGGATATAATAGTTTGATAAGTGCTTAATTAAATGTTTAATAAGGAACTAGCATGGTTGTTATTGTTGTTGTTGAGACCCAGACTATCCGACCTACCAGAAAGGTGTAAGGTAACTGTTTGGACGGCCGGGAAGTGCCACCCAATTTAAACCGGAACCCAGTCAGGGAGGCATCCACAGGGACCGAACCCTCCTTCCCCTACCACCAACATCTCGGAAGGACTTGCAGACCCACATGTTTAACGTGATCGTACTCCGCATGAACACGGCGGCAGTTGTGACAGCGTGCAAATCCAGCGCGCAAACCACTGGGTTACCGCGCCCGAAATGTGCCAACAGCACGCGGTGTTCCCAGGCGCTCACCCACCCAAGTACTAACCGCGCCCGAAGCTGCCTGACTTCGGTGATCTAACGAGAACCGGTGTTTTCAGCACGGTACGGCCGTTGGCCCCGGGAACTAGCATGGTGTAATACTTCATAGGTTAGATCTTTTATTAAAGAACGGAGTATCCCAGTTTGATTTCAAGATGATCATAAATAAATAAAAGCAAAATATATATAGTTTTTTTAAAGTGCCCCTTTTTATTATTTGTATGCAACTTCAATTTATGAAAAATGCATTTATTAAAATGTATATACTTGAATGTATGAAAGACAACAACATATCAAATTTAGACTTTCTAGCTGCTACAGTTCTCAAATTATAGCCCCACAAATGAGTGCATTCCTGTGGTGGGCCCAAACTTTTAAAATAAAGTTCAAAATCCAAAGAATTAAAATATTACCTAAAAAAAAACGACTTATATGTAATAAATCAATAAAAAATTAAAAAAAATATTTTAAAAGAAGTTTTTTCTAGGTAGGTGTTTTCTCGGCACCCTTTATGTGCAGAAGAAATGTATTGTGATAATTGAAAAATTAAATTCCAGAATGCTGATGGATCTACATCTTGTGAATATCTCAATATTGGCGGCCAATCTTGACTCAATTTTGACTAAATATTGCGTGTACATAGGCAAGGCATGCCAATATTAGATTGTCTATAATGGGCGAATTCAGGCTGAATGTCTACATTTTAATATTGGTCCAGTATTAGCTATCAATTGACTGCCAATATTGGCAGACAACTAGGGGAGTTCATAACATTCATTCTGATCTATTGTAATGAACTATAACTAGAATAGTATTTTTCTACAGCTGTACACCTTCGCATGTGTTTATGAAAAGAAAACAGAACATGCAAAATAACATCACTCTACTTGACAAAACTATAGTCTGACTATCTCTACAGAACCAAAATTGTAGTTGGAATAATATTTTTAATAAAGTGTCTTTTGCTTTTTTTGCAGATAAAGCGTCTATGATAAATATTTATTTAACGAAATTTCGGTTTTGGAAATAAGTTATAAATGTTCACACTAATTAGGTTACACCAATGACAGAAATAATTTCAACAAGACTTTGAATGAAAATATTTTCCCTATTTCTGTTAGCGAAACCACAAAGCTAGAAGTGGGGGTACATCAAAATCTAAAAATAGTACATAAGTTTTCACACATAAATGAGCGAATTTTTTGTAAAATGTATGTATTATATGGCATACAATGTGCTGATTAAAATGCTTAACAATATTTTAAATAATATTTATAGTTTTTATATGTATAATGGGAATTTGCAAATGGATGCATTCAATAACTATGTGCAAACTCTTTTTAATGAGATTATTTTCTTAAAAATTTTCATTTCTTAAATGCAGGGTACTTCTTATTTTTAGTTTAAGCTAAAACAAATTACCCAACGGTGCCTCGGTCCTAAATAAGCGTACGCTACTTAAATAATACATTTACAGAATCATTTCTGCTTTGTGCAACTCTAGAAAGAAAAAATAAATGATAAATAAATAAATAAATTAAAGAAACGTAACAGAATCGAAAGCGCGATTTAAATCGCACTTTGAGTCTCAAGGCAGACGTGTGCAGAAAAGCTACCTGAAAATTAAGCCCTTCGGCAAGCGGAATTAAAAATCTCACTTTTTATGAGTTTAATTAAAAAATCACAAAAAAATAATGCAGTGATTTAAAAGAAATATTTTTATTAGAATTCCAAGATATGCGAAGGGTAATAAAATAATGAATGTTATAATGAATGTATAGTAGAGAATTAAGTTAGGATAATGAATTCGATTTTGTATAACAGCAAGTGTCATGTGGTATTTTGCTATCAATTAAACTAGCATGCGAGTTTCCTAATACATACATTACTACAATAATGACTAATATTCTTGAACAAACAGAAATAAACTGAAATATGGCTTAAATGTATTTTATACAACTGGGCTCTCAAATATAAAATTATTTCGTCATCAAATCTCTCATCTCTTATCTGTATATACCATACCATTAAAACATATATTCCTATTTAATTTTCCTTTTATGCCATTTTTCTGTATACACCTCTATTCTGTTATGTTCAATGATACATAACAGAAAAAAATATGATTTATATGAACAGTATTTAATTCTTCAACCACACTAAAAGAAAGGCGTCTCTATCAATTTCACAATTCCTTTATCCATAATCTTGGAAACAACTGACATGCAATAACTACAGTAGCCGACCATTTATGTATGCACGACATATCGCTCCTTTCCGAGGCTATTAAGTGACTCATTTGCGCATGTAAATTATTACAGATTGCGGAAGTATATTAATCAAAATTACTATAAAAACACCAAGGCGAATGCTGTTGTGTGGTTATATTCCCTTACGAATAATTCAGTGATATAAGTCGCTAGTTCTTAACATAAAATGGTACATTTAAAAAGTATCATACGCTGTAAGGATATTTTAATAATTACGCTAAAGAACTTTGAAAGTACTGAATAATTTTCTGAACATAATTTCTGATGTTTGTTCCATTATTTATTCTGCTTCACAAAATATATTTACAAAACTACATTTCATGCGATATGCCTGGATTTTAAGCTGTTGAAGTTTAAACCATATTCTAATCAGAATATAAGTACGAGCCTAATCAAGTAAAGAAGGAAAATATCAGCATATTCATTACAGTTTTAATTTCCCATAAAGAACTATTTTATGTAAACTTAAATCAGATAATTTTTTATAACAATTAATTTTAAAATACCTTACAGCCACATTTTTTCAAGAATCTCCGTATGTATTTTATCATCTGATGTTTTTTGGATGTCGATACACGATCGATATATATGAAAAACGAAAATAAACAAAATTCTGAAAGTAATAATAGTGGCTGATAGTTAGATTAACACACTATAAACTGTGAATGTAGTGGATCCTGGAGACTTGAAAGGTAAAACACTAAAAACTAAAAAAACAAAAACGATAATTAAGACAGAAGCCAGAAAAAAATTAAATTGGATTAAAAAAAAATCTCATATGAGTAACAAATGGCTTTATCTATACAATGAATTTATTTCTTTTTCAATGAAAAATTATGTATATTATCCACGGTACCGTGTTTTAAATGTTGAATTGTACGTTTTGCGCTTTTTCGGATGTAAAACTATTACGAAGTACCCAATACACTTATATTATCAATATTGATAGCATCCGCAATTGGCGATATTTTCTTTATTAAAATATATTAATAATTAATTCTTCAATTTGGTGTCATTTCCGCTAATTTAGTGTCATTTTTGCAATTTTTTCTGAATTTTCATTCATCTGAGGCGACATATCGCTAAGTTGGCGATATTTTGCTAAATTAGTCTTCAAGTTTGCAAATTTATCGTTTAGCGTTAGACACAGACTAAGAGAAGAGCTTTTCTTATATATAAATGACTACTGGCGAATTGCCGGTTACAAAACTATTACATAAGTATGTTTTTGTAAGAAAGGAGCGAAGTCGATCCACAAAAATTATGTTAACAAATTTGTCATGCAATTTTGCATGAAAATTAAACATATTTCACGCTAGTTAATCCTTTTTAAAATTTTATGTAATATTTTTGATAAGTGTATTATAAAAACGTACAATATCTTGAAAACAGTTAATACTAGTCTTCTAAAACTTATGCAATTCATTTTCTAATGAAACATTACATCAGAAATGTTAGATCACATCAGAAAATTACATAAGAAAATTTGCGTAGCATTATTAAAGATTCACAGATTGTGATATTTGTACCAAATTTTGTTCGAAACGCTACATTCGTGAGATATTACTTCCACAGTCTCATAGACGCACACACTAACACAGACACACACTAACACAGACACACACTAACACAGACACACACTAACACAGACACACACTGACACATGCATACTTACACACATATACATCCTTCAAAAATGTTCGATTCGAGATCAGTTATGCTTGAAACGGCCTCTGCCGTCAAAAACTCGAATTCGAATTTTGGACTCCATCACAGTACGTTTCCTATACATTATACTATGTATATTGGGAAAGTAATAAGACAGAAGCCCGAAAACAAAATTGGGCAGGGGGGGGGGGGGGAGAATTAAGTGATAGATTGAAAGTCGAAAATATATAATCTCATCAGTACGCGCATGCATATTTCGACCATCTAATGTTCTTTTAAATTAATTATCTTGTACAGATGTACAAAAGAGCAGTTATGAGCACCTGAGAAAATTAAATAAACCCAAAACAAAGAAAATGCAAAAACCGTGACAGATTTATTTAAATAGTTAAAATATTATAATAATATCGGGTATATATATATATATATATATATATATATATTTCAAACTAAATTCCTTCTTTAAATGAAAACACAAGTGCATTGTTAGTGTTGCCCGCACGTTATTACTTAGATTTCATTTTCAGTTTTCAAAGTTTAATTTTTGACAATGATATTTCTTTATAAAATTTCTAATTTAAATATCATACTTTTCTTTTGTGGTCAATTTATTTTTATTTGTACATTTGAAGAGTATAATATAAAGTTTCTCATAGGTTATGGAAAAATATAAAAATAAATTAACAACTGCTTAAACTATTAGAAATTGAAACGTCAGTCGTACAGAATATTTTAAATATTTTATTTTAACTGTATCATAATTTTCGAAATAAAGTATTTTTTTTTAATGGTAAACTTGTTTGTAAGGAAGAGAGAGAGAGAGAGAGAGAGAGAGATAATCAAATGGAATTAATCAAATGGATAAATTAAAAAAATATCAGAGTAAAACGTTTGCAAAAATAGTCAAAACATATCTTTAAAGTATAAAATTATGCTGTTAAATGAAATAGCAAGTTTTGTAATAAAGATACGACACTAATTCGATGAAAAGTTGCTTCATCTGTTGAACAATTGTCTCTAGTCAACAATGTCTCTGGTCAACAATGTCTCTGGTCAACAATGTCTCTAATTGAACAATGTTGTCTTTAGTCCCTTTGTTACTCTACACCCTTTCGACAACGCTTTATTGATGAAAGTGTGTGCAGTAGCGAACAATTACATTGAAGGAACGCATTGCAGAAATGGTCATTTCTGAGTAGCATCTATCGGCGTTTTTTATTGATTTTTGAAATTGGGGAATGTTAAACATTTTGTCATTGCCGGAGAGATATTACCCGACATAAATACTGTTAGACCTAGTATATGCAGCAAACTTAAAATAATTCATTCAATGCTGAAAATGGTCTACTTTGAAATATCGCTGTTAAACACTCAAATTATATTCATTAAATTATTAATCGTTATATACAATGTGATCTACTTGGTTACGTAGAGCTCAGTTTTACATAGTTAAATCTGAGCATGCATTGATATATTTTAATCAAACAATTTATGTACAAAGAATGGAATTTTGCGTCAGAAAGGGCCGTATTAGGTCAAAATAGTGATTTAAACATCGTAAAATATGCATTAAAGTCAGCCAAGTACATTAATTAGAAGAGTAAATTTAATTAAAATTGCTAATTAGATCATAATTGCTGGATTTCTTTAGCATAGTACACACGTAGCTCCGTTATAATCAAAATTTTATTAATCACAGAGGATACTGAAATCTACATAAATGGTGTTTGGGTTAGTTTGGTGAGTTTCCATTACAACTGTTTGTATTTTTAGTCTAATACATGAATTATAAAAATGCACTTACTTCAATACGAATATTCAAGAATTTTAATCAGTTAAACGTATATGTGAAAAAGCAGAACGCATTTTGTCCAGAAGGTATTTTTCTCATACTGACAATATTGATTCATTATATGTATATATTACGCAATCACTTGGAATAAAATTGATAGCATATTCTTCTGCAACATTCTATTTAAAAATACAATGATGGGATGATTTCATTATATAAACATTTATATTAAAGATACATAAACTGTTCCCACAACTAAACTTATTATGATTATATGAACTGCATGAAAAGTATTTCGTTTTCAAGAGAAACAGTTACGCAAATGTACGTACACAGAAATGTACGTATTACCAATAAGTTTCGGGAGAACCTCTTCCCAAGGTTTTAACGAGACAAATATATATCTAGGTACGGATTAGTCATAAAAAAACAAAGCAACCGGATTCACAAAGCTTCATGTCTTCGACTTTGTTATTGGTAAGAGGCACAGAGACGACATATTAACCGACGACCCCGTATTTGGATTTTTAGATATGCTGTGGATCCACAATTCGTATCTATGTACAAAGCTTACGCCCACGTCACTCTCATCTGGCCGATGATTTTAGAGATTTGGAGATATACAGCGAATACAGTGGCCATCAAAGTCTCCGGATATGAATCCCATTGAGCATGCTATGGAGGCGAATTGCCTCTCTTAAGCACCCCACCAAGGATCATTCCAGTTCTGAAAATGGCTCTACTTCATGAGTGGACATTTTTGTCCCCAAATCTCATGGTCAATCACATAGAAAGCATGCAATATCGATGTGACGATTGTGTGGCCAAAATAAGTGACCCCAAACCTCTTATTAATACTTATGTACGGATAGTGGTTGCTTTTCTCTACAAAAACGAAAATCCCGTTTGATATTATTTAAATGCTCCACCATAAAATCATTTGTATCTCTGTTGTACTTGTTGTACTTTGTTGTATTCTGTTGTACTTGTATTACCTCAATACACATGCATACCACGTTTCTTTGCATTCTGACTTTTAGTTCGTGAAATATTCACATGTATAGTGATTATGTTTAACTTTTAAATATCAATGTTTAATTGTCTAGCGTGTTTAAGGCGTTTTTAACACTTTACAACAAAGTTGAAAAGTGTTTATTACTTTGTTCATTCTCTGTCTGTCTGTCTGTCAGTTAGCACGATAACTGCCTTAAAAATGACTTAATCAAAATGAAATTTTAGTATGTTGTTCAGACGGTCTGTAGGACCTATGGGAATATAAATGAATAATATCACCCAATTAGTTTTGGATTGAACCCGGGTTGAAAAAATGAAATACATTGAGCCCTATGGGACCTAATTTTTCAAACATTTTTTAAGCGGATTTAAAATTCACAAATTGCTTCGAAAATTTTAGGTAATATTCAAATTGTTACATAAAATATATAAAAAAAATTCAGCGAAATATATTCAGTAATTTTTAAAATAAAAATTAAAATAATAATTATACCTCTTATATGAAACAATCACGTGGCCATGATATGAAAAGATCACATGACCCACTTCAAAATGATGTATGGTATCCATCTTGTTTCAAAATCGTGCTTTTTTAAGTTCTTTTTAATTCATATTGAGTGTTGTATCCGTCCTAAAACTACTTTATTTTTGCTTAAATTCTGTACATCAACATACTGAAACAAAGCAAATACAATATATTTGAGTTTAAATGATTATCCAAATTTGATTATTTCTACAACGAAGCCTATTTTTCACTTATGTAAAATGTAAACAGCAAAATATGTAGAATGAGTTGTATTAGAATTGCTGTATTTCTTTAACACAAAATAATTTAGACCATGGAGTCTGCATGGCTGATATGAATGAAATATTGATTGATTTTATAAAGAGAAGGACGATTTTTTTCGATGAAGTTTTAAGCATAGAGTTTAATTACTTGTAGCTCCATGGTCTTAATTTTTAAATAAAATAAATTATTATAGTATTGTGATGAATGAAATGAATGGGAGAAAGTTATGAATGAAATGCTGTTTTTATAGAGAGATCCAGGCGTGTTATTTTTTCTATGTTTTTTTATTTGAATTAATTTCAGTTGTTTTCGATGAAGTTTTCAAATATAATAAATTATCGTAGTATTATGATAGTTTTAAAAATATTACCGCGGAATGTATCGCATTTTAGAGATATTTAAACCAGGCAATTTATATTTCAATGCCGTCATTTGAATGAAGTTCATTTTTTTCAATGAAGGTTTTCAAATATAATAAATTAATGTAGTATTGCGATAAGTTTTAAACTATTACCGAGGAATGTATTGCATTTTGAACTTTTTTAAATAAAATTGCATTGAAGTTGGAAAGTGTTTCATAATCAATGCTTTAAGCATGATTGATCTTTCTTGTTGACTTTCCAAACAATTTCTTCATTGATCTAAAAGACATCTGAATGAATCTATGCACATTTATAGTATCAACTAAAGTACAGAACCTAACGGAGCAAGATTTTCGACTTACCCCTCTTAGGAGACTGAAAATTTTGGGTTTTCAAACATTCTTTTAAGATCCTCCAGAAGCCCTCTGGAGATTTACAAGACTGAATCCTTGCATACTTATAGTATCAAACATAGGACAGAATCTTACGTATTCGAATTTTCGATTCCCCCTAGAGCGGATACCTTGGATTTTTATGTCTTTTAGAAGTTCAAACAACCCTCTGGTGTCTTAATGATGAACACTAGGCAGAACCTAACTATCCACATTTTTATTTGAGACAACTATGTTTAACGCTATGTGTCATATATTATTAAACAAAATAAAACTCATTAAAATACACTGCAACTTCATTTTAAGAATGTTAGTTTCCCTGTCTTTGAGACGCTAAAATACTAGTTTGTTATAAATCAATGTTCCCAAATTTACAATATAACTATTGGCAGTAAATAGTGTACAAAAGAGAGTTTTAACTACAGAGCAAAAATTGTTCAACTTAACTGCTCTCATTAACTACTCACCGATCGGTAAAGATAACGATTGTGTTTTAACTGAACAGTTAGATTTAACAAATAGCGGTCGTTATTTTAAATGAGATATATCGCGACCACACAATGTTTGAGACAGTTACATTCCCAAGTATATTTACCACAACCACACTTGAATCAAAAGGATTTACATTTCAACCGTAGCTTCGAATTCATCGGAATCGAATCATCAATTATACATAGGGAACGCTCAAAATGTGCTTAGCTTAATTTTCGACTTCGCTGCAGAGTATGAGCTGTAGAATAGAATTTCCGATGACTGCTATGGAATAACAGGAAACAACTGTGCATTATATATTTAGTGTTTATTATAAAATATTTGTACCGTAATTTGAGTAGCTCGGACGTAAATCCTTTCTGAATTCATGCAATAAGGTACATAGTATGCTTTTCACACACATATTTTGAGTAGGACTAATTGTGCATCCATGTTTCCATTCACTGTAAGTAGTTTAAGCCAATAACGTAATGCAAAACATATCATAGTTTTTATTTTTGAGTAAGATTTTGTATGAATTACCAATACAGACAATTTTTTTTATTTGCAAAAAATTTCAACATAACGAACATTCTAATTCAAACAATTCTTAAAGTCGTCAATATATAAAGTTGCCAATTCATAAATTTGCTTGTAAAACAAAATACAGACCGTATAGTGAACATAAGTAGAAGATGTTTCGAAAACACAAATCAGACTTAACTTTTTAACCGTTAGAACTAGACACATATTTTTAATTGGAAAACTTTTGAATCGAAAGAAAAGTTTCATTAAAATAATTTTATAACTGGGAAAGGCATTTACAAAAAATGAATGAAGATAACTGTTTTATACGACCTTTTTAGAACAAACTTTCTAATTATTATAAAAATGTTTTATAAGCATTAGTGTAATAATTAGCTAGTGCAATAATTAGTATTGCATCTGTTCCTATAAAGCCAAAGCGTGGGGCATAAAACACAATTCCTGATTTGCACCAATAAGCCACGCTCTTACCAATCAATTTTCGAAAGATTTTAAGAACTATCCACAACATAATCCTTTAGTGTACTTTGTGTACTGGTTAATGCTGCAAATCACTATTTACTTAGAACAGTTGATATTTTTAATGGACTGGAGATGCTATTCAAATTTTTCAAGTAATTTAACTTTTTTTGTTAAGAGGGCTATATAAAAAAATATTTTCTGCATTTTTAACACTTTACAACATAGTTGAAAAGTGTTTATGACTTTGTTCATTCATTCTGTCTGTCTGTTAGCACTATAACTGCCGTAAAAATGACTATCAAAATGAAATTTTAGTATGTTTTTCAGACGGTCTGTGGGACCCATGGGAATATAAATAAATAATATCACCCAATTAGTTTTGGATTGAACCCGGGTTGAAAAAATGAAATACATTGAACTGTATGGGACCTAATTTTTCAAATATTTTTAAGCAAAGTTAAAATTCACAAATTGCTTCGAAATTTTTATACTAATACGTTACGTGGTTTTGATTGCATTTTAATATAATTCTTCTTACGATTAAAAGCAATTTTAAAAGTCAAAGTATGTGCACTGACGATTTCAGTTAACAGTCGTTCAGTAGACTAAAAATGCATGCTTAAATTTTTAACGCATAAGGTTTCTTTGACAAAACACTCTGAAAATAGAACTAGGTCGTAAATTGAAAACTAGCTACAGAAAAAATAAGACGTCTTTGAAATTTACAAATCAAAAATTTTCTGTACTCACTGATGAAGTTTCTTAAATAATTTTTGTAAAGAGCTAACAACTAAATTTAAATCAAGTATCTCAGCCTAGTCAAATGACGCACTATCCATTGAAGTACTGAAATGCTAATATTTTCTTCTATGGTTGAAGTAGAACATACAACATTTTCCCTAAATGATATTTACCTTTGAACATAAAATATTAAGTAAAGCTATAAATACCATTTGCAGGACAATGCGTTGCATCATTACGCAATATGCAAAGTTATGACCAGGCAAGTAGTAACTTCAAAATTCACTTTGATTTATTAAAGAATGTTATTTTATAGGGTGTTTTTTTAACAATAAAACTGAATTCATACAACAAAAAGTTAAAAAGCTGCTTGTTGCCCACATTATTGTTTAGAATCTAAGAACACATTTAGTTTGTTGACCACATTTGAAACAATCACAATCGCGACCGTGCAAATGTTGAAACGCCATGTAGTATTAGATACAAGTTTTAGACATTTGATGTTGTTCAACAAAACAGATACAACTCATTTTACTGAAAGTAAAAAATTCTCTCAAAACATAGGCAGTTTGTCTATCTATAAAGTCATATTTTCGTCACATCAATGTTTTACTACAATAGTATTTCAAGGCCTTCACAACCATAAGCAGATACCGTTGCATGTGAGGAAAAAATCGTGAACAAACAATCGAATGCAGAACATTTTAACGTTGTCAAAGTCATAAACTAGATTGCTTAAACTCTAACGAGGTTAAACACGCAATCGTACAAAATGATTACTAGCGCTTCAACTCTGAAATATTGACTGAGATACAATTTTTGGAGACCCGCCTCCGATTCAACGTAGGATTGTGATTTGTAGGACAATCTAAGGTGCAAAAAACCCGGTTTGTGAAAATTCAAACTATATTTATCACGTCTAAAAAAACAGTTATTAATCAAGTAGGAAATACTTTCCATATTTCTAATTTAATATCCTCTTTATATTTTCATTTGTTTCCCTAAATCGGGATTACTTTTTATTAAAATGTGTTATATAGAATAAATATAGAGTTCTTAAGAAAGTTTTTAAGACCCCTACTAACTTTGTAAGGTGTCCTGAAACAACCCAATAACTTTATAAGGTCCATGAGTATACAGATTATATGAGTATACACACTATGAGTATGCATATGAATACATACAGTGACCTTAACAGATCGAATAAAATTTAAAAATTTAATTGCAGTGCCCTAAGTGAATAATAAAAAAAATATGGGATATCTAAAAAATAGGAACTTGACAACAAAGCAAAGATGAAAAATACCAAATTCAAAATTGTAGAGCACAGTCTAATGAGCAAGAATAGATCATAATACTGGTACATAAGACATTTATTTGACACAATATGGTTAATTGGTGATCTGCTGTCGTATTCAAGAATGCTAAAATAAACAACACATGCACAGGAATCTAGTGTACAGTCTGTTCAAAATGCCCTCCATCAGCGGCAATGAGCATTTGAATTCGAGAAAGATTATTACCGAATCCTTTGACAAACGGTGCAGATCTCATCGTGTTACAGTCTCTGGTGATACGTGTTTTTTGTGAGTACTTATTGCCTTTCATATATTGCGTTCCTGATATGGATTCCTATGAATTGGATAACTGTCTATAATTTTGTAATTGGTATTTTCTTCTACCTCGCTTTGATGCAGAATTCGTTATTTTACCTTTTAAAATTCTCTACTAAAGCCGTTACAATCTCCTTACTCAATCCGCCAGGGTCACTTTATTTAAAACTAGCATGTACACTCATGGACCTTTCCTAACACAGTTTTTGGGATACAAGTACTCTCTTAGGAAGCCTGTATAGTGTTTTGGTCTCTTGGTAGTGGGTGCTATTCATACAGGAAAAGTTTGGGGTCCTTTTCTTATCATTCTTATTTAGGGGTAATTCGAAAACAAGTGATTGCATATCTCTCAAGTCAAGTTTTAAATGACGAATTTACGCCCTCACTAAGTGGAAACTATCGAGCAACGTGTGCTGGCTTTCCGTGTTTTCTTTCTAAATTTTCCTTAACAATTTCTTAATCAAAACCAATCCTTGGCAATGGGACAAAAGCTTTCCTCATGGCCCTTAAAATTTCCCTTTTATCATTGGACAAAATTTAGTAGCAAATTAAAATATAAAATTAAAAGAAATATTTAACAAAATTTACTGAAATTTTATAACTGAAACGAAATTTATTTATTTTTAATAGCTTGTATAGGCTCAGCTAGGCATTGCGCAGTGGACAAGCATGTATGTGTCGATATAGTATATTTCAGTTTTTTCTCTTTTCTTTTGTACGTTTTTAAATATTTATGACAAACAGAGATTCACTATAATTGGATTAAATCAAAAAGTTATTTATGAATCCAGACTTAATTATTCAAAAATGTTATTTTTAAAATAACAATAAAGCGTCTGACTTCATAGAAACTTCACTACAATCCATATTATTTTCAGGCTCAAACTCGTTAATTGAGTTTCCTTAATCTAGAAGACTTTCTGAATAAACATTTTACTTTATCAGATAGACTAAAATATACATGAATATTTTGAGGGCATAGTTTGTTAGGCTATAAAAATATTATATTCTCTAATTTCAAATGGTTTAATTAAATGGCATCTACTTCTAAGATTCCACTTATTTTCTCAGGTGTTTTGGGTTTTGTATTTATTGTTGAATATCTAGTTATAATTTGTTAAATTTAATTGCTTCATTTTCTCTATGTTCCGTTACTTAATAAAGATTTTATTTTGATCAGCAGAGGGTTTCTTAAATCTATGACTTACAGTGTTATTCAAAATCATTGTTAACGTCATATATTAGTTGTTAACGTTATTAACTTGCTATTTATATCCTCAAATAATGGATATATTAAGCATCAGCGCTTTGATATAGCAGCGTAGCCTTGTTATATCAAAACAACGTATCTTGAAAAACATCATTATGAGAAATGAAAGTGATTTTTTTCAAATTCACAGACGCTGTTAACATTCATATCAACATTTTTATTTTATGCTTTTGTGAAAATCAGATCTAAATAATAACATCTCATATAATAATAACGTATTAGTATGAATCTTCTTTTGATTAATTTTTTTATATAATTTATGCAAATGTAACACTTATGGCGTTTTGCCATATTAACTATGACAAAATTTGCAAACAAAAAGCAGCGTATTTCTCACTTGCGTCGTTTTGCGTTATCAACTGTGAGAAAATTTCTAAAAACTAGCAAAAGGACGGACTTTGAATGGAGTATAAAGTATGCGAGCAGTGGAATATTTCAAATTAAAAACTTAATTTAACAAATAATTATAAAATTAGAAGTATAAAAAATTCATTTCAATATTTGAGAATCCTAATACAAAAAGGCATATAAGTTTTTAAAATTTGAATATTAAATTAAACAAATTACAATACCGAAAAGGAATGAAATCAAAGTAACACATTAAAATCGCAAAAACGTATTTAATATACAACATCACGTTTAAATCACAATGCATTCAAGTGAACACGCTTTGATTAGCTATTTAAAAGTTATTGTTTGGTTGTTATTTGTAGGAAACGTATTGAGCATGCGCAATTTAAACACAGGCGTTCGTTACAGTTAGTTTCAATAATTGAAATTGTAATTCTGCAAATCTGCATGCAATCACGTATGTATGTAAAATTTCATATTCCTACCTATTGTAGGTTTCGATTAAAAGGGATAATAAAATTCAGTTACGTCTTAATTCAGTTATGCCTTATTTCTCAGTTATGGTTTATTTCTCAGTTATGTTTTTTAGCCCTATCAACAGTGAGAAACATGTTTAACATATGAAAACTTACTTTTTTCGGAAAAGTGCCGTCAATTTATGTACAGTGTTTTCGTGTAACTAGAAAAGTCTTATTTGTATTCTCGTAATTGCTTTATTTATTCAGATACGCCTTTAACAAAAGTATTACAGCATTAACCCATTAAAATAAAACCCAACCAGCATTGTAACAGCAAAACAATTTATCTTAAGATACGTCCTTCTACCATCACAAAGCTGTGCGATCATTAATATTCATCTATTTTATTTTTACCATCTATCTTCAAAATCAATACCAACCAATACTTTATTTAAATAAATCGATTTACAAAGTTTGGAGCCATTTCAAAAGTTAAAGCCCACACAAACGAGCCAAACGGTTGAGCTGAATAGAGATACAACCATACTTTGTATGCTTCTAAAAACAAAATATTACATCAAAAAATGTGAACTTTCCTATATTCTCTCCGTTGGTGCTTGTTATACAATTTATGCATTTTCAACATTTTCATCTATATCCCATTCCCATGACAAGCAAAAGTTCCCATCCCTTAGGAACTGTTCATGACCCAGTTTGACTTTTAATCTGACATAAAATACCATTTGCATATAAGAAAAGTCTCATTTTAAAAAAATATAACAACATCTACGACATATGATTTGGATATGTTCTCTGAGTATTATAGTAGAAAAGAATCACTTATATTTCCATATGCTGCAAAATATATATTTTCAAATTCTATATTTGATCTTTTCCGTACATTCCTTGAATATATTATTTACGATTGAGTTAATGTATATATATTCATACATTTGAGATAAATTTAAAATATCCTAATAAAAAAATCCACGATCGGAAAAATAAATAGAACGAGAAATTTATGAAGAGCCTTCATATAGTAGCAAGTGCTATATGTATACTTCATTTTCCATGGAACTATTAGGCATTTTTGTACAGTCATAAATTTTTTTGAAAAAATGAAAGTGACATATACAAAAACGGAAACGAAAATCCTTAATAAACTCCCTGCCGTATTTTAAAATTTAATGGTAAATACTTATCAGTCATTATCTAAATTCTATCTATAGCCAATCCTGAGAAATAGATGTTTTAAAGTGGAAATCTTTAGTGAGTCCCTTAACCCCTCTGTAATTTCATGCTAAATGAATATCAGTCATTATCTAAGCTCTATTTATACCTAATCTTGAGAAATAAATGTTGCAAGGACAATAATTGAACAGGACGGGAAAAGAGAACCGAAAATAAAAATATGTAGTAAACCACTCTATTTCCTGCAGACTTTGATGCTAAATCCACATTAGTTGTTATCTAAGCTTTATCTATAGTCAATCTTGAGAAACAGATGTTTCAATCAAAAGGTTTGACTGATTTGACAGAACAATCAGGAACTGTCTAGACAATTTGCGGATTCTACAAGTGGGAGGAATCAACCTGAGATTCGTTCGGACTAGAATCTCAGACTTCTGTCGACATTCTACCCAATCGAGCAAAATCTCATGTTCTTCTTTTTTGATAAACTAGTTAGTGCAATTCCATTCTCTTTTTTTCCATTGACCATGCTTTTATGACTATGAGGTTAAAAGAGAAATTTGCTCAGCGCTCCTTTGTCCCCCGTGATCTTTTATCCTTGGAAGGAATCAACGTTTCGGCAGATCGGATTTTTTGATGATACTAGTCCCAGTTGCGCCGATTTCACGCTAAGAAGTTCTGATCGGTCGAAGGAGATTTGGATGCCATACCAGGGGTCGGCGATTCCAATCCCAGTAATTGAAGATCGTACTCATATACTATTACAACCTTTCCTTTTGGTTGGCGCTCGTTAGTTGACTAAGTATTTATCTACATACATAAAATTGCATGCGTATATGTAGTTTTTGAGTCTGTTTAAGTTAAAAGAAATACCTATTTTATTTTGATTATGTTAACTAAGAAAGCTGTGTATTATAAGTTAAATGAATGTGCTCTTTGGCCTCTTAAACCCTGTGTGTGGGCTTTTTTACTTTTTCCTCGGCAGTTAGGCTTTAATTATTCACTAAGCCAGAATTACAATTGATTACGTGTCACTTTTGAGAAGCAGATTCAAGACAGGTCAAATCAAAATCTCTACAAGTCTTCTTCGTGAATTTCATATTATGATTTATTTCGTGTAGAAAAAGAACATACAGTAACACGAGATGACACTAATTGTAGTATCCTTTAGTTGGTGTCATTTGTTTCAAAATATAAAATGACATGTAAAGTAGCTATTTCATTAAAATATATATAAATTTATCTTTTTTTGTCATATTCTTTTCAATATTTTAAATAATGACATAACTCTAAAAGTCATTCCTTATATACGATTTTTCCGAAAATCAATAGGCCTTTTTTTATCAATTGAAATAATTGTAAAAATATATAATTTAATTTGCTCGCGAAATATCGCACACACATACATTATTAAAAATCTTATGTGGACAGCATAAGACTTTCTCTACAGGCTCCAATTTATTTTCTCTTTCATAATCCATTAAATTGAGTTTAAATGCACAAAATAACATGGATAGTTATTTCAAATTACACTGAATTTGCAATTTTATTTAATTTTCCTTTTTATTTGACGATTAGACGTATTTTCAAGTAGGCGGCGTGGTAAAAATGCAAAAAAAACTAAAAGGCGAGAACGGTTAATTCTAGAATTATGGGTTGAACTTATTCTTTTTGTCAAAAATAGCATATAAAACAAGAATTTAATTGATACATTTCAGTATATGTATGTCTTTCATCTTAGATTTTGACGATTTTTGCGTGCCATATTGCAAAAAAAGCAGGTTCTTTTCTTTTGAATCATGTTAAAATCTAATCAACATCAGTATAAACCACATGTGATCTACCTATCTTGGTCAGTTTATCAGCTAAAGTGGGTACATACGAGTTTTGCTGCCAAAAAAGGCAGGTTATTTTTATTTGAATCGTACCAAAAGCATCATGGTATCCCAAGGTAGTCCTTGATATTCCAAGGTACCCATGGTATTTCAAGTAAGTTATCTACCAAATTTTGTGAAAATTGGTCAGTAAATTTTTCAGCTAGAGTGCATACATATAATTTTTGCGGGCTATTCCACAAAAAGGTAGATGGTTTTTATCCGAATCATACCAATTCGCACTAAATTACCATTCATCTACTAAATTTTATTACAGTTGGTCAATTAGTTTTCAGATAGAGTATATACATACATTGCACACACACACACAGACGTCAAGCTAAAATAGTTTTTAGGGTTCTAGAGTGCTTGAAACGTGTAGATCCGTCGAAAACTCGAGTTGCGATTTTCGATAAATTTCAAATACTTTCCCTATACATTACCATGCACTGTAAATAAAGTAAAATGCACTTCATTTGCATCAGGAATGCTTAAAACGGCGATTCATTTAAATTTAAGAGTTGGGTATTCCCCACCTACACACACATAATAATTTTCATTTATAGTCTATTGCAGGGAAAGTGTAATATATTTCAGCATCAATTTCTTTTTGCCCTTTACCTGCCTGTAAAAGTGTTTTCACTTTGTGATAAGTTTCGAAGCAGGAAAACTGCATATCATGCAATGATGTCGCTTTCAATACTTTTCTGAGTGTTAATTGATTCAATGGTTGATTATATGACTAACAAGCCAATATTGTCGAGCGACAGTCAATAATCATATTGATTTTCAATATATAAGATATAATAAAAACATGATATTTGAACCATAAATATCTTGATTACTTTTAGTTTAGTTTAGTATAGTACAGTATAAAACACTGTCAGAAATACCCACCGTTGGCCGGGATAATGCTGAAATAAATAAACGAGATTCCAATTATGATATATTTTGACTTTATATGAGCTCCCTATTAATACTAGCAAACCAGTCAAAAAAGTATGCAAATCATTTGAGCCTTTTTACTTTCCCTGCAATACATGGTAATGTATAGGGAAAGTATTGGAATCATGTCGAAAATTGCAACTCGAGTTTTCGACGGATCTACACGTTTCGAGACCTCTAGAATACGAAAA
Organism: Amaurobius ferox; assembly: GCA_951213105.1. Lineage (NCBI taxonomy): Eukaryota > Metazoa > Arthropoda > Arachnida > Araneae > Amaurobiidae > Amaurobius > Amaurobius ferox. The sequence continues at coordinate 103,553,700 of OX578142.1, read as the reverse complement.
AACTATTTTTAGCGTGACGTCTGTGTGTATATCTATGTGCCTGTGCAGATTTTGTATCCACTCTAGCTAAAAAACTAATAGACCGAATTTTATAAAATTTGGTAGGTAAGTCTCTTATAGGCGAATCCGGTGCTGATTAGTTTTAGGTACGATTCGGGATAAAAGAACCCGCCTTTTTTTTTGCGAAATGGCCCGCAAAAGCTTGTATCCACTCTAGCTGAAAATCTAATGGACCGAAATTCGCAAAATTTGGTAGATAAATCGCTTGTGGGTCACCCTGGTGCTGATTAGATTTTGGTACTATTCGGAAAAAATAACCTGCCTTTTTTGCAAAATGGCCCTCAAAAATTGACAAAATCTAAAGTAAAAAGCTACGTATGCTGAAATATATCCATTAAATGCTTGTTTTATACGCAATTTTTAACTAAAAAAAGAATAAGACCAACCCCATTACACTGAGAGCAGCCGTTCTCGAGATATTTTAGTTTATTCGTTTTTTCTCTACGCCACCTTTGAAAATGAGACCAGTTACCAAATGGGAACGAAAATTGAATTAATAGTGATTTAAATTAAATTAAAATAAAGATAATGTGTATGTAAATCTGAATGGAAAGTCATGTGCTGCCCACATCAGATTTTTTGAATTACAAGCAGTTTATGCAAACTGACAAAAAATAAAAGTTGAATTAAAGTTGTTTCTCCGAGAGGCGTAAGAGGGCAGAACTTATTATATTAAAACATCCCCTAAGTCTAATGTAATTGTCGGAGAAAGTTTCATCAAATAAATCCCGTATTTTGGAAGATATTTAGATTGAAAGTGTATTATGGAATATTTTACATTTATATATTAAAGCTGTACAAATTTTAAAACATTAATCTGCTCTTTATTTAGCTAACAAACCATTAAAAAAAGTATTTACACTCATTAAATAGTTTTCGACTTGCAAGCAGTCGTCAGTCAATCAAAAACAGGTTCTCTTTATTCCGTATTTATATGTAGGGTGATAAAACCTATATTGAAATATTCCCTTGATACAACCTCATTGCCAGAAATTAGTAACTCAAATCCATTGGGTAATTATATATATATATATATATTAAAGTTTTAAACGTGTATTGAAGTTTTCTCTTTTATACATTAGGATAGTATTTAAGACTGTCAAAAACATGAAATCTAGCACTTTTAAAATTTTAATTGCAATTATTTATGTTAAGTTTTGCTTAACAATGTATGGCACTTGTCAAAAATAGTTGTCATATATCGAAACTGACACAATTTAAAGACAATTTAAAGGCAAAATATCCCTCGTGCACTATTATTTTTGTGTGATGATTGCTGAAAACGTATTAAAATAATTATAATCAAATATTAAATTTTAAATTTTATGTTTAATGTGATATTTTGATAACAATTTGTTTATTCAGAATGATTAAGCTATAGAAAACATTTGTGAAATCTACTTTTCCAAAGTAGAATATGTAGTACATCTAATTTTTTTGTGGTATAAAATTTAGTAACTCTACTTCTCCATAGTATAAAATTCAGTAAATCTACTACTCCGTGGTATAAAATTCAGTAAATCTACTTCTTCGTGGTATAAAATTCAGTAAATCTACTTTTTCGTAGTATAAAATTCAGTAAATCTACTTTTTCGTGGTATAAAATTCAGTAAATCTACTTCTCTATGGTAGAATATTCTGTAAATCTACTTCTCTATGGTAGGATATTCTGTAAATCTACTTCGCCGTTATAAAAAATGTAGTAAATCAACTTCAACATAGTAGAAAATGTAGTAAATCTACTTTTGCATGGTAGATAAAAAATAGAAGACTACTTCTCTAGCGTAAAAAATTTGAAAATATACTTCTTTATAGAAAAAAAAATTTAAGAAATCTATCGATCCACATCAAATTATTTAGAAAATAATCGGTCTACGATAATTTCTGGTTTAAGAACCATTGTTTTCATTGAAATTGAAAAATATGAATCTTCAGAGTAATAATAAAAATTATATAAACATGAACATGCTTACCAAAGAAATACCCTCTTCTTAATTTTAAGCTTTATTTAATGTTTACAAAGAATTTTGGTTCCGACAAAGGGCATTAAAAACCGAATGTATAATTACAAGAAATATAAAAAACTTTACCCTTTTATTACTTGAATACGTAACATTATTTTGACCTACAGAACAATCTAATTTTATCTCTACATTTACACAAAATGTTAATTATATTTGTGATTGTTTAAATTCGCTCATTAAATGTGTCGGATTTCTATATGAAAACACAGCATCGTGACAATGTGTGTACCTAGAAGCAATAATTCCGTGCACCAACATCTTGACGAAATCGTTGCTTTTTTTCGTTAGTTATTAGCATTTACATAGTTTTTTATGTACAAAAAAAAATATCCTCGGCCATGGTATGATACAGAAAAATTCTAATCAAAGATTTTCCTTGATAAGAAGTCATCAGAAACATTTTCCGTTCGAATTGAAAAGTTTAACATTACAAAACTCCGTAGTAATAGGATAATATACGAATAGTGGACATTGGGACCCTCAACAGGTCTTTTGTGTTCGTTTGCGTGAGAGGCGCGCACGTGGTCGTAGGACTCAGTGAAGGGGGGTGGGGCGTGGCATCGAGGGGTTGTGGGGGAGACGCGCTTGCGCTCTGCCGCCGCCACTCTCGGGGCCGAGGGAGCGGTCGGGGCCCTGCTCCGTCGCGCGGAGTCTCGAGCGGGCGAGCGAAGCGTGTGTGTGCGGCGTGTGCGTCCGACCCCCCGAAGCAGGCAATCGTGGCGGGCCCACCGATTCTCTGGGATCACGTGCTCCTGCCGTGCGGCGGCGGCCGGACATTGGCGGCCGCCATGCCCCCCCTCGCCCACAAACCCATGGCAGATACCAGAAAGCTATCAGGTGAGCACACAATCTTGGTTATCTTGTTTCTCTCATCCGCAAATTTCTCTTTTCTCTAAGATGTTTGCACAGTTCCAGTTTACCTGGGGATTAACGTAAACAGTTAAAGTAAGAGCTCATATGGATGTTTTTGCTTTTTCCAAATTCGTCCTTTAATTGTTCCTTTTACATTTCAAACTATTTCCATAAATTGTTGTCATATCTTATTAATCGATGACAATTTGATTTCATTTTAATTATACTGCTGTAAAGTACAATTGCCAACCTTACCGCACCTCTTTGCATCGGATATGTATTCGTTTGTTCAGAAAGCTCACATTAAAGTTTTCCAAGTTGATAAAAACATCAAAGTCGTTTTAAGTGGAATATTTTGTTTTTCTTTTTAAAAATTACATCATAAATTTGTTTACCTCAAAAGGCATCGTAATCTGAAAGAGGATGAAAAATAGTTTCGAAGTCAGAACTAGTCACAATACAATAAACATATATATTTATAATCCATGACATAAAATAAGACTATTTCGTTTGTATTACATATATATGCATATATTTTCAAATTCGTGAAACAAATTTCTAAGAATGCAATTTCAAATTTATCTATTTCAATCCATTACATAAACGGCAAAATCAATGGTCCTTTGAGCTTTGAAATTATGTAATAAAAGTAATATAACACTAGAACTGTCGATCAAAAGATCTGTATGCCAGTCCAAACTTCAATTTCTCAAAGTTAAAATTAATATTCTTCTATAATTGACAAATACAGTTTGAAGAATTATATTTAAGTAATTATATTCAAAATGTACTTTACTTAAAATTAGTTACAATTATCAGCAAAACGAACTTAACGAATTCCGAGCTATTAATTTTATTAAATTGGACTAAAATCTGGCGATAGTGATCATTGATATTTGACTGATATATTTAATAATTAAATTCAAAGCATACTTTATTTAAAATTAGTTATTATTATCAGTAAAAGAACTTAACGAATCCCGAGATTTTATTTTTGCTAAATTAGGCAAAAGTTTGTCTATAATGACCCTTAATACTTGGTCGATATCTATATCATATGCACTAAACTAGTTATCTGAGTTGAGTGAGTGGTATAGCAAAATTGTCGAACACTTCCACTCTTGATATAATCTTGGTTTTGATATCATTTGATTGGCCTTAACTTGGAGTTCAAGGAAATGAAAGTCTAGAATTTCAAAAATTCGAACTGCTTTATTTAATTATCGAGCACTTCCACTCTCACTTGGCTTTAGTCCCATTCGATTCGTCACAGTTTCAAAGTCAAAGACAAGTATATAGTATCTAATATTCCTAAACAGAACAGAAGACAGATGTGAGTCAAAAAAATTAATTAAAAGAATAGAGCCTATGAGTCGTGTATACATTGATAATTTTAAATGTTGAAACATACACGTTTAAATAAATCAGCATTTATAAAGAACTCTTGCTTATAAAGATGTAGAGATTTATACATATAATGTTATATATTAGTTAAATCAGTGTTTCCAGCAAATAATTTAATTTTCTTGTTTTAATTTTTTAGCTTTTAATCCATCACAAATTATCTTTATAATTACAATTTCTTGAACTACAATAAAGATATTTACATTTTAGTACAGAACAAACAAGTTATACAATTTAGTTACTTATTTCTTTATGATAGCTTTTAGATTATACAATGATCATTATGTTTCTTCCTTAATCTGCTTGAACAAAAATTCAAAATTGATAAAGCAGTAGAACTTTGTAAAACAGACAACATCTTCTTTATTTAGGTACTATTTAAATGTATTATTTACGTAGTATACTCTTTTAGAAATGGGTTTCGAATTCGACCTGTGATACTAATATCTGTATTGATTCGATGAAAAATCAATCAAAACAGAAACACAGATCTAGAATTTCGCATGAAATTAAACACCACTTGTATTATTTACGTGTTGTCTTTTTAGGATAAGTTTTTAACCTCCCTTTGTACTTTTCTCCATAATTTTCTTGAAAAATTGAAGACTTGAACAATCCACTACGAATTTGTAAAATAGCCCATGACATCTTTTTCATTTTAATTTCTGCTAAATAGTTTTCTATAATACAAATGTCTACTAATTTTACCAGTTTCCAAGATTTCTTTTATTTTCACTCGTATAACCTATAATGTATTACTTGATATGACTGGGATAAAGTAGGGATCATCATATCTGAACGCTAGTCAGTACATAAAGGTTGACTCTTAATGCCAACCAGTTGTAGTTTGCAAGTGAAGTGAGTCTAATGTTCTGCAACTGGTGACTCAGCTAAATATACAATGTGGTAGAGGAGGTTGAGGGGTTTGTCTTTTCCGAGAGTGGTACGGTATTTTCTAAAATGCCGTAGTGGAAATGGTGTACAGAATAGAATACTAATTGGGAAGCATGAGTTACATTCTTAGTTCCAACCAAAATGATGTCGTAAAATTAAATCTAATATTTTTGAAATCACGCAAAATTATTACAATAAATTCAAATAAAAATATGAACAATTCACTATATTTTAAGATAATATTATTAACAAAATATTTTGAATAAATCTTTAATAGCAGTTCGATATTTCCAATACACTTTACTTACTGCAATGTTGCTAAAAAAATGTTCTAGCGTAGCTTACTGTCTCAAATCTGATTGTGTGAGAAATTTTCATTAGTAAAACTCAACCAATTAGAATAAAATTTTATACATAGCTAGATCTAATTATGTTTTAGATTATGACAAATCCCACATTTTAAATTTCGATCTATGTACTAAGATAGCAGGAGTCAAATGTAACAATGTTAAATGTACGAAAAAAATTAATTTCAAAACCTTCGGACGCCAATTAAAATTTACTATTTGTTTATAAATTCTCAATACAATTAACACCTGCAAGTAAATACAAACTCTTAAGCAAATACTGTTAAATTTAGCGTATGTTATCACTATCAGTACTCATCAGCAGCAAGGTATTACTTTGGATAAATCAGTGGTTGATATTGGTCCCAACGAACTTGCTCTTGGAATTACTTATTTGGTGCATCAAGAGTTAGAACACTAGAAAAACTGGTGCTGGACTTTACTTTCAATTTCGATAGACTTTAAAAAATAGCCAATTTAAAGAAGCAAGATACAATAGCATTCTATTTGAAAATTCTATTGATTAAATATTTTGAGTTTTTACTACTTTCACGAAATAAACGATAGACACGATAGACAGACTAGCATCATGTATAATATCTTAAATATTAGCTACTAGCAGTATACCCGTTCTTCGTGCAAAAAATACATTATAAAAAAACTTAAAATTCATAATCATGTACAAAATCCTATAGTATTCTAACATACATTGTTATTCAAAATATTTTATTAAAATATTTAAATTAATGTTCCTAAAAAGAAGTTTAAGAATCTTTGTTCTTTCTATACAAAATTATCTTCACAGGCACATCTGAAAAATAAAACATAATGGTCCCGTTTGTAAACAAATTTACAAAAAATATGAAATTGAATCTATATGTGCCAAAATGAAAGCGCTAAAATTGTATGAGAAGATATACCCGTACTACTTATATTCTCGTAGATTAGAAAATATACCCGTGCATTAGTAGAAGATTGCCCGTCTACAATATATGAGTTTCAAAAATATTTGCCAAAATGAAACAGATGACGTAAAAAATTGAAAATGTCAATAATCTCAGTACTCCTTAAACCTGAAGGCCGTAAGTCATATAATCCAATAAAAATATATTCGAAAAATGGAATAAATTTTTAAGTGGGACTATTTCACTGCTACGCACAGCATTTCAGGAAATTCAGTTTAGCCGTTCTCCCATGATAATAACACAAACATACACATACAGCAAACATATTTTCAATTTTATTGATATAGCTTACATATACTCAGTTCAGCATTCAATGTAGACTTAATGTATGAATAATGGACGCATTATTGTATTCAGTAACTTTTATCCATTCACACAACACTAACGATTTTGTTTGCGTTTGTAGATTTTCTTGAGGATGAGATTTTATTGTAAGAATCTCTCGACTTGTGACCCAAAATTCGCTTTATTCACAATCAGAAGGAAAAGAATAAAAATTACTAACACAGTAAGCTTCAGTAATTACATAACAGTATTTAAACTCCATCATGATACGCCATGTAAATAAAATTGAATACATAGTAAATTACTGTGTGGCAAAGATTTAAAATTTCTAGTAATAAGGAATCTTATTAACTATTAATTTGGTATTTATATTACGTTAATATTATTAACATAACATATGACTAACATCCGATCAATAACTCGTAACTATTAAAACTTACCAATATTTAGAAACTGCAATTCTAAACAGTACAACTATCGATTCACATAGCTAGCATAAAGGAATTACGATTTCCAGCATGATAAACCTAGTGCGTAAATTTTACACCACAGCAAATATTTCATCAAAGTGGCAGCTTGTTTTTAACAATGAATTTTCTTTATAATCAGATGCGTTCGCTTTATACAGGTTTAGCTGTATATTATTGCTGCATTTGTAAATGCGTCATTATACGCATCCAAAGGAGTATTACAACATATTTAACTGAGGAATAGTTAATTAACAATCTCTAATGTGTAGATAGAGACAACCAAACCTAAATTCTACTATATCCTCTAATTCTAATATATCTGACCTGTATTAATTTGTCACACTGTAACCCAGGTGCCCTGTAAGATAAAAATACAAAACAACCCAGTAATATAAAGAAAACGAAAACTACTCAGTACAGAATGGATTTTTCTTTACAGATTTCTTAACAAGATAGCTCTGATATTCCTTTTATGTACATGAGTACTACTTCGGCGAGAGATACAGTTAAAAGTGGATTTCAAAAGACTAAGTGCAAGAGTTCATAATTACAGCTCCCCACACGTAGACGGATTATAACTCCGTTCCTACGCATCTGAAAGCCAGACGGCAAACCGTCACCATGCAGCCCTTATAAGTACATAGAACTCCCCTGTTTGTTTTAATAAATCGCGTCACTTTAATAATCTTCTTAAATAAAGAAATTTCGACGAAAAATTTATTGTGTTACATGGAATACCGGACTCAAAAGTTATATCAAGAGGTGATTAAATACATTACAAGGCTATCATTTTAATAGTATTTATTATTTTACCCTCAATTCGATTCTGGAAACTAAGAATAAAGATTATAGTTTTAATTATTTTATCTAGAATGCATTTAAACGGCGAAAATTTTTATATTATGTTCGTTCTATCTTCTGTCTATTTCAGATCAACAAGGAAAACAGTTATCCACAAATCTCCCTTTTCGGAATGTATTAATAAAATGTTTTCCGATTCGTTGCTATTGAGAAATATTGCAAAAAGAGAAACTTCTCCAAAATTTATGCACCGTGAAAAATATGCACCCAGCTGCCCTGTAGGAAACATAAATCCAAATGTCCGGCAGAAGCGGGACGTTTTTTTATTATATAAAGAATTTAACAGGAAAACTTTTTGATCGATTCTTTCAACTCTGATTGGACTGGATTGAATTATTTTGACGCTCTTTTGTTCTTTTTATAAACCCGAAACCAATTTTTACAGGATGCTATAGTTAGTTCAAAGTTAATTCCGTAATAACATCCGTACTGCACATATATACAGTTTTCAACAGCCATATCTGGCGTTCAAACCAAGATAATGTGCATCTGGAGGACAAATAGTGAACCATTCGGCCACATGTGAGTCTTGCAGCTTGCAGAAAGTTCCCTATGAGTAGAATTTCGATGTTTACGCCTCTAGAAATTCTGTTGTTAAGGTACTCTTGCCCCTTAAATCTTTGTGTAAATCTCCTAAGCGAAAACAGCTGCCTTTTCCGAACTTTTCCCTTTTTAGTAAAACAAAATCTGAAAATCTCAATCAAATGAAATATTAAATATTATAGAAAATGTGTACAATAATTTTTTAACTAACAAATACAACTTGTATTTTGGTGAAACTTAATCTGGCTAACGAAATCCCAAAAGACTTTATCCCTCAAAATGTAGAAAATGATATGGCATTAATATAATATGGCATTGAATAAAATATCGTACTATTTCTGACAGCAACTCTTACAAGTGTTTTCATTTAATTTCCGAATTTATACTACAAAATACAAGTTAACCTAAAAACTGCTGATAAGAAAAACTTTCCAAAATGTGACCAGAAGAGCAAAATGGAATAAATTGCATTTTCACTAATATAAATATAATTGCACTTAAATATTAGGTAACCAATCACAGAATTTGAGAATTATGGTTGTTTTATTCATTGGAATGCCTAAAATAGATACATTTTGTAAACTATATAAATAATCTTTTCATCATTAGGCGATTAAAAAAATATATAAATATTATAATGGAATATCGCAGTTAATGTATAAAACATTAATAAAATGACTGCAGCAAATATATGTACAATGAGAAATTCTAAAACGCCTATTTCGTCTTCCCACTGTAAACAACTCTTCTCAATAAATGAAATTAAGCAGTATTCAAGAGGATTCGAATACTTTTGAAGCTTTTATCGAGATATCTAGGTCTGTAAAATGCATACTTTACTAAATTTTTGAACAATGGTGCTCTAAATTAAAACGAATGAAAGCTTCAATTTTTTTCCCACGGGATAATATCTAAAACAAAATTTATTTATTTGCAAGAATTTAATGTTATGATCTTTGTATTTTTTCATTTCTACTGCCATTTAAAACCTTTTTTGCGATTACCACATTGCATAATGAATCCGGTTTTACCCAAGTATGGCTATAACTTTTCAAGCTGTAGCATTGGGCATCCAATCTTTTGTATGGAATAACAGTTATACTGATACTTTAGCATGCAGTTAATTCTATTTTGCCCTTCTGGTCACATTTTTTTAAAGTTCCCTTGTGAGTCTATATACAGACATGTAAAGGAATAACTTGTCAGCCAAATTAAAATATGATGATTCTCCGTGGTCATTTTGTCTTTACGGAAACCAATTAATTCGTATGCAGCACCTTAAATTCTAATTAAGCGCGTTTTTCTAACGGAAGAGCATTTTGAAAAAGAAGGAATGTATATTCCGGAGAACTTGATATAATTATCTCTTGTTAATAAAATCTCCATATACAATTAGTCCCACCATGCAGAGTTTTATATAATTCAAACTCACTGTGTCATCTGCATCTGTATGTAAAAATAAAATATTTCTGGTAAATATATTTCACAATACGAGAAGTTTAGCGACTTATTCTTCTGAGCAAAGCATAATATTAACCTCAATTTAGCGTAACTACTGATTGTAAAAATACTGGATAATATTTTAACTTTTTATTTAATCAAAATAGACAATTTAATCCTCGATACTCACCCAGGTGTCATTGCTTGAAAAAAGTTTTACCAAATTATATTGCACATATCAGGATATTATTAGTTTGAAAGGGCATTTTAGATTTTCCGCTTTTCCATATTAATGTAACATAGTTTAGTAAATTATGAAAATATTATGAGTGTAATTGCGCAAAATATCACAGATAATTATTTAAAATTACATTGAATGTGAAGTTTGAATTCAATTTTAGTTTTCATTTGGTGACTGGGCGTATTTTTAAAGGTAACATTGAAAACATGCAAGAAACTAAAATATCTTAAGAGCTATGGGTTGGTCTTATTATTTTCATAGTCAAAAATTACGTATAAAACAAGCATTTAATTCATATATTTGAGCATATGTAGTCTTTTATTTTAGATTTTAACCATTTTGGCAGGCCATTTTGCAAAAATAGGAGAGTTCCTTTTTACCGAATCGTACCAAAAGTTCACCAGCACCAGGGTAATCCATAATTGACATCTCAGCCAAATTTTGTGAAATTTGGACAATTTGATTTTGAGACGCTAAAAATAGGTTTCTCGGCTTCTAAAGTGCTCGAAATGTGTATTTTTCAAACCCCAAATAATTCTATATTTAGTTATTTATTCTTTAAGTTTCTTCAGTAATATGTTTTTATTTGGTCCTCGAATTTAATTTGGGAATCTTACTGCTTAATGTAAATTACGGCACTCATACTTTCATACGAATAAACTTTGCTACGACTTAATTCCAAAGGGGATAATATTTTTAACAAGAAAACGCCTTTGTAAGAAAGGTACGTACAAAAATGAACCGATGGGAGGGGGGAGGGTATGCAATCCCAAATGTTGAGAATAATGTAATAAACCTTAATCTATTATGTACCTATTAAACGACATAAAATGCGGAAATTAAAGTTCAAAATTAACAGGATATATTTCATAATATATCACACAAGATTGAAAAATACAAAAGAGTATATAAGACTTACTTTCTTAATGTTCTAAGTTGTCTTCGAAAACTTTATAATGGTACTCATATGCTGGTGCTTACCAAATCAATAATGGTGGTCATTATAAATGCTTTGTTACTTTAATTAAAATACGTTTGATTTTTCTGTTTCTAATTATTGTTCATTCTATGTTCATTAGTAAATATTTGAATATTTGATTTAGTATTAAAGTTGTAAAGAAAATCCACGGACGTTCTATAAATGATTTCGTATCTAAAGAGATTCTTGATCTTTTAAGTATATTGGATAATGAAATAAGTATAATGAAATAAAATAAATAGGCGGTATGTCCAAGGATAAATAGATTAAAAGTACTTAAATGCAAAAGTTTTATTTTCACAATTAAGGAGGTAAGAACACACAAGATTAAAAGCCTTAGTACTGTCGGATATCAAACGCCACCAAAGGCATCGGAAAGAGCACTAGTATATTAGAAATATATATACCAAGACAGAAAGGATCCAACATTGTTCTATTACAGTTAATCAAGAAACATTATTTGTTTTAATGTCTCGTGACATTAAAAATAAAAGCAATCTAGTGATTTTTCTCAAACTGTTCTTAATAAAAGAATTACCCCACCCCCTGTTTCACAAAATACGTCTTTTAGCCAGTTGCAATAACCCACGGAACATTTTGCTGTAAAAAGATATGTTTATTTATTTCTATAGCGATTCTGTTTTCAATAACGACCCTATTCAAAATATTTGTTTTGCTTGACGTTTAATACTTGATTCTATAAGGGTCAAAATACTATCTACGTACGTATTTAAAATATACTCTCTTCCCTGTTTGCTACATATTTATTTATGTTTTTGCATTCTTTATTTTTCATTTCCTTCGTACGTTATGTTTTTGTGTACATATTTATACAATTATTATTGGATCTGCTTTTTGCGTTTTTTCTTTTTACTGAACTGTTTGCAAATTTTAAACCGTATTTGGCTTGGTATAAATTCTCAAAAGTACTTATGCTTATCCTGATGCCCCTGATGAAGGGCGTTTGACGTTCGAAAAAACAAAGGCTTTTTATTTTTTGTTCTTTAGTTCATTGATTGTGAAAATAAAACTTTTATATTTCAGTACATTTAATTAATTCTACAATATTTCTGTTATTGTAATATTACTGCAATACTATTTAATTTTCCTTTTAAAGTTAAAACTATTTTACTAATACTTTCAATTTTACTGTGTCTACCCATTTACATTTTTTTCTATTATAAGTATAAAAGTATGTATTAGTATGAAAAGTGAACATATGTCATTAAAACACTATAAAGTTTTGAGTTTGAAAGGAAAACGAAAGTTCATCTCAAGAATAATCAAACAATATATGCTTACAAAGCGAGTAAAAATAAGAAGATCTAATCACATGATCAGTTTTCTATAATCATTGATAGACTTGCTATATTTATTGTAACTTGGCAGAATGAAGGGAAAAAGATGCAGCACAAGTGTGTTTAATGGTTTTTCAGTCGACTCCCTGGTGTTTTCTGGGTAACAAACGAAAACTTCCTCATGGGCTCGATGAAACAAAACATTAGATGCGGAAGTAGAAACATGAGACAGCAGATATGGCTTATTTTAACATCGAAATAGAAGCAACTCGAAGAATTCATTGATAGCTTAAAGTATGATGATAATTACTTAGTGAAATAAAATTTTAGGTGTATATGCTTTAATATTCAATTTATACAAGTATACGTATAAAATTGACTCCATGTAAGCAATAATCATCATGATTCAACTTTATTTAAACAAATATATAGTATATATATATATATTACACGAATTTCTTCTGCATGGTATAAAATTTGAAAGTTAAAACTCGATTTTATATACAGAAACATAAATAACAATATATATAAGTATATACAAAATTACCCAGATATTTATTTACATTTTTATAAAACATAAACTTTAAGTATCTGAATTTCATTGTATGGACACTCCAAGAAAATCTGGTGTGAGCAGCACATGACTTCCCTTATATGATGCAATGAATTTACTTCTTTTACGGTGAAAAAATAATGTATAAGATCCACGGTACTGTGTTTTAACTTTGACTTACTGTGCTTTTAAAGTAAGATTTAGCGATTTTCCAGATGGCAACATGTAAAACTATTTCGAAGTACCCAATTAAATTAAATTCCCCGCAACTCTAAGTGAACAACTATCAATATTGATAGCATCCTCAATAAGCAATATAGTCCATATATTAAAATATTGAGATTTATTGTAAATTTTGTAATTCATTATAAATTCATCGATTTGGCATCATGTTTGCAATTTTGAATGCAATCTGGAGCAAAATATCGCCTGGTTGGCGATACTTCGCCAGATTATTCGCCAAATTAGCCAAATGTATCACCAGTGTTACAGACAAACGGAGAGAAGCCCATTTCTCATATACTAGAAGGTATGCCAGTCATATGACGGAAATCAGAATTTGCGAAACATAACCTCCCATTTGTCATCATTTTTATCAATTTGGCGATAACTTCGTCACTTTGGCAACATTTAAAAAGTTACCAAGTTGGCTACGTCCCGGTAAATTTCTCGCCAAGCGTTACGGACGGAGAAATAGGTTATTCTTATAAGTAAGTCTATTCTTATGTTCTTTCCAAGATACTGAATTTATATCAACTAGTCATTTCATTCATTTAGCGTCAATTTGGCGACATTTTTATCAATTGGGTCACATTTTCTTCAATTTGACAAGATTTAAAAAAGTCACCAAGTTGGCAATATTCAGCTAAACCCGTCACCAAAATTTTGTCAAGCGTTTCGGACGGAAAAATGGATTTTTCTTTGTGTAGATATTTATATTCTCTCCAAGATATTAAACTTTCATCAATTAGTCGTCAAATCGTCATTTTCATTGATTTAGCGTCATTTTTATAAATAAATGTAGCGACAACATTAATTTGGTGACATTTAAAAAAGGCGCCAAGTTAGGGACATTTCAACAAAAGCTCCATTATGGGTGGAGAAAAAGATTATTTTTACAGTAGATAAATGACTATTGGCATCCAAATACAAAAGTATTACCCAAAGTATATTTTCCTGTATATGGAACGAGGTAGATCTACGAGAATGATATCAACAAATTTATCGCATAATATTACATATGAAAAGTGAACATATTTCATAATAATTAAAAATTTTACTTTATTTTGTAATTTTTTGATAAATTTATTTGAAAAAGTACAATATCTCGAGAACAGTTCATGCTAGCGTTCTAAAGTTTGTGTCAATCATTTTCTAATAAAAATTTACATAAATTATAGCTTGCGTAACTTTATTAAAGGTTTTGATTTTTTGCTGATATTTTTTTCAAAGTTGCACTCGGAAATTTGGGGGATCTGAACATTCGATTGAGTTTAAGAACAATAGGCTTCCAGTATGCATGGATTGTAATTTTTGTACCAAATTTCGTTCGAATCGTTCCATTTGTTCGTGAGATATCTTCTCCATAGGCTCTCTGACACATACACATACATCACCTAAAATACGTTTGATTCGTGTTCAGGGATGTTGAGATAAATATTATTTTCCTTGAATAAATATTATTTTATATATAAGGGAAGTAATAAATATTACTTTCCTTATAAACATAATATAATGTATAAGAAAAGTATTGTGACGGGGTCGAAAATTCGAATTCGAGTTTCCGACGCGAGAGTACGTTTCAAGCATCCCTAAATACGAGTCTAACATTCTTGAGGTGATGTCTGTGTGTGTGTGTGTGTGTGTGTGTGTGTGTGTCAGTGAGTCTGTGGATTCGATATCTCACAAACGAATGAAGCGATTCGAACGAAATTTGGTACAAAAATTACAATCCTTGAATAGAAGCCTATTGTTCTTAAACGCAATCAAATGTTAGGAAGACCCCAAAATTTTCGAATAAAATTTCGAAAAAATCAAAACTTTCAATAATGCATTGTAACTAATCATTTCTTATGTAATTTATCATTAGAAATCGATTGACATAAACTTTAGAACGTTAGTATGAACCGTAGATAATCATAATAGACACATAATAACAGACAATCTCAAGATATTGCACATTTTTCAAATAAATTTATCAAAATAGCATATAAAATTAAAAATTATATTAACTATTGAGAAATAAGTCACTTTACATATGTAACATTATGCAATACATTTGTTAACATCATTCTAGTGGATCTAGCTTATTCCATTCACGAGAGAAGATACTTTGGGTAATACTTTTGTATTTGGACTCCATAACTAATTTTAAATACTATAAGAATAACCTATTTCTCCGACCATAACGCTTGGCGAAATTTTGGCGACGAAATTAGCAAAATATCGCCAACTTGGCAATTTTTAAATGTTGTCAAATTGACTAAAATGTCACAAAATGGATTAAAAAGTCGCAAAATTGCTGAAAATGACGACTAATTAATGAAAATTCAATATTTGGGAAAAAATATAAAAACCTCGTCCGTAAGGCTTGGCAACAATTGGCGTCCGAAAGGCTTGGCGGGATATCGCTAACTTGCCAATTTTTTAATGCTGCCAAATTGACGAAAATGTCGCCAAATTGATAAAAATATCACTAAATGGATAAAAATGATTCTAAATGGGAGGTAATGTTTTGCAAATTTTTAATTCTGATATATGATGGACATACCGTTGAGAATATAAGAAATGCTCTTCTCTCCGTTTGTTTGTGACACTTGGCGATACATTTGGCAAAATTAGTGAGTAATCTAGCAAAATATCGCCATCTTGGCGATATTTAGCACCAGATTGATGAAAATATCATCTAATAGAAAAATAACGTCAAGTTAATGAAAATAACGCCTAATTGATGAATGTTTTATTAAAATATTTTAATATATGGACTATAATGCTTATTGGGGATGCTATCAATATTGATAATTTTTAATTTAGAGTTGCGGGAAATATAAGTTATTTGGGAGCGAAATAATTTTACATGTTGTCATCCGAAAAAGCATCAAATGCACACTTTAACGTTAAAAACACTATTTCGTGGATCTTATACATCATTTTTTCACATTGAAATAAGTAAATTCATTGCATTATATAAGGAAAATCGTGTGCTGCCTACACCAGTTTTTTACATTTCGAAACGGCTTTATTCGCTGTGGAGGCGCGACTTCTTCACTATATGACGTTGCACACGTGATTGATTCGACTTGTAATGACGCAACCTTATATACAGGGTGTCCCAAAAAGATTGAAACGCGATTTAATTCTTTACCTGCTGGAGATAAGTGGGCAATGTAAATTGCAAAAATGTTGAAAGTAAGGCAAGAAATAAGACTACGCTAATGAAATAATCCTCCCATTAATTTGCAAAAAGTTACACTTTTTAAATTTTTATACGACCTTCTTAGACAAATTTAATCAATCAGAAAATTTTTATTTTTAATGCAACAAGATCATTAAAAAAACCGCATATCTCTATCTTTAAAATTGAGCGAGTTATATTTACTTGAAAATTGAACATTGTGAATGAGGACCATATATCAAATTAGACATGTAAATTTCTGATATATCACAAAAAAGATAAAACTGGGTGATAATACATAGGATACCCAACCGCGTAGTGAGTACCACTGCTTTATATGATCTCTGTCTGTGTAATGCTTTACTTAGATGCATTTGTGATAAAAATTTTTGACACATATTAACGTATTTATGATCTAAACAATTTCCATCGTCAATTTGTTTATGATCCCTAATTTCACTGATGAAACAGCGTTTCACATGGTATGGAAAAGTGGCATAAGTCAGATTTTTTTCTTTATCATAATTCAGTTGATTTTAAAGATACAGATATGCCGTTTTTTTAATGATCTTGTTACATTAAAAATAAAAATTTTCTGATTGACCAAATTTGTCTAAGGGGGGTCGTATAAAAATTTAAAAAGAGTAACTTCTGAGAATTAATGAGAGGCCTATTTCCTTAACGTAGTCTTATTTCCTACCTTACTTTCAACATTTTTGCAATTTACATTGCCCACTTATCTCCAACAAGTAAAGAATTAAAGGGCGTTTCAATCTTTTTAGGACACCCTGTATAAGAGAACATTGGGTTTTATAAAAGTCTGCGAGCATGCTGAATAAAGAAATACTCGATTTCCAGAAACGCTTCTGCTTTTCTATACGACATTTCGGGAATTCATATCCTGTATCTTCATAACTCCCCCTTCTTGAAAAATGTTCTTGGTATTTTCAGTAGAACATCCCCTGTTCAACAAATCGAATTTTTGAAATGTTTCACACTGCCTTATTTTGCCATAATTGGCGTGTCACTGGGCTCACATCAATTCGTTCTAGAGACTTTTCGAGGTGTTTCAATATTCAAGATCTGGTGGTCAATTCGAATTCAATAATCAAATTTAAGAAATATTATATTCGTCCATCTCTACTATAAATATTTCGTTCTATATCGAATAAGGGCGACTTTTATTATAAATATTTCCGGCTATTTTGATGTTCGTATTTGTCTCTTAGCCAGAAAAATTTTAATATAAATTCCAAGATTATCATGTTGCGGAAGTGAAAGAATGCAAGAGAGTTCCATCGAGTAGATTATTGCCCAGGACCGGTGAATGGAATCTTTAATTTGTTCAAACAAAACAGCCAACTGCGTTGTAATTAGAAGGCATCTGATTTTTATGAAGTTTATTTAAATATAAATAATTAGAAATATATTCTATAACGTAATTCAAAATAGAAAGGAAGGGAGGGGGTAGATTTAATTAAACAAGAACAAAGTGTGGCCAAACTGTCAAGGTAAATCTTTTTTTATGGAAAACATAGCGGAATATCACCAACTTGGCGAATTTTTAAAATGCTATCAAATTGACGAAAATGTCAGCAAATTGATGCAAATGTCGCCAAATTGACGAAAATATCGCTAAATTGATGAGAGAGGCGATAAATCAATGAAAGTGACGACTGGTGGATGAAAACTTAATATTTGGGAAAGAATATAAGAATTAACTTTAAGAATAACCTATTTCTCAGTCCGTAGCGCTTTGCAAAATGTTGTGGATACATTTGGTGAAATATCGCCAATTTTCTTTGAATGTTGCCAAATTGACGAAAAGTCGTCAAATTCATAAAATGTCGACCTATTGATGAAAATAAAATATCTTGGAAGAAATATAGGAATCTACTAAAATAATAATCCCTTTCTCTGTCCGTCCATAACACGCTTGGCGAAAAGTTTGGGGACAAATTTGGCGACTTTTTTTAAATGTTTCCAAACTGATAAAAATGTAGCTAAATGTGAGGTAATATATTACAATTTTTGAATTGCGCCATATGACGAGCATATCTTCTAATACATAAAAGATGCTCGTCTCTCCGTTTGTTTTGTATGCTTGGAGATATATTTGGCGAACTTGGCGACTAATCTAGCGAAATATGGCCAACCTGGCGATATTTAACCCCAGATTGCAGTCAAAATTGTAAAAATGACGCCACATTGATGAATTAATTATTACAATATTTTAATATATGGACTATATAGCTTATTGAGTATGCTATCAATATTGATTATTTTTAATGTAAAGTTGCGTAAAATATAGGTTAATTGGGTTCTTTAAAATTGTTTTTCATGTTGCCATCCGGAAAAGATCCGGTGATCATGCAGAATTTGCTTTTAAAAACTGCAGCGTACTTATGTGTGTGTGCGTAAATAAAAGCAACAAAATGTTAAAAAGTTATATCAAGCCGTTTAATTCAATTTATAGGAGTAATTTAAAACTGAAAATAACTAAATTTGTAAGATGATAGAATACCGCCCCAACCTTAAAAAATAAGAAACGTTTGCTTGTATTATTCGTTATAGTTGTAATAGATGTATGTCTATTTATAACGATTTCTTTTATAATGTATTTCATAAAATTGCACCTTGTTTAGCATTTGATATGTAGTTAAAGCTTGTTAATTAATAAAATTAATGCATTTCTTTAATGAAAAAATAAGAATTTCGCAACATTAATTATACCATATATGCAATTGAAAAAGTGGTTATTGAAATTTTATGTATAACTAAAATCTAATATGCACATATTATATGTACAAGAGAGATTACAAATTAAAGAGTAATTAATAATGCTTTTATTAAACTCATTAAAACCGTAACTCAAAATTGAGTTTATATTTCCAGCATATTAATTTAAATATATTTCTAACATAATTGCCACTTTCAGAGCTATAAATCTTGTTCGCATATAATTATCATCTAGTTTCAATTCGTTAACATTTATTCACTTAATTTATTTTTTGATATATATGACTTTCTTAAATCCAAATATATGAAAACATTTGATATTTTTATTTACAAATGCAAGTATTGAGCGATAATTGGCAATTGACGTGTTGTGGGTCAAATCTGGCAAAAATTCGGTATTTATAATTTGTGTTTTTATTTTTAATGATAAAAAGTTAAAGTTTTAATGATAATAATAAATATAGCTTTTCATATTAGCGAATGGCAAATTAACACCACATCCAGTAAAATACATGAAAAGGGAAAATCGTTATATCACTATTAATGCCCTATCACCTTAATTCCAAAGAGTACTTTTATTCAGAAATAAGCATTTCAATAAACATAGAACTGCAATCATTAATAGGGCAGTAATTATCTCGCAGTGCGAATTTCTGCGGTATTTTTCGCGAATTTTAGGGTGTTTTCTGAATTCGCGAATTTTAGATTTTTTTTTCCATATTATATATAAAATTATATCATAATTTTCATATTATTGTTTCACAGAGCCAATTCCCGCAATTTCTTTCACGAATTTTAGAATTTTTGTTCTCGAAATTTTACGAATATCACATATATCAAGTCTATGAGCCTTTCAGACGACGAAGAGTTGCTTTCAGAAACATTCCTATGTTCGAATATGAAGACTCAATAATTTGCGAATATTTTTCATATAAAGCTAGAATAAATAAATTTCGTGTCAGCGAAAGTTTGATAGATTTGTTGAATCACGAGAAAAGGTAATTTTTCTAGCTACGTCGTTGCTAGTCAATACTCAAAAGGTGTCATGAAATGCAAATAATAAGCTTTTTAATTCATAAAACCGTGTTACCAGACAACAAGCACTGCATTGAAGAAGACAAGAAAGATCAATCATGCATAAGCATTGATTATGAAACACTTTCCAACTGAAATGGAATTTCATTTAAAAATTTCTAAAATGTCATTCATTCAGTGGGAATATCTTTTACATTATCACAGTACTACAGTAATTTATTATACTTAAATATTTAAAACTCTATCGAAATATAAATCATCTGATTCTTTATGCAAAATCAATGAATATTTCATTCATATAACTTGTATTCCAGACTCCAGAGCTAAATAATTTTGTGCAAAAAAAATTCAGCAATTCTTATGTAATTCATCTTACAATCGCTTGAGATATTTGCATTCTGCATATGTTAAAATTAGGCTTCCTTGAAGAAATAATAAAAGTTTAGGGATCATTTAAAATCACGACTATTGTAATTGCATAGGCACGGAATTTAGATACACAGATAATACACAGATAATATATATGTGTATGTGTATGTACTCAAAGTATTGGAATCGTGCCGAAGATCGGAACTCGAATTTTCAAAGGATCTACACGTTTTGGGACTTCTAGAACACGAAAAAACTACTTTTAGGAAGACGTCTGTGTGTGTAAGGGTGTATCTGTGTATGTTTCTGTGTGTCTGTGTGGATATTACATCCACTCTAATTGAAAAACTAATGGACCGAATTTCATACAATTTGGTAGGTATGTTTTTTGTGGGAAATCCTGATGTTCATTAGATTATAGTACTATTCGTAATAAAAGAATCTGCCTTCTTTGCGAAATGGCCGCAGAAATTGCCTTTATCCACTCTAGCTAAAAACTAATGAACCAAATTTAACAAAATTTGGAGTATAATATTTCAATAACCTACAAGTGATTTATATACCAAATTTAACAAAATTTTGTATATAAATCATTTATAGGTTATTCTACTACGATTCGGGAAAAAGGAACGGGCTATTTTTGCGAAATGGCCAGCAAAAATCGTTATATATAAAAATAAAAGACTACGTGTGCTCAATTATATCAATTAAATTCCTATTTTATATGTGATTTTTGACAACAAAAAGAATAAGACTAACCCCATTACTCTAGGACTAGCCGTTCTTGAGATATTCTAGTTTTTTCGCGTTTTCGCTAAAGCCACCTTTGACAATAAGCCCAGCTATCAAATGAGAACCAAATTTAAGTTTAACGTGTAAATTCAATGTCATTTAAAATACTTATGTTGTGCAGATAAACTCAAATTATCATTGAATAAATAAAGAGAACGAATATGAGTCTGCAGAGAAAGACATGTGCTGTCCACATCAGAATTTTTAACAATATTACAACAATGATTTATAAAAGTGAACGGGGATTAATTGCGGGTCATTTCGAAAAAAATGTATGATCTATATTTAAAGATCCACCAAATTGCTGTAGAATAAAATGTTCTACAAATTTAAGCTGTGTACCAAATTTTAACTCTCTAGGACGTAGGAAAGTGCATTTAAAATGCCATCAATTAAATTTATCATGAAGAGTTATATAAAATTTAAAAAAAATGAAAAATTGTTATCTACCAAATTATTTTAAAATATGAAGCCACTCCCATATGCAAAACGTTTTAACAAATGGAGAGATATTTATTATATAATATCTCTCTCTTTTCTTTCTGGAAGATATCCCAAAGTCAGAATTTAATTGAATTTGTTTTTTTCCCTATATTAAATAATTTTTTTAATTAAAAAACTACTTAACATATTTTACTGAATTTTTTTTATATATTCTATGGGATAATGTGAATATTTCCTAAAAATTTCGAAGCAATTCGTGAATTTTAAATTTACTTAAAAAATGTTTGAAAAATTAGGTCCCATAGGGTTCAATGTATTTCATTTTTTCAACCCGGGTTCAATAAAAAACTAATTGGGTGATATTATTTATTTATATTCCCATAGGTCCTACAGACCGTCTGAACAACATACTAAAATTTCATTTTGATAAACTCATTTTTACGGCAGTTATCGTGCTAACGGACAGACAGACAGACAGACAGACAGACAGACAGAATGAACAAAGTCATAAACACTTTTCAACTTTGTTGTAAAGTGTTAAAAATGTGTGTATATACGATATGATGTATCAAAACTGCGAAGGTCTTGATCTAATCTCATGAAAACGGTGTTGATTACATTGTCAACATTCGAGCGCTTTATAAATGTAAGTATTAATTTAAAAAAAGTATAATATAATTCTTAGAATTACGCAGTAGTTATTTGTATTACTATTTCGTAACTGGTAAACTTTGTCTGGAAATGTTGATGTAAATCCTCAGCAGCAAAAATTTCGCGTTGTACCCCGTAACTGCCTTGCGATTTTTGCCTTCTTCCCCCCGAATTACTGCCCTAATCATTAGCAACCAAATCATTACCTGTTGACCAATTACTCAGTTTCTGTCAAAATGGTGTCAGGAGTTATGAAATTTCATCGATGCACGACATTTCTCATGAAGAATGTAATTGCTGATTGTGATAACATAAAACTCTTATACTTTATTAATAAAAGCAGATATGTGAGCATTTGGTTATTGCAATCAATCAAGGGTGTTATGCACAATCATCAGGACAGAAACAGTTTGTACTAAACGAAATATTAACTACAACTACAAAAGTAACAAGTAAAGATCAAAACAATCAGAGCGTAAACAGCAAAGAATAGTACATAAGGCATTGACATCGAAACCATGATAATAAATAATACGTCTCTCATGCAAATAAAACGGTTTTCGCGCTTATGTATCCGTTTAATGGATGAAAATAAGACCGAATATATGATATGAGATTTAAAGTGAAACTAAAAAAAAGTTTTAATAAGGATAGTAAACTTGTCTAAATACTGGCAACAATAAAAAAAATCTGTTGAGAAATTAGAGGAAGAAACAAGAAAGATCAATCATGCATAAGCATTGATTATGAAACACTTTCCAACTGAAATGTAATTTCATTTAAAAATTTCTAAAATGTGATTCATTCAGTGGTAATATCTTTTACATTATCACAGAACTACAGTAATTTATTATACTTAAATATTTAAAACTGTATCGAAATAAAAATCATCTGATTCTTTATGCAAAATCAATGAATATTTCATTCATATAACTTGTATTCCAGACTCCAGAGCTAAATAATTTTGTGTGAAAAAAATTCAGCAATTCTTATGTAATTCATCTTACAATCGCTTGAGATATTTGCATTCTGCATATGTTAAAATTAGGCTTCCTTGAAGAAATAATAAAAGTTTAGGGATCATTTAAAATCACAACTATTGTAATTGCATAGGCACGGAATTTAGATACACAGATAATATATATGTGTATGTGTATGTACTCAAAGTATTGGAATCGTGCCGAGGATCGGAACTCGAATTTTCAAAGTATCTACACGTTTTGGGACTTCTAGAACACGAAAAAACTACTTTTAGGAAGACGTCTGTGTGTGTAAGGGTGTATCTGTGTATGTAAGGGTGCATCTGTGTATGTTTCTGTGTGTCTGTGTGGATATTACATCCACTCTAATTGAAAAACTAATAGACCGAATTTCATACAATTTGGTAGGTATGTTTTTTGTGGGAAATCCTGATGTTCATTAGATTATAGTACGATTCGTAATAAAAGAATCTGCTTTCTTTTCGAAATTTCCGCAGAAATTGCCTTTATCCACTCTAGCTAAAAACTAATGAACCAAATTTAACAAAATTTAGAGTATAATATTTCAATAACCTACAAGTGATTTATATACAAAATTTAACAAAATTTTGTATATAAATCATTTGTAGGTTATTCTACTACGATTCGGGAAAAAGGAACGGGCTATTTTTGCGAAATGGCCAGCAAAAATCGTTATATATAAAAATAAAAGACTACGTGTGCTCAATTATATCAATTAAATTCCTATTTTATATGTGATTTTTGACAACAAAAAGAATAAGACTAACCCCATTACTCTAGGAATAGCCGTTCTTGAGATATTCTAGTTTTTTCGCGTTTTCGCTACGCCACCTTTGACAATAAGTCCAGCTATCAAATGAGAACCAAATTTAAGTTTAACGTGTAAATTCAATGTCATTTAAAATACTTATGTTATGCAGATAAACTCAAATTATCATTGAATAAATAAAGAGAACGAATATGAGTCTGCAGAGAAAGACATGTGCTGTCCACATCAGAATTTTTAACAATATTACACCAATGATTTATAGAAGTGAACGGGGATTATTTTCAGGCCATTTCGAAAAAAATGTATAATCTATATTTAAAGATCCATCAAATTTTTGTCGAATAAAATGTTCAACAAATTTAAGCTGTGTACCAAATTTTAACTCTCTAGGACGTAGGAAAGTGCATTTAAAATGCCATCAATTAAATTTATCATGAAGAGTTATATAAAATTTAAAAAAAATGAAAAATTGTTATCTACCAAATTTATCTTAAAATATGAAGCCACTCCCATATGCAAAACGTTTAAACAAATGGAGAGATATTTATTATATAATATCTCTCTTTTTTCTTTCTGGTAGATATCCCAAAGTCAGAATTTAATTGAATTTGTTTTTTTCCCTATATTAAATAATTTTTTTAATTAAAAAACTACTTAACATATTTTACTGAATTTTTTTTTATATATTCTATGGGATAATGTGAATATTTCCTAAAAATTTCGAAGCAATCCGTGAATTTTAAATTTACTTAAAAAATGTTTGAAAAATTAGGTCCCATAGGGTTCAATGTATTTCATTTTTTCAACCCGGGTTCAATAAAAAACTAATTGGGTGATATTATTTATTTATATTCCCATAGGTCCTACAGACCGTCTGAACAACATACTAAAATTTCATTTTGATAAAGTCATTTTTACGGCAGTTATCGTGCTAACGGACAGACAGACAGACAGAATGAACAAAGTCATAAACACTTTTCAACTTTGTTGTAAAGTGTTAAAAACAAACAATCCCTTCAAACCCTCGTAAAGAGAGGAAAAAAAGCAAAATATGAAAAATAGAAACTATAGAAAAAAATATAATAGAAGCGTAAAAATAAGTGTAATTATAAACATAAAAGACATAACTGCTAATTATAATGCAAAAGCCAACATAAAAAGGGGGTGAAGGAAAAAACCAACTATTAAAATAAATAAACAGATAGGGATGTCTGAAATAAAAATATTTCGTTGATAACATAATAAACAGTTGATTAAAAGTAGCAACTAATTTTGAAAGCAAAAAAACAGCTTTGCAACATTTTTAACCTCTTAGTTCCGAAACAAATAGTACATCTTAGCCACGAATTTCCCAATGTAATTTCAAAGGTATATAGCATAGGAATTTTACCAAAGATAAGACGTTGCAATAGACTAATATCCTTTGCTCTAAATACAAAAGAATATTTAAATACTGTGAACAAGTAAACGCCTTCTCTGTCCTGAAAAACAATAAAAGTCACAAAACCTGTTAAAATGTTTGATATAATGGCCAATGTTTACAGTTCAACAAACTAAAATTCTATTTCAGATGTTTCAGCAATAACATCATTTATTCAAGGACCTCAACTGCATTGATTATAAAACTTTTCATCTATAAATTTGTCTCCGCTTCGAATAACCTAGACTCGCCAAACATTTTGCACAAAGTTCTTAAAGAATATTTTGCAAATGGTTCATTATAGATTCAGCTGAAACTCTCTAAGGTGGGATAAGTGCATCACTAAAATTCGCAAGATCAACTTTGTGGCGTCATAAGACGCCACAAAAACATTAGCATTTGTAACAGTAACTTGAACACCTTATAAGAACGTTACTAATTCGTGATTGTTATTTTAAGTATTTTTTTCTTTGAAATTTATCTTAAAATAAAAACATAAAAAAAAACCTTCAGGTAGGCACTTGGGCCGGCAAAATGGGATAAATGCATGTTATTTAAATCGCTAAGACTTAATAAGGGTAAGTTGCATGTATTCTAAATTTGCATCTAACAGCCTATAAAACACAATACAAATGATAATTTTATCTTAAATAGTTCTGGAATTATAGTAACATTCGTTGAATTAGAGACGAGTGGCTATAATCCGGGTAATACGAAATACAAAGAAACTTATTTATTTATCACAAAAATGATAAGATCTATCGTATGATTTAACAACACAAAAAAATTTAGTTTGTCATTGAACATTATATTGGTGAAAAGAGTCTTGAAATAAAGAAAAACACTTCTGTCCATTATTTAACGAGGGAGGTTTAAAATAATCTCTATCAGTTCAGTTTTACTTTCATCTGTGATGAGCGATAACTGGAAGGTATTTAAGTGTTTTGGTGTGAACCTTTTTCAATCCGATCAAATTTAACGACGAGTATAACATCTTTATTGTAGGAATATGCCTGCCCCACAAAGTGTTTTTTTTTTTGGGGGGGGGGAGGGAAATTTGCACTAATATTCAGTCACCAACTTTCACAACCATAAGATTTTCAACCATAAAATTTACAAAAATGTCTTACTCAAACTCCTCCACAAAGAGGGCTGTAGAAGAACTTCGAAACCCCTCAATGAAAACAGGAATAGAATCAATTTCATCATCCGAGTATTACTCATAATATATATATTTTTTTGCGAGTTTAAATTTGTTGGATTTTGAATCTTTTTATACTTTTCGCCATTTCTAATTTTTTCCCTAAATATTTCCGGCATCTTTGCGATACCCACACCTTATCGCTTTGACTTTACCGATTACTACAACAAGATCCTGTTTTGTGTATGTAGAAGCTTTGCTCGTTTCCCTATCGTCGTAGTATCAAACTGTTTTTCTTGAAACAGACCTATGTCATGGTTCGTTATCACCAATTTTGAGAAGATGGGGCAAGTACGACCCAAAGAGATAGTATCACTAGAAGTAGCCTTTCCTTTGTTTAGTGATCTTAAAATCATGGCCAGTATGTCAGGGAATTTCCCCCTTCGCTTCTACAAATGAGCGCCAGATTTGGCACGTTTGAGCTAGAAGGGCTCTTGTAGCAGTTCCAGAAAATTATAAAAGTGTGCCATTGTGGTAGTTTGCTCATTGTTATACACAACTTTCTTTTTTCAGAATCTTAATCTAGGTATTTTTAAATCTCTAAAATATACAGGTTTAAAATGCGTGGATTAAGATTCTACAACACTTTCTTTTCTTACACATTTATTTTCACATTTTGTTACTGCTGTTTTAGCTTTCTTTTTCAAATTATCATAGCAGGAAATGATTTCAAATTATTTTTAATTAATATTTAAGTTTTTTTTCATCATGAAACATAAAAAGTTATATCGATAGATGGCATTTTGTTAACGAGATATAGGTCATAATTGAACAAATCATAGTTATGTTTTACAGTATTCATTGTACAAAAAATTCACAATGAAATTTTCGGTTTTAACACAATACTTCTACGTACAATCCAAAACCCTAACGTAATAAAATCGTTAAAAGCAACATACAACACAAACTCAATTATTGTGTTATATGTTGCTTTTAACGAAGTTATTTTAATTTTATAATACTTTTACTTTCAAAAAATGTAAGAAGGCATAGTATACCACTAATACTGATCTATTCCATGTAATGAAAAACAGTAATGCACCTTTAACTATAAAAAATTTAGGGAATTCTCATCAGTTATTTTACATATAATGTATCCGCACATGAAATTTCATAACGATACATACATGCGCTCGTAAGTTATCATACCCACATTTCACAGGCAAATACATATTCATCTTACACATTAACAGAAACAAACGCATATACGCACAGACACAAGTACATGTACATATACGCACACACACAAGTACATATGCATATACGCACACACATAGACAAACATATATACATATAAGCACACACATACATTTACACACACACACAGACAAACACATACATACGCGCGCACACACACATACATACATATATGCACACAATACATACATATTTGAACTTTGTTCATGAGGTCTTAAAACATACTTTTCCTATCTCTTATTTTTCTTTCTCCCTCCGATTCACACCAAATAAAGCATATTAAAATAACTTGATATGAGTTATTCAATAATGTTCTTAACGGCAATGCGTTATGTCTAAACTACAAATTTAAAACAATTGTATACGTACAGTGACGTCAAAATGCGAGGAAAGTCGTTAGAACAGCAACGTTCAGCATACGTCTTGTTGCATCATAAGCCATAAAGTATGCGAAATGCTTTTATTAATGAAATGCCGTTAGTTACCAATTACCAGTAATACCATTATTTCAACCACAGTTCAACCAATAATTTTCCATTTAAACTCAACTGTCACACCATTGCTTACCAAAATAAATAATGCTAAAAAAAGGTAAAACTATATTTTGTGTTTTAATCTTGTTTTAATTTATACGAAACAAATACAAACTCTTTCAATTATTTTACATAATGTATCCACATATGAAATATCATGCAGGTACGTACATGCGTTCATAAGTTATCTTAACCAAACTTCATATGCAAATATATATACAAATACGCACTAACACAAACAAATACATATACATATACGCACACACCCAAGAACACATACATACAAGCACATATACATATACGCACACACACATACATACATATATGCACACAACACAAATACTTTGCGGAAAGTGTTTGAATTGTGTTAATGAGGTCTTACATAATTTTCCTACCACTTATTTTTCTTTCTGTTTTCGGTTCAGACCAAATAAAAACATATTAAAATAACTTGATATAAGCTATTTTGCCACTTTGACGACAATGCGATATACCTAAACTACGATTTGAAAACTAGAATTTTTGTCCATAGAGACGTCAAAATGCGAGGAAAGTCGTGAGAACAGCGACGTACTGCATACCAACTTCTTTTATAATAAAATTTATACAGTATGCCAAATGCAATGCAGTTATTAACTTAAGAGGCTTTTATTTATAAATTTTATATGCAATTTGTTCGATATCAATCATTTACATTTTTCAGTATGTATGTCAAAGTACACATGTACATTTATTGTACTAGATTTGTTTTAATATATTGCATTGCCTAATTAAAGGTGTATTATTTCAGACTGCTAACTGTTGTCTAATGCTCTTTATAAGTATATTAGTGTTTATTACAAATGCGAAAAATTACTTAAAAGTATTGTTTTTTTATAAAAATGTTCTCATTATATTCAGAATTCCGTTATACTAAAAGTTTGTTATAAGAAAATCGCAACATGCTATTATCGTTCACATACACGTAATATTTATAGACAAATAAATCAGAACGTAAGATAATTAAAATATATCTTCTTTATCTGTAAAATGAAGTAAAATTATTTTTTTAACCCCGCGGGATACCGAAATTGAAAAAATTTAATTTCTGATATCCCGGGATGTAAAAGATACCCTGGATTGCAATCTCAAAATTATATCTTAGGAAGCACAGACTATTTCTTGCGCATCCAAAGTGCGCGGGAGCGATCTCGCAGTTTCATTTTTCAAAAACCGCCAAATATCGCCAAAATGTAGTAAAACGCAGTTTAAGATGTTTTAATGAATATTTTTTGATAAATACAGTGATGGAAAAATTTCACTACGAAGCTCATCAATATCTCCTACAATTTTGTTATCCTTAAGGGGAGTAGAAATAATTAAAATATATATATTTTTTCTTTTAAGGATGCTTTGACATTCACTTTGTCCCATTGAATTACAGGGGAAACGGAACGCTCTGGGCGGGGGTGTCCCTCAAGTCACATGACAACGGTTTGGGTCTTTCGTTAGGGTTGCAGGTATTCTCTCCTCGAAGGTACGACCCTCATTTTAACCTGCGGCGCACTTACCTCTGTTTACGGTAACGCACTTTCCCCGCCTCTACTATTTCTGGTGGAACCGCAACCCACTCTTCAAAATCAAATGAACACTTGATACAGCAAAAATAATTAAAAATATGAAAATAATGGATCCAAAATAATTATTTACCACGCTTATGTATTTCTAATATAACCGAGTCCGTCATAAAAAGTCAACAATTTTAAACTTCTCTACTAGGCGAGCTCAGTGAATCTATTTCTTTCAAGAGTGTCCTCCACACACAATGGGTCACTCCTCACCTGCGGTGACTAAATATTAAATAGTGTCCTCCAACTACATTGAAATAGAGGCCGAACATAACAAAACCTAAAGGTTTTAAAACACAAATGAAATATTTTCTCCACGAGATTACAACGCCATTCAAAAACATTTGCTGCTTTTACAAGGCGAAGACTCACCTGCCCCTGAAATGGCTTGTTCCACCTCCTATACAATACAAATTACTACAACCCCCTACTATATAATACAAATTACATTATAGTCTGAACAATTAAAGCTACAATGTCTGAACAATTCATACTAGAGTTCAATTGTCGGTGCTGCCACAAAACTAACCTCATGTCTACGCGAAATATGGGCGCGTTGAATCTGTAGGTTCAAAAGTTCTTTCAAGAAGTGATGGGCAGAGGAAAAGGTAAGATCCTTGTGAATCCCTTTCGGTCTAAATTGAGTGATATTACGCTAGGTCAGACTTTTACCATGCTCTGCCTGGGGTCTTTGGACCAATAAAAGCTGTAATATCCTTCCTTAAATCACAGACTTCTGTCTCATGGGCTTGTTCTGGTCTTCTTCCAGACAAGTGAGGATAAATATTAATAACAACATATTACACTAATTTTATTAAAATTAAACAATCTCTATATGTGCATTAAAATTATACCATCTTATGAAATAAGACATATATGCAGCTAAAATTTACACAACTATAATTTGCAACTGTATTAAATTGTAAATCAATACATTGTAATTGCATGTAATTGTATTAAACGTATTATGTAACTAATTTTGTATATCTACAGTATAACCCGCTTATAAAAGTCCGAATTTAGGGAGATTTCTCGAAATGTGGTATTTGAGCCAATATTTAAAATAACTTTCCTAAGGTGGGTGTATTGATTTGTAGGTTTAGAGGCTTGCAACTATATACAGGGCATCCAGAAATAAGTGACGGCAAATTTCATTTGAGTCTGTTTTTCTTTCTATAGCTATTTTCAGGATGTCAATATTAGATATTGTTTTCGAAATTAAATGTGCTGAATCATAACACGTGATATTTTAAATGGCGTTTATTATTCACATTTATCGAAATGAATGCAAAATGGCATATGATTGTGAAATTGCACTTTGAAATGCAATAAAAATTGGAAACTTTTTGAGATATTTAAAACCTTTAGACGTGTCAAAGAGATTGAAAAGGTTCAAAGAATCTCTTCAATTAATGAAAACCTTAAAAGAGGTTCAAAGAAGCAAGTAGTGTTGAAATAAGGTGAAATGGTAGAGTGGGTGTTCAAACGAAAGAACAATTAAAATTTGTGCGTGAAAGAATTTGCCGAAATCCTTCATAATCTACCAGAAAAAATATAACATCACGGGAATTACATTTGTAAAAAGACATGACTGGAATTATTATTAAATAAGTTTCAAAATTAGAAACTTATAAGAGAAATGTAGTTCATGAATTAAATGAGAAAAACAAAAAGAAAGAGCAAGAAAGTGTAAAATGCTACTAAAGAGATAGGCTAGCTCTATGATATCGTTTTCTCATATGTAAACCTATTTGCTCTGCAAGCATCTCATAACATTTAAAATAATAGGATATAAGCGAGATTATTTAAGGATATTCCTTCAACAAAAGGATCCATTCAAAGCATCCAAGATTTCTTTTGTTTAGCTGTGGAGAGGAATTAGCAAAAAAGACAAATTGCCTCGTCACTTCATAGAGAAAGCCGTCAAACTCGATCATAAATACTAATTAGAAAATGTTTTGGAAGCTCACATAATCAAACAAGCCAATTTTTTTTTCTTCTGAATTATTCGTTTACTTTTCAGCAAGACTCCGCATCGGCGCATAAGTGAAAACGCGTATAAATCTGATGTAAACAAAATTGGCAAACTGTCATATCTACAGAAGAGTCACTAACATCAAGCCCTGATCTCAATGCCCTAAATTCCTGTATATGGGACTATACGGAATGTAAGTTGGAAAATTTAAAATCTATGTCAAGCTTGAAACATTCAGGAAATTTCTATTGACGATATGGAAGGAAATTCAGGTTCGCGTAGTGAGTGCTGCTGCAGAAGATTTTCATATGCAGTTAAAGTGAAATAAAATTGGAAAATTAAATGTCGATTACCCGCCTTTAGTCGATTTAGAAAGTATAATGCTTTTCTAAAATTACTTATACGCGGGTAGATCCAAACAAAGGTTACAAGCAGCAGCATTTGAAAAGTAATTATTGTGGAGGGAATATTTTTTCCCAGAGTGGAGACAAATAGCGGTAGTTGGCCGGCCGCACATGTTGCTACCGTAAACCCTAGGGTTGGTCGTGCGGTCTGGGTCTTCAACTGTTGTGCGGGTAGGTAGTGTAAGTTCGCAGACGCGTCAGAGCGATTGAAATGGCAAGACGTTTAGAAAAGTGGTCTGGCTTGGATGTGCGAGCCGTGATTCGTTTCTTATGGGCATAGAATATGGGCATGTTGAATTATGGTGCCATCCTCCTGCATGACAATGCCAGGTCCCATACTGCTCGCCAAACTCAAGAATTGCTGCAAGCGTTCAAGTGGGAAGTCTGGAGCTAACCTCCATACAGTCCAGATTTGGCACCCAGTGACTATTTCCTTTTTCCAGAATTGAAGGAACACTTATCTGAAACAAGGTTCTCTTCAGACAGTGATGTGAAAACATCTGCCGAAAACTGGCTCAATGGACAGGGGCGTGATTTCTAATAAGCCGGGTTAAACAAGTTGGTCCTGCGCTCAGATAAATGCCTAAATACATTTGATGATTATGTGGAAAAATGATCGCCAAGTATGCCTCTTAATTCCATTTTGTATTTTCTGTCTGTTGTTAATAAATAATTATTTATTACCCTTGTAACCTTTTTTTTCATCCATCCTCGTACATTTTGAAATACAACTATGTGTACATGGCGTCAAATATTTCTGGGCATCCTGTAGATATAGACTACTAGACACAGAAAATGCAACACCATGAAAGAGCGAATAGAGTGGGATGATAAAGTACGCACAGACAGCGATGGCATATACAGGGTGTCCCAAAAACATTGACCTCGGATTTTATTCCTTAAATATTGATCTTAGACATATATAGTAAATTACAAAGTTGCGTAGAAAAGGGTACAGAATTTCATGAAATCGATAAAAAATTTCAGTGGATTAAATTTGAAGAAATACAAAATTTAAATTTTTTTATGGCCCCGTACAAAAACATTCCCAATGAGTAAAATGTGCCCCATACACTAATAAGGTGATGTACAAAATTTCAGCATTTTATCATAAAAAGTCTCGGAGCTAAGAAAAGACAAGAATGCTGACTTAAATCACTTTTCGATGCATCGGTATGGGTTCTCAGAGGGGGGAAATCATGTCGGCAGATCGCGTTTCAAGGGTCATACACAAAATTACGAAAGAAAATTATAATTATATAAATAGATAATAATTTTGCTATTTATTGGTAAAAAAGTATCTACACTGTGTAGAAATAATAACTTTACACAAAGATTACAAAGCTTGTTCAAAATGTTTTCCATCCATGCCAATACTGAGCTGCATTCGCCTGATAACACTTCTGTGCACTCAATCAAGTTCTTATTCAGTGATGTCACGACAACCATCTTGAATGCGTTGTTACAACTCTGCTTTATTTAAAGGCTATGAGAGATAAACAGTTGTGCGTAAACTACCCCACAAATAAAAATCCATAGCCGTTAAATCAGGCGATCTAGGGGGAAATTCGACTGGCCCATGTAAACCAATCCACTTGTCTGGAAACTCGTTATTTAACCAGTGTTTCACAACTGTTGTATGGTGAACTGGAGATCCGTCCTGTTAAAATCATACATGTGGAAGATCTGTTAGGAGCAGTTCATCCATAAAATCAGAAATAACAGCATTCAGAATAACATTAGCATATCTCTCACCCGTCAACGTACCATCATACAGTATGGGTCCAAGCAAACGGTTTCTGAAAATACTACACCATACATTCACAGAAAATTACTTCTGATGATGAATATCACGTACCACGAGTGGAAATGTGTCAGACCAGAAATGCTCATTTTGAGAATTTATGCATCAATCTTGTTTAAAACAGCATTCGTCAGTCCAAATAACGTTTTTCAGGAAAGAGGGATTTGCATCTTTCTGATTTAGAGCTCAATTACAAAAATCTAGACGACGTTGATAATCTGTTGGCTCCTGTCCTTGCACACCATGAATGTTAAACGGATGCCATATATTCAGTCTCAGTAGTCTCCACACTGTTGCACGTGGTACGTTCATTTCTGAAGCAGGGAGCACTACTATGCGGATGACTGCAAAAGTAAGCCAAAATATCAATTTCTACATCAGTTGATTGAAATCTAGGCCTACTTAGTCCACCTACACGATGTACGCTTCCTCTTTGACGCACTCGTTACACCAGTCAGGAAATAAATCTCCCAGAAGAATGTCGAGATTTGGGAAAAGTACTTTGATATTCCCGTGCAGTTTCGTTAGCATTGCGATTGCATAAACTGTACAGCATAATCATTTCAAAAAGTTCTTTGTTGCTGTATTGCGACATACTGTCAGTACAGGCTAACTTCACTGTCAAACTGTAGCAAAAATGTGAAATACTTAAGGGTCTTTCAGACTGCCGGTCTGCGCGCGCTACACTCACGTAAACGAGGCGATTGATCAATGGCAGAGCAAAAACAACTTTCTCATGTGATGATGCATCTGTTGCGATTGTGTGACGCACCGATCAGAGGAAGATATTTGCATATGCATACACTTCTAAGCTGTTTTAATGTTCATTTTGATTGTGCCATTTCCAAGTTTTATTCCGTAATTAATCATGTTAAATTTTAAGGTATTTTTCAGGAAGCATATTTTTGAAAAATTGTAAATAAATCTAAAGAGGCAGATATTATTTGCCTATGATGCATTTTTGCATTGCGTCATTTGCACTCTTGCTGTAAACATTTACATTTTGATTTGTGATTAATCCCTCACCAACTTTGTTTAAACATATCTCTGGGACTTTTTATGATAAAAATGCTGAAATTTTGTACATCACCTTATTAGTATATGGAGCACATTTTACTCATTGGAAATGTTTTTGTACGGAGGCCGTATAAAAATTTAAATTTAGTATTTCTTCAAATTTAATCCCCTAATAATTTTTATCGATTTCATTAAATTCTGTACCTTTTTTACGCAACTTTGTAATGTATTATATATGTCTAAGATCAATATTTAAGAAATAAAAGCCTAATTCAATATTTCTGGGACACCCTGTATAAATAAGTGATGTTAATTCCAGAAGAATAATACAATACAGTAATGGCATAGACAGGGTGATCATTTGCCAGTAGGACCACCTCTTGCGACAATACATGCAGCAAGCCTTCAAGGAACAGGTGCAGTGAGCATACTGATAGTTTCCTGAGGGATGGATTACCATATACCTTCAAGTATCCTTGACAGTTCGTCCTCTGTTTGCAGCGGGGGCAGTGCAGTCAAACGACTTCCAATCACGTCCCATACATGCTCGATGGATGAGAGATCTGTAGACAGCAGAGGCTTAGACTGCGGATGCCTGGATCAGTGAGCAGCGGTAGCACCTAGATACCTTGCAAGGCTGTCTGCTGATGGTTGCCGCGTGCGGTCGCGCGTTATCTTGCTGGAAAAGAGAATTTTGCAACCGCTGAAGGTAGGGCAGTGCAACCGGCCGCAGAACCTCATCCACATATCGTCGTGCCGTCTTTGTGCCTATGATACGAACCAAAGATGACCGACTATCGAAGTCGATGCCCCCCCCCCCCAAACCATGATGCCGCTTTATGGAGCAGTATGGCTTTCAAAAGTCGCGGCAGGATTGGATCTGTTTCCACGTCGCCTCCAGACAGTTGATAAAGTTGACTCATATAGCTTCTAAAATCTGTTGTTTTTTTGCATATTTTGTGTAATTTTATTCTTAAATTTGTCTTTTTTTCCTTGATATTTTAAAAATTGTTTGTTAGAACGTTATTTGAATTTAGTTGAAAATGTAGTAAACGTATGCAGCTCTTCGAAGCCGTTTTTTTCTATTGTTTTTATCATAAGGTACTTACGTGTGCAGTTTTATTCAAGGAGACAGTATTTAAAATATTTTTACTGTTCTTCCTTCCCATAGGTTTTCTTTTTATTTAACTTTAGTTTGGCATTGATGGGTTTTTTTAGTCATGTGATACTACTACTTATTGGCATACGCTTTCTTGCCTTCTATGGTGCTGGTTCTCTGTTTACTCAACCTTTTATCCTGGTAAGCTTAAGTTGTATTTATTTTGCAGATATACAATTCAATACGAAGAATGAGGATAGGATTTATAGAGTGTTCAGATTTCGTAAACGAATTAGTAGTTCTCAATTTGGTCCTTTTAACAAGGTCCTATTTTATAAGTGTATTACAATTATACTACCCCAATTTAATTATAGGCATGCACAAATGGGTAAAACATGACAGAAAATTGCATGACTTAGTTTATCAAATATAACATGACATAATGGTTTTAAACTTTACTTCATACAGAATTCCTAGAAAAGTCTTTAAACGCCCCAAGAACTTTGTAAGAAAATTTACATGAGTGCACACGTTAGGTCTATCTAGAGTAAAGTAACCATGTCCAATCAAATAAAAATGGTTTAATCGCCCCTTGTGGAAAGTATGGAAAGTCAAGATAAAGAGCATAGTAGCAAAGCGAGATAAACGAAATTGCAAAGTTGTATAGTGTTGTCGAATTAGTAGGGATCGACACCAGGAACAAATGAGAGGCGTATACGGAAGACCAGTTATCGACTGATATGCGAAGTCGCCTCGGCACAATACTGCTAGATATTGCTGAACGACTCACGGACGTATTTAAATAATACCAGTGACATAATATCCCTTTCTTAGTTCTTTCCTGCTTCCTGCGTCACTGGTCTTGAATCGGCTCCGAAACAGGAGGTGATCAGTAACGACAACAACATAATATCCATCTGTAAAATAAAAGAAGTGAAATTCAGTGTGATTCCTGTGAATATAAGTGTAATTTATTGTATATTTATGAATACGACAGCAATTCTCTATAACCATATTGTATTAACTAATTTCTTTAATCGATTTATTGTAAATTCCTATTAATTATACAATGCTCTACAACTTGGCTTTTTTCATCTATTTAGCTTTGTTGTCAACTTCATTATTTTAAGCTTTACATTCTCCGCTAGAGGCGCTACAATGATATTTATTTGATTGGACATTGTTACTTTACGATATAGGTAGACTAGACGTATATACTCATGGACCTTTCCTTACAATATTATTGGCTCTTAACTTCACCTACTAAATTACATTCTTTAACCTGGAGAAAACAATTTGTATTAATCCGGCTTGCAACTTAAACTAATTGCCTACCACCGGTAGTGAATTAATAGTTAATGTGATATAATGCTTTAAGTGTGTAAAGCTCCACATAGAAATTGTTTATAAATTTCAGCATTATATTTTTTGCATAAAATTGATACCCAAATTCTAGTGTTTATATAAAAGTTTTATATTTACTAAAACACGATCTCGTGTTTTTAAACATGCAAACAGTAATTTAAAAATGTTGTCCGATCTTCGCGTAAAAACAAATTCTGTCATCCATCTTTCTAATGTTGTCGCGTTCTCATTTTCCCATTTATAATATCTATCATTAAGCACTTTTATCTCCTCTCTATCGAAAAAAAAAATACATGTAGACATACTGCATTTTTTCATAACTTTTGTATCGGCGTCTGTCTTAGCTCACAATATGACACGTCATTAAAATGCAGTTGGATAGTTTCCTTTTTTTTCCCCTTAAAATGTTTTTAGTTGAAATGTTTGAAGGCTCTAATATAGATAAAGGAGGTTGAAATTTTAGATTTAATTTTAAACAGATCAGATTGACACGCATTTCAAGTATTATACAGCCAATCAAATAATCGTCATATTTATTTTCTCCGCTATTTTTTGACTAAGTTAGCTCATTTAGTTTACGAAACCAGTCTGTTTCTTCACCTTTTATTTTAATTTTTTTCTATTTGTTCTAATTGGTCCCCTGTCACTTCCAATTTTTTCTACTTATTTTTACAACTGGTTTAAACAAATGTCTCAATTCGCTGCATCTAAAATCTCAGGTTTGCTTCGTTATTATTCTATCTTTTGTTCCATTTTCTCTGTATTCAGCTGTTTCCATTCGTTCTGCTAACCATTCCCTTACCGTCTTATTTTCTTTTTTGTGATTTTGGTGTTCGTTGTTTCTTGCCAGTCGGTTTGGTTGTTTCCATTTTCATTTCTTTCCGTAGCGTTAGTAACTTCTTTTATTTTACCTACCTTCAACCACATGTGCCCTCAGTTGCCAACTTTACTTGAATAAGTAAAGTTTGCTTTTCTTGTGTGTGTGTGTATCGGTCTTAAAAAAAATACGTCTTTGGAACTGGTAGGCCAGCTTTTGTATGTATGCTGTATTTACGAAATTTTTATTTATCGCATTATACAGCTTTTCATTTTAATCATCATGTCTACGTATGTACTTGCATATTTACTTCAAGCCATACACGTCTCTATACAGGGTGTTTCAAAAAAATTTTACGACTAAATATATCTTAAACGATTAATCGTAGATCCATAGTTTGTATCGTTAGTACGATGGTAGACCCATAACATTCTTTAATTAAGACAGATTATCATTATTTGGACATTTTGATCACGTGACACCTTTTAGTAAAGTAATACAAAATGTAAATTTTTATACAGGCATCCTAGAAGAAAAATTTCAATTATAAAAGTTCGTTCGTTACTAATTCTCCCGTGGTGAAGGAAGCCTACGCACCACGTCCACAAGACCCCCAGGGTATCCCATGTCAAAGGGGATGAG
The DNA here is from genome assembly GCA_951213105.1 of Amaurobius ferox. Taxonomy (NCBI): domain Eukaryota; kingdom Metazoa; phylum Arthropoda; class Arachnida; order Araneae; family Amaurobiidae; genus Amaurobius; species Amaurobius ferox. Next base: position 103,514,209 of record OX578142.1, on the reverse strand, counting down.
ATTTGCAGCTTCACTTTTATAGAGGCTTCCCGAAGGGCGGAATTCTGACTTGGCCTCGACATGACAACATCCATGCCCGCTGGCGAGATTCGAACCCTCAACCCGGAAATCCAGCGATCAGATGGAAACGCATGCTCCTGACAGCTCGACCACCGGATCGGCATTATAAAAGTATTTTCCATAACCTAATTAGTCACACAAAAACAGTTCCATTGTCATACGATCAAAATTACTCGGAATACCATTACTAAAAGCTTTCGGCGGGTAATTTGGGACTGTATAAAACTTTTGCTAAAGATAGGTAAGCATATACGTCCGAAGATGCAAATTTTATCCAGCAAATTCTTGTACAGCCATTGAAATCTATGTCTCTTCAATCGGGTGAAAGTGGTCACGGCAATTTTGCATATTAGAGTCATTTTTCTTTCAAAAAATATTTAAATAAATAAGAAACACTTTCGTGATTGGAATTCTTTTGTAAGGGCCCCTTATAAAAAGTTAAATTTCGCACATTTACTAACACGTGTCACGTGACTAAAGATGTTGAAGTCTGAAAGTCAACCTTATTTAACAGGATATTTGTATAAACTTGAAGATCACTTTGATTTAAACTTTCAAAAATTAGAAAAACAAGAATAAATGGTGCTGGGCGGTAAAGTACAATTTGTAATTATATACTCGTCTAATGAAAGATCCTAACCGCGGTTAGGATTATTGTTGAACTACTGGGAGCTTCTGTTTATTGTACTTCTTTTACTTTTTTCGCCATGAAGCGGTAGTTTTTGTGATATTTATACCTATATGGCATTAATGTGCACAGGATATGAAAGTAATATCCGTATTAAATGTCTAGAAAGCATGTTTTCACGTAAAATTGGGAATGTTTAGAACTTAAAAATACTCGTACATAATATTTAAAAAAAAGTGTCACATAACCTAAGCTTGTAAGAAAAATTGTTTGACATTTAAAACAAACAATCACTTTCTGTGCTCATGACCTGATACACAGTAGCAGCAATTTTACTTGAGAACTTCTACTAAATGTTTACACAGCAAAAAAATACGATGTTCAATGGAAATGTGTACCAGACAGTAAAAAATAGTGCATTTAATGAATGTTTATTCCAAATAAAAAGATAATATGACATTTAAGAAATGTTTATACCACACATTCAGAGGATAAGACTTTTAATGAAATTTTGTCCCATGCAGTAAATATAATTAAGGTCTCGGCATATTTGACTGCATTTTAAAATTAATACAACATCATTCTTTAGGTAAATAAATACAACGTTAAATACTGCGTATATAAGATGTAGAGAGCATACGATTGTTTTGTAAATAAGTAATGGGTTTATTCTTCAGTGCTAGCAGGTCATAAAGTGTCTACCACATGGACTGGCCACATGCAGAAATCTGCTTTAATAAACAGAGATCGGCAAATGTAGTGCCACCTGGTGGAGGAAAGAAATGAGAGTTGAATAAAACCAGGAAAATGTACCCAGAATGTAGAATGATAAGGCCAGAAGAAATGCAGTCAGTTCATTTTGTAAATACTCCTTGGTCTGTCTGTATTGAAGAAAAAAACTCATTACGTGTTTTCAAAACTATCGCATGCTTTCTACAACTTATATGCGTAGTATTTTTGCATTGTACACTACGTATTTATTGATTGCGCTTTAAGTCACATACTGTATTCATAATGTAGATAAGTTTGTCGTGCCAAGCATCACTATAGGGTGCTTCGAAAAACTCCTCATGTTTATAACTTTTAAACTGCTAGGGCTGCACACATACCACATACGTACAATAGGAACGTTGATTTGAACCGTAAGAAAAGTTTGCCTAAAATAATTTCAAAACTTGGCGAGGTATTTGCATTTAAAGATGAAATTTAACTTTCTATATTACCCCTTTAGAACAAAGGGTTCAATTACTCGAAAACTCTTTTACTCTGTTTATAAAATTTAATGTAGTAATTAGCTAGTCTGGCATCTGTACCTATAAAATCAAAGCGTGGGGAATTAAAAAAAAATCCCTGACTTACACCATGAAATCACGCAATTTTCGAAAGGATTTAGGGATCCTTTATAAAATAAATCTTTAGTGCACTTTATGTACATGTTTGTACTGCAAACTACTCTTCAATTGATATACAAACCCAAAATTTATCTCATAAATATCACTACGACTTTTTCTCTTAGAACCGTCAATTTTTAATGCGATTTTATGCATTCATTTTTAGTAACTTTAAGTTTCTTTGGTAAGAGGGCTATATAAAAAGTTATTTTCTGTATTTTCCTGGTAATACATCCCATAGTTTTGAAAATGTTTTAATATGTATTTTATACTATTTATAACAATTTTCCTATTGGAAGTATGTGTATAGCACTAATGGTTCAAAAATTATAAGCCCGGTCAGCCTTTTTGAAACACCCTAATATAGCTTTTTAATATTAGTTACCCAATTAAAAAATAATTCTACTATATGATTTTAAAATGTGATGTGAGCAACATTTCGAATACGCTGAACTTTAAATTCAGCTATTTCAAATTTCCTTGTACAAATTTTCTGTAATTGACAAATAACTTGATATGTTCTTAAAATTCTTCCTAAACTTCATTACCGCCTTTTAATTTTCATCATTAATCATTATTTGCTGATGAACAAGTATAGATTACCACAAAGCGAAAACAACACAAAACTAACCCACAGCTGAACGCATTTAAACATTTGCTGAGAGCAATATACAGGATATGTTTAAATACACGGTTCTAAATATCAATTTCCAATAGACCCAAATCGAAAACCAAATATACAGAAAAGCGAATTGAAACCCCGCAAGAAAGCAATACCTCACGTTTTTTTACATGAAATGCAGTTTTCAAAAAGGGTCAAGTCAAAACTTTTTGCATTCACCCTAAACAAATTTTCCCCATCTCCGCAATCGTATCTGGTCATGAAAAGTGCAAAGGTCTATACGTTTTAATGTGGGGGTATTGTGAAAATGCTTTTGACGGATCGGGCTTTGAATGGTCCAGAAACCCCGATGTAATGCTCATTTCCGGTAAATATGGGGGAGACCTGAAAGCGTCCGCCCTTCTTCAAGATATGAATACCGAGCAAAGAAAGCCCAAACAGAATAATTTAGCTTCTGAAGTAGACTTTCAAGCTTCTTTTTGTTTGCTAAGATATATAGACTGTGTTTGCTTATATTCATCGACCTTGTATAGAAGTTTGAATAAAAATATCTTGCATAGAATATCATCCATATCTTCGATAAATGGTAAAACGTCTTATGAATTAGTTCAGCTTTTCTTGCATTAAGATATTTTTTACGCATACAATGAATATCATACAACTTTCGTTTTTGTATACTTTTTGTGGGTTTTATTTAATCACAATTTGATCTGTTAAGTCCTAATCTGTTGTTGTTAATGCACATGTCCGAAAAATACCAGAACAATACAAAAACTAAGGTAAAGGGACAAATATTGTTGCTTCTTTTAATACTTGGTCTGATGCCACACAATTTAGACCGGAACCCAGTAGGGATGTGAACCACAGTGAGCGTGCCATCCTTTCTCTGATCCTCTGTTGATCTTTCAGACCTATATACTTATTATACCTACACTTCCAGTAGAGATGGGTATAGTTTTGAGAGGCGTCTAAGATTTCTGAGTGCAATCATCTTACCTTAACCACTTGGCTATCCCTGCCCAATTCCGAATCTTGAGTTGCTATTCAAATTAACAATATTCTGATAAATGAAGCCAGATAACTTAGGGCCCTAAAGGAAGCTTAAAATATACTTTCCCTCCATTAAATTGGTGTCCATCTATACAGGCTGCTTCGGCATAATTGACCTCGCGTTCGAGCTTCAATTGATTTGAGATACATACTTTCAATTTAAAATTATTTTAACATTAAATGCGAAATAATTTCATATAATTTTTTCCGGTAGGGCATTTAATAAAAATAGATCTAGAGTTTTATATGGCGCCTTGAGTAAAATAAAGCAATTAGAAAAAAGTTTCCCTGTACATTAACTAGTCTAAAGAAAACAACCTGGTGAAATCATCTGCAATAATTGGCGATCTATTGCTTATACAAAAATCGTGAATTTCCCCCCTACAAATTCGGTCTTAGCTGCAAATAATATTGCGCAGACATATTTTATGCAGCATCTACTATCAATTTACAGCCAGTCCTTGCAGCAAGTGTCAAAGCCAAGGGATAACACAATTATAATTTTCAATTTCAGCTTATTTTGCTAGATTTTTATGTTATTTCTGTTATATATATAATATTCATGAAGATATTTACAATTACACCATTTTTTTCTTTTGACTAGCTATCGTACAGCGCAACTTTTTCTAATTAAACGTTTTTATGCTCAAAGGACTGTATAAAAATTAGACCCTCTATTTTTATTAAAATACCATCCACAAAATAAATTACATGAAAGAATTTGATATAATATAATAAGCATTCAATTTTAACAAGTTTTCAAATTGGAAGTATGTATCTAAAACCAATTACCGAAGCTTGAAAAGCGAGGTCTAATCTGCTGAACACCCCTGTATAATTATTTTTCTACAAAAGATGTCCATTTTCATTTTATATAAAGGCAGTTTCCGCGATCAGACAATTCATACAGTACTGATTAGAAATCATTTACAACATACCAATCAATAAATACTTAATATTCTAGTTACTCAATTTGTGAAATATCCCAACTGTACCACACATTTCTAACTTTGTTAATTCTAGTTCAATTTTAATTTAACGTTGCGATAACAATCACCCCTTTACATTCATGTAATTTGAATACGGCACGATTTCATGTCGATTAGACAATCTCCCATGAAAATATATCTCATTAGCAGTACTAATGCTTTTGGCTTTTTATCCTTTTGCTCACTCAAAAGGTGTTCGATACCACACATATTGATTCAATTTGGAGTTTTTAATTTACTGTAGAACTTTCACATTCTAAGCACACAGAACAAAGTCTATACAGGGTGTTCCAAAAAGAATGAAACGCGCTTTAATTCTTTACCTGTTAGAGATAAGTGGGCAATGTAAATTGTAAAAATGTTGAAAGTAAGGTAGGAAATAAGACTACGTTAATGAAATAGTCCTCCCATTCATTTTCAAAAAGTTACACTTTTAAATTTTTATACGAACCCCTTAGACAAATTTGGTCAATCAAAAAATTTTTATTTTTAATGCAACAAGATCACTAAAAAACCCCCGCATATATGTATTTATTGAATAATATATTCTTTATTGAATAAACTAACATCTGTCAAAGATTAACATTTAGCAACCAATCGTTTAATTTGTTAGTATTCTAGAGAACAGTTTTGTGAAATAACGTTTTAACGTTACTATTTTAGAATATATTGCTTACAATCACATTTCGGGTGGACGTGCGTTGTTTAAACCATATGGCGATCTATATAAAAAAATAAATTCTCCAAGAGGTACACATTCCTTAAAATAGTCCACCAAGATGAGTAGCTTCATGAAATTTAAAAAGATTCGTACCAGTCTCGTATTCTTAATCGAATGAGTCCTCATGCGACGGCCAAAGCGCTCAAGTTCTGTTGCTTTCGAATGCGCCCTAGCTATGGGTACGCGTTGCGAAGGCCGCACAATTGCGCTTTATTGGTTCAATGCGATCTTCCTTTCGTGGATGGCCTGAACGTGACCTGCAGTCCCAAGAAGGCCGTTTGGTGTCTTTCTTGCGGCTGACGTAGGGCTACTTTGCAAGGGCCACACGCAAGCGTTCGCGTTTGAAAACTCGGTTGTCTACCACGCAAGATAGAAACAATGAGTTTTCATGGTGACTAAAGCGATTCGAAATACAAAGAGGGAGTTTTATTTTTCAAAGAAAAATGCAATGTGTACCAATGAAATTGAATGTGAAATACGATGTGCATGATAAGCAAGTTAAAGTTTCTCGTCAGACTTTTATTTACTGCACAATAACTATAGGACCAGTATTACGAGATGGATAATCAGACCCAACAGGATAGAAATAGAATAAAAAGTAAGACATTAATCTTCCCTCGTGATCCAAAAAACAAATAAGCTTAGATATATACTACTTTAATATACCACTCATGTCTAATATACCACTCATGACACAACATAGGATATCTGCATATTCATGAGCGTAAACATTGAATCTGCATCGATTCGAGCAAAATTTGGATCTCACAAAAACACCACTTCATAGTAAAAAATTCACCGTTAATATCAAAATAAAAAATATCTTTCCAAAAATATTATGAAACCTCGAAACGGTTTCTGTTGAGTTTTCGCATAACCGGATCTGTACTTTCAGGTCTAAGTATAATGTCGAAAGATCCTAACATTCCGAGTAATCACATGTAGCCCTTTTTTGTTGTGGTCAATTTTTTAATTGACTACGACTAAAAATGGCTTAGTGTGATTTGAAGTAAGGTTAGGAACCTTCGGTAGGGTACCTAGACCTGAATCAGAATCACATGACTCTTGGACACATTATCCATAATAATGAATATGCATACATATCCAATTTCCAACATATAAATGAAAATTTGATAAATTTATAATTTTAATGTTATCATGTCACTATACTGATTTAATTTCCCTCCCACATGGAGCGAAAGTGACGTGAGAACTTTTCGACTTGGAACTTTTCACCTTAAATTTGAAGCAAGTGGAATAAATCTATTTTTTTTTATCAGAGAAACTAATTTAAAACCTAATATTCTTTTCATTTTTAAAAAAGTTGTATGCTCACATTTTAAGATCTGTATCTCCCATTTAAAATAAAGTTATTTTTCACGCCAATATTTCACATTTTAAATCCCTGGAGTGACTTACATGGTCGGACGAATTATTACAGCCATGTCAACACAAATTACATTTTAAATTATAAATAGAAGTATATTTTGTAAAACATAACCAAAATCTAATAAATTGCAAATTTTATATATAAGCTATTATTAGTTTAAAAAAACCTTTTCTCCCAATATAATTTTATAAAACTAAATATGTAAATATTAAAAAATAGTTTTCATTATAATTAAAATAGTGGCAAAATTTACAAACACTAAAGAAGAAAATATATTATAGAACGTAGTTTTCCATATATTAGGTAGCGTACAGAATGTATTCATATATTTATTAGCTGAAATAATTACCTATGTTCCCGTAGTCTACTTAATTTTAATGGATCAATAAATGCGCTTGAGAAAAAATGATCATAAAACTTAATGTAAACTAATATTTTAAAGTAATTGTATTTTTAAAGAAACTGTATTTGCTGGTATATGTTATATATATTTTAAGTCAAATAATGCATTTGAGAAAAAGCTTGTACTTCAAAACAAAAATGAATATACAAAAGGGTTTTCCATTTGATTCATATTTAACAGATTTTTATACATTTATTTCTCAAATATTCTCCCCGTAAAAGTGCATTTTTTATCATAAAAAAGCACATTCATTTTCAAGACCTTAAAAATTATACATATTTTTTCTATAAAATAAAAAATTACAAAAAAACGCAAAAAAGCGATTATAATTACATCTTCAAAGAATATTGTGTTTTACACAGCGAATTTAAATTCAAGATCGCTTATTCAGCAAAACGTGAGCCCTAAAACTCTGAAAATAGGACCAGAAATTTGAATTTAAAACAGCAATTAAATGTAAAAGCTGGCACAAAAATTTGCAATTTCCGAGCGCGATCTTCTGGATGAAATGGGCATGAAAAATTGTCGAGATTTCTTTGCTTTCGTCTAAGAAAATCTTTTGAAGTTGTTGTATGTGTGCGAGCCAATCATTTATAATTACCATTTCCCCTTCCAAAAAGAACGGATAACGAAATGAGTTGGTGACGCTCCGACTTAATTCCTTTCTGATATTTTGGATTAACATCGGACGCCAAATTACAACAAGAAGGAAAAAGAGTTTTGCTCTTCGTTTCCCATTTTTTCTGTCTGCCTCATGCCGAAAACTTTGATAATTATATGCGCTTCCAAGAAAAGTAATATTAAGCCCTGTTGGGGGGGAAAGCACACAACTATGCATCGTGAATATATGGTGCTTAATCTTTATATGCGTGCTTTCCCGAGTGAACTCACCTTCTCTATAAGATCGCATTTGCATAGTCGATTCCGCCTCTCAGCCATTCCTAATCCGTCTGATTTGGCTGAGCTTGATTGCAAAGTTCTTGAAAATAAAAGATTTTTCTATTTGAAACAGAAGGAAATTATGTTATGAATGGTTGGGATATTTAGGACGATTTTGATAGTAGAGCAATTGTTGCTTTGAGAACTTTTTCTCTGTGAATGTAGATGCAGAGTCAGACATATATGTGACAGAAAGAAGCATTTCCAGCATCTTTATTAAATATTTATTCGTGTAAGTCTTGTACATTTTATCATAGTCTCATGAGCTAAATTTAGAATGTATGACTGTTAAGATAGGAAGTTATACAAAAATTATATGATGTGATCCATAATATGTTGAAAGATCGTGATAATGTGTATCATCTTCAAACATACAAGTTTGTTTAATGAGTCGCATGACTGTTAAACCTTCAAAAGATTATATATATTCATATATATATATTTTTTTTAATCTAAACCTTTTGAACATTTCAAAATAATTCGGATGAAAAAATTCCTATAATTACTGGAGCTATAGCCCAAAATGTCTTGGGTTATACATAAGAGAATGTATTAAGACATATCTTTAAAGTAAATTTTTCAGAATGTGAATTTTTGACATTGCGCGCCAGAAAACTTTTCAATATTAACCTGTCGCATAAACCTATTTTTTATGTTTTTGTTGCAAAAATATTAAGAGATTATATTGTTTATATTCCGAAAATTTAACGAAAGCTAAATGAAACACTGCAGAAAATAGAAATGTTCCTTAAATACAAATGTATTTAGAATCACAATAATCAATTGCTCCTGAAGTATAGTTATTTACCAAAAATTCTATTTTGGACGTAAAATTTTCTGAGTAATATTGCGCGCAAGCTGTCTTACGAATTTTTTGTTCAATAAATGGTTTATAGTTTTCAATTCTCTATAAAAATATTTCTTAATATTATGTTTTATAAAGTCTAAATTTAAAAAAAAACAGAGATTTATCACTAGAAATAAATAACGTATTCCTAAAATGCATACGATTTACTGTATACGATAAAATTTATACACAATTTATAAGATATAGAACGTTCAATATGTTAATTTTTTAAATTTTTTAACATTTTAACTATGACTCTTTAATAAAATATTTAACAACGAACTCTGTGTATAAAATTTCTGAAAGAAAACACAATACTGTTATCACGTCTTATGTTTGAAAGGAAAAAAAATTGCAAGTATTAACATGTCCGTCATTCTGAACTGTTAATTTCAGATCATTAATGGACTTAAATTTGGAACAAATCTATAACGACTTATAACTGTAGATGGACTTTATTGATTTGATTTGTCATTATCAACTAATAACTCATGAAACATGTAAATATATTTAACTGTGAATCTTACAGTATAGTTCAAATAACAGTAAAATCTAGATACAGAACGTAACTTTGCCCACAAACAATAAACAACTGTATCACAAGGTAAAATACTGTATAAATAAGATGTCGCAAACAGACAATCATTTTCAAATTGCCTGGAGTTATTTCTTTAAATAAGAGTCCAAAGCCTGTTCGCACTTTAGGAATTTCGAACAATTTCGTAACTATTATTTGCTTTTTCACGACATTTTATTTAAATAGCATTTTAGGATGTGATCACAATGTCGGACAAAATATAAATAATTTTCCTTATTTCAATTGTTATGATAAATGGACTAAGTGATTATGTTATTCAAGTGATCAATATTGAAAAAATATTAGAAATAATATTTTTTTACAATTTTGGTGAACAAATTAGGATTAAAAATTGTGCAACATACATGACAATTGTTGTCTCAAAATATATATGATAGATGATGTATATTTTGATCCTTCTTTCATAAATGCACCATACAAGGCGTATACCACTATAAAACTTTTCTATTGAATTCACATCGAACCAATTTGTTATTTTTTGTCTAGTAATCATTTTACCGCCCTTGTTCCACTCTAAAAGTATTTTTTGTGATATCCGCACGTATTTTCCCACAGCGTAAGTCAGTATCCACGTCTTTTAAGTTGATGAAGACTAAAAAGACCAGGAGTCTGAAATATTTTATGAAAATCAATTATAATTATGTAACATTATTAGACACACGCGTCAGAAGATATGTATTTTAGTAATTAATTATGTCGGACTATTCTTGAGGTAGAAAAATAAATAAAAATAAATTCACACCACTCACATAACAAGACCTTTGGAACACAACCAAGTTGTCAGCTAAAATGTATTAATAGTTCAAGAATTTAAATTTAATTTCCACTTGCAAATATGCATTGTTTTATGTTGCACGAATTTGCTAATTCAGGATAAAGTGTTGTATCAAAATACTCATACCAGTTACACACTGATTAATTTGAGAAACCATCTGACTATTCAAAAAATTAACACAATATTGAAATATATATGAGATTAAATAAAAGTAAAATCTATAAACCAATACATCAATTAAATTAATTTTATTTACTTATAGACACCACTATCACAAAATTTTTATTTGTTACTTATAACAAAACTTTTGTTATTTTCACAGATCCTTAACATGTTTATAAAATCGTGAATTTAGTCTTATTAGAGTCTAAAATATCGCATGTAGTATACTTCATTTATGAATATGTACTATGTTCTGTTTATATTTAGACGATTATTTCGGAATAAAATTAAAGCCAGAAATAGATTCAACTTCAAATAAATTTTTAAAATATTAAATGTAAAACGAAAACGTGTAATAACAAAAACATCCATTGCAGCTATAAATAAGTTTTACAAATACATCTTGTTTAAAAGATTTTTATTCTCTTCTTAAAGATGTATTCATCCTCAGTAAAACAGTGGGCGAGTCAATTGTCATCCGGACTTTCGCCTCGAAAACTCAAGTCCCATCACACATTTTGTAAAGAAAGCTAGAATAAAATATTCCATAATTGCCACTTAGAAAATTATATATTTAGTTTTTAACCAACTTTTCTTCTTTCTTTTTTTTTGCGCCTGAAACGTAAAGAATGTAGATTCTATTCAGAAAGCATTCTTAAAATTATAACTCTCAAAAGTTGACACTTAAAATCCCAATAAACAAACACATTTCAGCTGCAAATGCGTCTTCCAAAGACATCCCCTCTAAAAGTCTTTGTTTCTCCTTTTAATTAAGTATTCAAATCCCATGAAGCAGTGGGCACCCAAGTTATTCTTGTGATCCTCTTTTTTCCCTTTAAAAGTGCTAGTCCCTTGTGCTACACCCCATGTCTTTCTTTTTTTCGAGCGCAAGTCAGCATCCACATGTGCGGGAACTGAAAAGTCCAGGAGTCCGAATCATTTCATAGAAATCTCTCCAACATTAATGACTTGAACAAGTAGGGCGTAAAAATTTTTGACAGGGGAGGGGGGGGGTTGACTCTTCAGTGCGATTTTTGTCTCGTCACTTCACAGAGAAAAGAGGGGGATGCAAACTGAGATAGTGACAATGTCTGCAATTATATTTCATCTCTTAACATCAAACAATATATCAAACTGCTTAACAGTGCGAAAGGCAATTAGGGAGAAGATTTTGATAGGAACAGGAACGGGGGAATGCTTTTGTATGGAGAAAAAAGAAAGTGAAAATTTAATTGATCTGGAGGGATTACTTGCTTGAAAACTAAACTACTAAAACAATTAGAGATGGAAAATAAAATTCAAAATAAAAATAAATTGATCAGATGTGTTTTTATATTAAGTTTCCTGTAAAGAAAAAAGCTTCATTAATGGAACAGCGTATGAACAAAAATGCGAAGAAATCTATCCAACGATGTTGAGAAAAAAGAATAAGGAGTAAATGTTTCAAATAAAAATTATTTTAAAATGGTCAAATATTTCAGTATTTTTATTTTCATGAAAAAATATGATTACATTCCTTTAAAACTACGATATGATCTAGTTGTTTTAATTTTAATGAATACGCACAAATAGGAGATGTAAAGTGATAAATAAATACGTAATACAGGTATGTAATCTGTTAAGCATCAATATAGTTCTAGTTTAAAATTTCTCTGAACTCAATTTCCCTCTTTAATAATATAATTGTTTTAATAATATAATTTTATTTGGTTTAGACGACAAAAACACATAATTTTTGTCTTCCAAATTATCGTGTCAGGCGGAAAGCACGGAGAAGCACATGCAACAACAGCTTTTCAAATAATCAGCTTTTAATCTTCAGAATTAATTTAAACAGTAATTAAAATTAATACTTAAATGCATCATTTATTAAGTGTATACTTTATAAAAAAACTATTACATTTTTAAATTTCCTTTAAAATACAAAATGTTTTCTAAGGAACAATATATTTTAAGTTCCCAGATCACTATTCCTATTATATATATATTTCAATTTATCACAAATGTATACATTTACACCCATTGATTAAAAAAAATGAAAAAAGAATTGTCAATAAAAATATTAGTTTCGAAATAATAAATTTAAATTTAATTAAAATAAAATGATTAAATTATTAGAAACTTAACATTACTTAAAATTAAATTATTTTGAAAATTAAGAGAGTTAAAATTTAAAAAATAATAGTTTTGTACAAAATATTAAATCCTCTCTAGTATTTAGCAAGCAGTAAAAATTTAAACATCGATTTCGTTCTGGTGTCTTATTTTGTGTAATTAAAGAAAAGCATGCCCCACTTGACAAGTAGATATGAAGATTCGAATATATATTAAAACTCAATGTAACTATCTATAAGAGAACCGAAAAAGTTAACCTAAATCCTACATTCCTATCATACACTCTATAATAAGAATAATAAATATAAAATTATCTCAAATTTCTCTTGGAATCAATCTGAAAAATAAACATACAGCTGCATTATTATTTTATTTGTGATGCTTGCATTATTATTATTTTATAGTAAAATAATAATCTTTTGCACAAAGTGTATTTTACTTACTGAAAGAGATGGGACCTTTTCATTTTAACTAATGAAGTTGTAAGGAACAATCTGCTAAGATTGTTCCTTGCCACAGAGTTAAGTTTATAAAATTCGGCACATTAAGAAACTTTTTAATTGCAAATATATGCTTATTATCAACGGTTAAAAAAATAAATAATGTAACTAATCTCTTGAAACAGCCTATATAAAAGAATTTAAAGTAAATCAACAGAATGTCAAGTTTCTTTAAAATACCTTTAACTTTAGTTTTATAAAAATCAAAACTGCAGTGCGAAAGTTGAGGTAAGATGCATTGTTTGGATGGGTCTTTCTTTTGCTCTTCTCAAAACCCTTTTTCATCAATCCAGTTTTAAAAATTCTGTATAAAAGAACTATTAATGTGTTTCATTTTCGTCTCATCAACACTTTTTATACCTTTAAAATAATCGAGAACGTAACACAAAAATTTAGGTATGAGATGTTTTCCTTTTTATAAATAACTTTTGAAAAATATATCCCTTTACCGCTTTTTTCTGAGATATTTTATCATTTGTCCATCCTTAAAAATCTGTAAAATAATAACTATGAATTTTTTTTTTAAGTCTGCGTATTTAGCTCCATTTAAAATATATTTAGAGCTAGTTTTTAAAAATTGAGATCGTAGCGCAAAAATTGTGATAGGCGATAGGTTTTAACAAGAAAGATCAATCATGCATAAAGCATTGAATATGAAACACTTTCCAATTGCAATGCAATTTTATTTAAACATCTCTAAAATGCAATACATTAAGCGGTAATACTTTTAAAATTATCACAATACTACATCAATTTATTATATTTGAAAACTTAAAACTTCATCGAAAAAAATGAACTTTATTCAAATGACGTCATTGAAATATAAATCGTCTGGGGCTCTATTTCATTCATACTTTTATTCCATTCCTTTCATTCACCGAACCATTCCTTTCATTCTCGCGCGCTAATCCCTGGGCTACCGCACCCTAATGGCTGGAGAGTGATGACACTTTAAATTTTCATATAAGTGTCAGTACACTAAAAATATGATGCAACATTCAGGTTATATTAAACATTTATTTTGAAAAACTGAATTGCTTGAGGTGTTGCAAATTCGTTAGCACCACTGTATTTTGCAAATTTAAACTTTTTTTAAACGATCGAACTAGTCGCTGAAAACGGTTAGTAAGTTGCTAAAAATAAAATAAGTTAAATATATAGAATTAAAAACATTAAGAATTGAATATTAACATTAAGAAACATTCGAATAAGTTTTTAAGCCAGAACTAGCCTGTATTAGAGACATCTCACTTGTTTTGTTTTCAACTGAATGTTTATATGATGTTTCCAAAAATCCGTTAAATCTTGGTCCGTCTTGTGGATCATCAGTAAAATCTTAAATGCTTGTTTTAAGAAAAAATTATACAATTGCAAACACCTCCAATAAAGGACGGCAAAATAATCCCCCAATTCCTAGTACTAAAAGACTAACTTGAAGCATTTAGTGACATATAGTACTATTGAGCACTGCAATCTATTAAAACAATTCAGGAAATAATGATTTAATCAATCTTGTACTGAGAGTGCCTTCTGACACTGAATGTGAAATCACTCACAACAGGTGGCACTTTGCTAAGCATGCCCGCTAAGCCGCTTAAACAGCACCGTAAAACAATACTTAAAATCTGATTACTATTCCAACTCTGTTTTGTCATCTTGGGTAGGGGAAAATAAATACTGTGCATTGTCAGGCGGATAATTAATCCTCTTAATAGATGTAAATCTGCCACCCACTAATAAGTCGAAAATGTGAATCCTATAGCAATAAATCATAATCCGGGAAAAAATGCAAGATCTTTTTACTTTCTCTAGAATACGTATAGTGTATGTAATACAAAAGTATGGGAGGACAAAAATCAACCTCAAGTATATTGATAGATTTGTACATGCTAAGCATCCGTGAAAATAAATCAACCATTTTTTCTACTAATGTCTATCTGTTAGCAGGATAGAACAAATTGATAGAATCGAATGAAATTTGGTACAGTTACTTCCATCGATAAATGTCAGAAAACTCTTGCTTGTTGGGAAGCTCGAACTAAAGATCTGCAATATTTCGAACTGCTAATTTCATAAATTGAGAAAACATTATAATAAATTATCGTTAAGACATATTATAAAATTATTTACTTTATACGTTGTCTTATGTAAAAGCTAATTGCATCATTTACATGACGTAGCAATGCGCCATGATATTGCGCGTTTTTGATCTATTGAGAAAAAAGAGAATATATAAATTATCTACTATTAATTCAGAGAACATTTTGTAAGTACTTTTAAACATAAATGAACGGAAACTATTGTCTTTAGAATTATCAAGAGACATTCTCGAAATAATAATAATTTTATTTTTTTACAACCAGTGGGATATCTCTTAAAAGACTATATCAATTTTCATGAAATTTATATACTTACTTTATTCAGTAACAACAAATAACCTTCATTTTCGCAGTGAGATAGATAAGGTTTAATTAATGAAAGCTATAATTTGCATTATAGATTTCCTACAATATTATAGATTTCCTACATTTATTAATCTGTAGGTCAATCAATTTGCATTATAGATTTCCTACATTTATTAATCTGTAGGGAAAAGTCATGTTTTAAAAAAATAAATATTATTAGATAAAGTAAAAATATAATATAGTTGAATATGCTTCAAATTTTAAAGCTCCGTGGTCTGTAAAATATTTATGTTACCACCTATTATAAATAGACTGATATAATAAAACTTATTATAACATAATTTTATATTTCTTAAATTTTCTTGATGAATAAAATGTGTTGAAATATTTACGGCCAATGAGACTGAAAATTGCTTGGGTTTGGTTTTTGACACCGAAGAATAATAATGCAGATTATATCCTTATGCTGTTAATTGATCTAAAACTTCTCTCAATTTCAGTAATACTCGTAGATTTGTAAAATGTATTTCAATAAAATTAATTGATCTTAGAAAAGCTCGTTTATATTTCGAATTTCTCATGTGTCTACTGTGTTGAACAATCCGTTATATTCAGAAATTTAAGAATTGCTATTTGTTATAGTCTCGCATACCTAGAATCAAAATTAAAGAAGAAACCAACAGAGAGCTATTGCAATGAAATATAAAGCGATAGCGCCTTTAACTAAACAGTTACAAATATTCCAGCCATTCAATAGTCATTGGCTAAATTAGCAATGTGTTGAAATATTATAAGACAATTTATACATTTAATCAATAATGAAACAATTCATTGATACAGTTTACAATACGTTAAAAAATATTTTAAATAATAAATTACATTTTTATGTCTCTGATTTTAAATTTTAATTTACATTAGAAATATCTTTCAAATGTATGGAAAATATACCTTTGTCTGAACTATCAAAAGTTTTACCAAGTACAATTTTTAAAATTCTACGTAATACCGTCATTCTAGATATAGTAACTCCTGGTCTAGTTGTGGCAAAGCAGATCACTGAATTATAAGTAATCAGCGCGTGCCACGAGTTTGATCCCTCTTTTATACTATATTACAAAAACCTACACGGATTTAGTTTCCATAATTTTCCTCGTTTATAACTAAAATATAGCGAGGTTTTTAAGATTGCCCTTCATGATGACATTTTTCTTGGGAGTATGACTATATCTGTCGCTTTCCTAAGAAAAATTTTTCTTTCATCTGCGAATAAATTAATTATCGCAACATTCTAAAAACATTTTCATTGCAGATACCAGTATCCATGGACCGGTTTCGCGTTTATTATGCACTTGTCAGGAATAACTGATATCCGCAATAGCAGCAAGAAACTTACTATTAGCCACAATTTTTGCAAACTTCTGTGTGAACTAACAATTTCAATCCAGTTACGTGGCCTGCATCATTTACAATTCATTTACAATTTAGCTCAGATCACAAGCAGGCGGGTCCTTATAGGCGGGTTTTGTGTTTGTGAACGTAGCGCAGGCCATATGAACCTACAAAGGTAAATTGTAAATTAACTTCATATAGACCACGTGGAATAACTGAAATTATTAGCTCCTGTAGAAGTTGGCAAAAACTGTGGCTTATCTTATAGAATGTTTCTTAATGCCGTTGCAGATATCGGTTATTCCACCCATTGTAGAACATAAAACTTATTTTCATCGTCAAACTCAGCCTGAACCAAGAATTGAACTTGATCATCGTGTATTGTCCCCAGTTATGTTACCACCTACGTTAATCCAGTCTTAACCAAGAATTGGTCCTTATCCCCGGTTATGTTACCATCTACTTTAATCCAGTCTGAATCAATAATTTAACCTGATACTTCTATATTGTCCCTAGTTATGTTACCATATACGATTATCCAGTTATGCAAGGATGGATTGGTGTTGATGGTAATTTTTAAATTATCTTAATTCCCTTATTCTATATAACCTGTGATATAAACCAGCGCTTCTAAAATGCGTTCCCAAAATTTAAGGCATTTTACAGAAAAAAAAAGATTGACATTTTTATACAGGTGTTACAAAAGTGCTCCTAAGTAATTTCTGAATTATAAATTTTGAATAAAAAATAAAAAAGCAATTTTCGTAATATTTTGTATTACCTTTCTTTGCATAATTTATTGGCTGCTAGACGAAAATGATACACTGTTGACAGGTGTTCGAAAGATAAATCTGCATAAAAAAAACTGCAGAATGCATCTTCAACAAACTTATAAATATTTCAGTTGTTAATTATTCAGATAAGATTGCGAGTTAGCCTTTTTTTTCTATATAAATCATCTTGTTTCAGTTAATCAAATTATGATAAGAAAGTTATACATGCAGAATCCACGCCTTTTTAACGTCACAATATTCAATCATAATTTATTTTGAAATTATAGCATTGCACTCATTATAATATTAGAAACATTTAAGAGTAATTAAAAACGAACTGAATCCAAGAAATGTCAGTAATTTTGAAATTATATTTTTATCAAAACAGTACTGGTACAGATAACTTGCAATTAAGTATTTAGGTATCTTTTTATATCTAAATCAGCGTTATCTAAAAGTTAACGATGAAAATACGATGAATTAGCACAATAACTTTGTAATTAAAATACTTATACAAATTAATTTCACCAACAGTTTTTCAGAAAACAAAGTAGGTTCCTTTTTTCAATTTTCTTTTCTTCTTTTTTTTTTAAATGTAGCTGTAGATACTAAATCAGCTGTTTTGCTTTTGTATAAAAAAAATGAAAGCCAAACTGTTTTCTAAATTACAATTCTGCAAATTTAATAATCAAGCCGTTAGACACATAAGGTGTTTGATATTTCAAAGCGGTAACATACATTATGCCTATAATATATATACAGTGATAAGATAAAAAATCTGATGTGTTCAACATATGACTTTCTCTACTAAATAATGAATTTGATATTGTAATGAAACGATCCATGTCTCAATATATTGTAATATCTCGAGAAAGCCCAATAAAAGACGTCATTCACTTTTACATATAAAGTGACAAATAATGTAGGATTTATTTTAATATTCAAATAGGCTTTTTATGGGGGTTTTTACTTTTAAAAAATGTTCAAAATATTGAAAACAGCAGCTTCTTACCTTTATCGTATGCAATAATCATATCAGATTTCATTTGAATAGCTCAATTTTTTGGTGTAATAACGAACGTGCTCACAGATATCATCGAAACAGAATAGTTGATTAGTGTTCCGGAATATTAAAAACGTAGAAATCCAACCAAATTCGATCGCCAGATTTTCTTATCCCACGAAACTCTTTCTGTTTACATATGCTATGTAGGGAAAGTAAAAAAATTACTTGTTAAAAAATTAGCTATATTTTAGAATGTGTTACTAAACAACCGAAGATAATTTACTTAAAGATTCTAGAAATGTTAGCATTTTTTAGTAATCTGCCCTAGTATAATATTCATATGACACAAAAAGACTCTGGAATATGTGTCAAAGAAGGGAGAATATATTAAACAAGGAGCAGATATGTTCTAGTTCATACTGAAGAAGACTATTCAAATATTTGCAAAACAACGTCTACTTACTATAATATATTTATACACCAATTTACGTTATGATCTAGTTTATTTGATCCACGATAAATATCCCTAAAAAATTTAAGATCCTACCTCGAGAAGTTGCGAAGAAACTGTGTTGAAAAGGATCATGAGTGATGCCTATATCTTCTATATGTACATATCGTGTATGAAACAAGAAATTTATGAAGCTTCATATGATGGCAAGTGGTGTGTACACTTCATTTTCATCGGAACTCTTAAGAAATTTTATTCTCCTTTGTACACTTATTTCGTACAGTCTATAAAGTACAGACCTTCTAAGTATTAAAATCTTAAACCTAAAGTGATATAACTCACATTTTACTGTGAAAAACAAGCACTCAAAGTCCTAACAGAAGCACACATAGACTAGAATTAAAAATATAAACTGGTTATATAACTGAAAAAAAAAACATATACTGTCTCTTGCTGTTATACATAGAACGTGTGTACAATTAAAATACGTCTATTGCACTGGCTCGTGAAGATAACAAAACTCGTAAATATACCATGCGTAGTAATATATTTCGTTTCCAGCTTAATATATTTCAAGGATTAGCTTAAAGCATCCAGAACATGCCGGATCTATACTTGGTTATGGCCGATATATTTTAAACCCGATTCCCGACTTTCTGCAGGAGGATCCTTCGAAGTACGATATCACTTCTCTCCTCCATACACACACACACACACACACACTGTCTAGCAATCGCAATCAATTTTATTCAAACTGAACCGAAAATTTTAATGTACCTTAACCACAGGATTGCACAATTGGTTGGCAGGCCCTTGATTGATCTTTTTAACCGAAACAAAAAATGAAAGATTGTTACTGCCACAGAACTTATAATCCAAACGTAAAATGAGGGAAATTATAACTAAAGGTTATCAAGATCTCACAAGTCAAGCGAATTTTCGGAAAAAACTGAAGTGGCATGTCTAGAACTATAAGTGTTAATCCTTAGTGCTCTCTATCCCCTTCGAAATTCCATGATAAATCTATATCAGTCATTATCTAAGCTATATAGATAATCCTGAGAAATAGATGTTGCAAGGAAAGTGTACATTTTCCATTAGAAACTGACATCTCTAAAAACGGAAGTGAAAATTATTAGTGAAAAACCTATTCCCACGTCCGTCAACAACTCTGCTCTATCTATAGCCTATTCTGAAAAAAAAAAGACATATTTCAAGGAAAATTTTAACCGCAAGTAGAAAAGAAAAGGAAGTAAGTTGAATCTTCCAACCCCCTCAAAGACATGAAGCTGAATCCATATTAGTTATTATCTAAGTTTTATTTGTAGTGAATTTTGAAAAATGAATGTTTCCAGTAACATGAACATTTTTGAACCGGAATTGGAAAGATACCAGAAATTAAAACTCTTAGTAAACACTTCTAGCCAGTCTGGAACTTGATACTGAATCCATATAAGTCATCATATAAGATATAGATATAACCAATCCTGAGAAATAGATGTATCAAGAAAATTTTAAACCGAGAGTGGAAATCCTTAGTGAACTACAAACCCCTCCGAAATTTGATACTAAATTCATATCAGGTGTCTATTAAGCTCTAGCTATAACTGACTCTGAAATATGATGGCGCAATGAGATTGTAAGTTTTGAATAGAAAGTAATATTTCAAGAACAGGAAGTGTAAATCGTTAATGAGTCACCCAATCCTCTCAAAATTTAATTCTGAATCCTTATCAGTCCTTATCTAAGCTCTATCTATACCCAGTCCTGAAAAATAGATGGTTTCACAGAAAGTTTTTGGAGCGGGGGTCGAAGAAAAACCCAAAGTGGGAATTCTTAATTAGCCAACCTACCTCCTCCAGACTTTATTGTTGAATCCATTTTAATTATTGTCTAAACTATATTTATAGCCAATTTTGAAACGTATATATTTCAAGTAAAATATAAATTTTTTAATCTGAAATTGAAAAAGACCTAAAAGAGCAAATCTTTAGTGAGTACCTCAACCTTCTTTGAAATCCAATGCTGAATCCATATCAATCATCATCTAAACTCTATCTATAGTACCTCTTAAGAAATTGATGCTTCAAAAATTTTAGTAAAAACATATGGTAAATTTGATGGTCAGCTTCCACCAACCAGCGCTTACAGAACACTTTTTACCTTTTTATTTTCAATAAATTTTGAAAATTAACCACAATTAAAGCAGAAACATATTTTCACCACAATTAAAGCAGAAACATATTTTCACCACAATTAAAGCAGAAACATATTTTCACCACAATTAAAGCAGAAACATATTTTCACCACAATTAAAGCAGAAACATATTTTCACCACAATTAAAGCAGAAACATATTTTCACCACAATTAAAGCAGAAACATATTTTCACCACAATTAAAGCAGAAACATATTTTCACCACAATTAAATCAGAAACATATTTTCACCACAATTAAAGCAGAAACATATTTTCACCACAATTAAAGCAGAAACATATTTTCACCACAATTAAAGCAGAAACATATTTTCACCACAATTAAAGCAGAAACATATTTTCAAATTTTTCCACAACCCTCTCAAGTCTTTCAAATTTGCATCAAACATAAATTACAAACACTTGTAAAATACATTTGGAAATGGTTTCATAATTTACGTAATCTTACGCTAAAAAACATAAACAGTGCGAAATTCTAAATTTTAACTTTTTTTTCATTTTTAAAGTAATAAGTAAATGGAGAAATGTCGTATTTCAGAATTATAAATTGGCTTAGTCGTTTACAGCAAGCTCGAACTTTTCAAATTCAATTTTATGTGTTTTTCGTTTAAACTCAAATATATAGGTATGCTAGAGTCTGGAGTTAACTTTATTAATTCCGTAAGAGCATCATTACAGAACTTTTTAAATCGTCAGCGCTGTGTAACTGCAGTAGGTACAGAAAATGTTCTCGAATTTAAAAGTTCGCCAATTTAAAATTTTCTTATTTTTACGAGTGAATTTTCCGTATAAAATAAATACTTAAAGAATATGACACGGCTAGAGATTTTTATTACTTATAAGATGCGTCCGATAAATGTATTAAAAAATAAGAAGGAAACATTTTACTAATTCAAAATACTGCGGTACTGTTAAATAAATAATGTAATCAATATAATTTGTATCATTTGGGAATCCAAATTTATAAAGTGTGCTGATTAACGTAACATCAATTATGAACATAACTGTTGTTTAAGTCTTTTATAAATCAGCAAGTATTTAAGCCTATCAAAGACAGAGAAATTAATAAGCTTAAAAAAACCAACCTGCAACTTCTGTTAATAAGTTTTATTTTGCCTAATAATATGACGCGTATCGCCGAAAACAGTCGGTTGAAATGAAAACTGGCCCAATTAGGTTTTACCCCGTGGTCAGTTATCGGCCTTTTATGTGCACAACGGGGGTTTCATGACGGTTCCTAGATACTTTACCCCCTCCCATTTTGTCCGTTCCAGGAAAAGTTGATAATCTGAATCCATTAGTTTCAGTCCAGTTATCGATACTTTCTCCCTGTCGACCCAGACAGTCCGACCTATCCGATAGTGTAAGGCATCTGTTTAGACGGCCGAACAGTGCCGCACAATTTATACCAGAACCCAGTGGGGACAACATCCACAAAGACTATACCATCCTTCCCCTGTACCCAACCTCGTGGAAAGACTTTCAGAACAAGCGATTTAATGTGTTCGTACTCCGCGTGAACACTGAGTTAGTTTGGGAAGAGTCAGAAATTGAACCCGGATCTTTCGACTGCAATCCTCGTGCCTTAACCACTGAGCTCTTTCAAACTGACGCATACGCAATCACGCATTCTAATCCCGTCCCCAATTGTTATATCGCGCTTCCAGAGAAAAAGTTATTTTCTCTAATATATAGGGCATCCCAAAAAGATTGAAACGCACTTTAATTCTTTACCTGTTGGAGATAAGTGGGCAATGTAAATTGCAAAAATGTTGAAAGTAAGGTAGGAAATAAGACTACGTTAATGAAATAGTTCTCCCATTAATTTTCAAAACGTTACATTTTTTAAAGTTTTATACGACCCCCTTAGACAAATTTGGTCAATCTTAAAACTTTAATTTTTAATGCAACAAGATCATTAAAAACAAGAAAGATCAATCATGCTTAAAGCATTGATTATGAAACACTTTCCAACTTCAATGCAATTTTATTTAAACATGTCTGAAATGCAATACATTCCTCGGTAATATTTTAAAACTTATCACAATTTAAAACTACATTAATTTATTATATTTGAAAACTTAAACCTTCATCGAAAAAAATGAACTTCAATCAAATGACGACATTGATATATAAATTGCCTGGTTTAAACATCTCTAAAATGTGATACATTCCTCGGTAATAATTTTAGAATTATCATAATACTACGATAAGTTATTATATTTGAAAACTCATCGAAAAGAACTGAAATTCATTCAAATGACGTCATAGAAAAAATAACACGCCTGGCTCTCTCTATAAAAGCAGCATTTCATTCATAAATAATTTCCCATTCATGTCATTCATCACAATACTATAATAATTTATTTTATTTAAAAATTAAGACCATGGAGATACAAGTAATTAAACTCTATGCGTAAAACTTCATCAATAAAAATCGTCCTTCTCTTTTAAAATCAATGAATATTTCATTCACATCAGCTATGCAGACTCCATGAACTAAATAATTTTGTGTTAAAGAAATACAGCACTTCTAATACAACTCATTCTACATATTTTGCTGTTTACATTTTACATAGGTGAAAAATAGGCTTCGTTGTAGAAATAATCAAATTTAGATGAGCATTTAAACTCAAATATATTGTAATTGCGTTGTTTCAGAATGTAGATGCACAGAATTAAGGCAAAAATAAAGTGGTTTTAGGACGGATACAACACTCAATATGAATTAAAAAGAACTTTAAAAATCCCGATTTTGAGACAAGATGGATGCCATATATCATTTTGAAGTGGGTCACGTTATCTTTTCATATCATGGTCACGTGATCTCTTGATATAAGAGGTGTTATTATTAATTTAATTTTTATTTAAAAAACTACTGAATATATTTCGCTGAATTTTTTTTCATATATTTTATTGAACAATTTGAATATTATCTAAAATTTTCGAAGCAATTTGTGAATTTTAAATCCGCTTAAAAAATGTTTGAAAAATTAGGTCTCATAGGGCTCAATGTATTTCATTTTTTCATCCCGGGTTCGATCCAAAACTAATTGGGAGATATTATTCATTTATATTCCCATAGGTCCTACAGACCGTCTGAACAACATACTAAAATTTCATTTCGATTAAGTCGTTTTTACGGCAGTTATCGTGCTAACGGACAGACAGACAGACAGACAGACAGAATGAACAAAGTCATAAACACTTTTCAACTTTGTTGTAAAGTGTTAAAAAGATAAAACTGGATGATAATACATAAAAGACATTTTTGTGAATTCCGCGTAGGCTCCCGATGCAATCACAGATTCTTAAATACTTTTCAATAACGAAGTGCTTTTTCAATAATTAAGTACTTTTAAGTACTTTTTTATCTAAACAATCTCCATCGTCAATTTGTATATGATCCTTATTTTAACTGATGAAACAGCCATTCACATGGTACGGAAAAGTGGCGTAAGTCAGATTTTTGCCTTTAATCAAAATTCAGTTGGTTTTAAAGATGCAGGTATACGGTTTTTCTAATGATCTTGTTGCATTAAAAATAAAAAAATTCTGATTGACCAAATTTATCTAAGGGGGTCGTATAAAAATTTAAAAAGTGTAACTTTTTGAAAATTCATGTGAGGAGTAGTTCGTTAAAGTAGTCTTATTTCCTACCTTACTTTCAACATTTTTGCAATTTACATCTCCCACAACAACAGGTAAAGAATAGGTAAAAACAACAGGTAAAGAATTAAAGCGCGTGTCAATCTTTTTGGGACACTATGTATGTAGTATATGTGTGTTAGAATGCCAAGATATCACTCCATATTTCAGTAGGACTTGTCAATTCTCTAATTCACGAAAATAAAAATGTATACGAGTAAAATACGGGCATTTCTATGCATTTAAAAAAATTATAATACGAATTTGGTTCAAATCGCGGCAAAAGAATGTTTTTCAATTATTAAGATTGTGCTAAAATGGAAACTTTGTAATACTAATATTTTTGTTAGCCAAGAAACTGACAATATGGTCCCATTTGGTCATTAAATGTAAATAATGATTTCTTATTCCAACAAAGTTACATGACGTCGTTAAATCATCTGGTTTCTATTTTCCGCGTATGTTCCAGTGGTAGTTGCTTTATCAAAGTCTCGAGACACTAATAAGCGGAATTAGTATGTCGAGACCTTTTGCATAGGATGTAATTAGTGTGTCGATCTCTATGGAATAAGAAATAATTAGTGTGTTGAAATCTATTGACTTATGATTAATTTGGATACCAAACTCTATCGAATTAAGGGTAATCAAGCTGTCGAGCTCTATGGAATTGAGGGTAATTAGTGTGTCGAACTCTATGGAATTGAGGGTAATTAGTGTGTCGAACTCTATGGAATTGAGGGTAATTAGTGTGTCGAGCTCTATTGAATAAGGGATAAATAGAATGTCGAGCTCTATCGCCTGAAGACTGATCAGTGTATGAAACTCCATAGAATTAGGGGTTGAAAACGACCGGTTAGCTTTAGAATTATAACTTTTGGGAAATTTATTTTAAAGAAAAATTTAGTCTTTAATATTTTTAAATCGTATTAGCGGAATTTAACCAAAGTTTACATATATGAAGATTAAAATTCTATAAAAGTTTTGGCATGATGCATTATCTAATGTTTTATACACTCATTTTTCATTTTAATTAAATTAAAACACTGAATTAGAATATTATTACTATATAATTTTATTTGAATTAAAAAGCTCCCCATTTCAAAACAAAAATATTTTCATTGGATACAGTTTTTGGTAATGCTTATAACTGAAAATCTCGTGGAGCAATTTAACATTACAGAATCCAATCTTCTGTTAAGAACGCAAAAGTATAGTAAGATAAGTAGATTTGTTTTAAGCTAAAAATATGCATGCTACACAGCGTTGATCTTTTAATTAAAATCTAATATACTGGTAGAAACTTTTTGGAAACCGTAGCTAAGAAAAATGTTTCCATCAACTATATCTCGGGTTCTAATGTTACGAACAGAACCATTCCACTTGTATGTATATTAGCTGAAAAGCATCCCCATAGAAAGCTTGAATTTACTTTTACTTCGCTGTTTCACCATTACTTCTAGAAAAATAACTTAACTTTCTCTGATTAAACATGCTGCTTTTGTGTATTATGCTATTAGTTCCATCGAAAAACCACTATATTCACAAAATGCCCTATTTTAATAGAATTATTTTTAAACATCTGATAACTGATTATATTTTATTTATTTTTCATAAAATAGCTTCAGCTATCCCTGAAAATGCAACCTCATCGAAATCATTTATGTTTTGAAATCTGAAGTTTAATAACCTAAGAAAAATTCTATAATAAATTCTGCAAAAACTGTACAGAAGAGTTGTCTAAACAAAAGTTTATAACAACTCAAACTATATACAGAATCTAAATCTACATATTTTAAAACCTCTAAGTATTTTGTAAATTTTGAAAAGTAATTTATATATATATTACAGATTAAAATTGTTAAACGTATGAAATTCATATTGGAAAACTAATTATCCACGAAATCATATTGGAAAACTAATCATATTGGTCATATTGGTATCATATTGGAAAACTAATTTAACGAAATTTTATGTTAAAAATTGAAAAATATATAAATTTTGTAAAAATATTACGTTATATTTTGTTTTCATAATTCGCAGTGCATGTTTCTTTTTTTCAAATTAAAAAGAATGAATGAATGATGATTTTTATGGTAGTGTTACTTCTGCTACATCAAGCTACAAAATTTCAAGCAAACAAATTAAATAACTAGATTTATCTAAAAGATATAACTAAAAATCTATTGGAATAAATTTAACATTAGAGGATCCAAACTTTAATCACAGAAAATATTAATTCTAAAAGTGGTAATAAGATAAGACATATGAACTGAGTAGCTTAATAATGGGATCCCCCTGAACTGAATTTATAAGTGGAATTTGAGTAGTATTGGTCATATGATTAGAACTCTTACTATAACTGTTTTTTTTTTCTTGCCAAATGTACGCCACTGAACAAAAATTCAGCTCAAGCACTGAATTATAGGTGAATACTAGAAAACATCCAATGAAGAATATATTTATGATACTTGATCTTATATAGTTTAATCTGCATGAAAGAGAGAACCATCACTCACATCAGCTTTTCGATAAAATTTGAAATATTGTTATAATACATCACATGCCAAATATATTCATTGCTTTATCCTAACATTCCATTTTGATGCTGATTATATATTACGTTTGCATGCATTATTACAATCTTCACGGTGCTATCAATTTGTCTATAAACTTTACAATGTAACTGCATTATCCGAAAAGCAATATATTTCCATAAAATAATTCCTGAACAGCTGTTGGGGATATCTTCAATCTGAATGACTCTTCCGATGATATTCTTAAAGTCATTTTTTCAATACTGCTTCCCCTTAACTTCATATACGTCTGTTGTTTTACCTGTCAAGTAGCCCCTTATAACAAACATATCCTATCAAACGTAAATAAATTAAATGGAAATAATCATCAGGCGTAAGGATTTGTAATGGATTATAAATACGAGTAACGTATATATTCAAAGAAGAAATTTATGAAGGAGTCTCCATATGATAGCAAATAAAGTGTACACTTCAATTTTGACGGAATGTTTAGGCTTTTTTCATTCTTTGTTGCATATTTATTTAGTGCAGTCATAAGAATTTTCAGAAGAACCGGAAGCGACGTTTCCAAAACTGAAAATACTTAATAAACTCCCCTACTCCTATTAAAATTCGATGCTGCATCCCTGTAAATCATCACCTGAGCTCTATCTTTAGTCAATCCTTATAAATAAATGGTTCTATGGCATTTTTGAACCGGACGGGAAAGAAAATAAAAGTAAAATATTTAGTAACTCGCCACCTACCTTCTCCGTAATTTGATTATCAGTCATTATCAGTCCATATAAGTCACTATCTCAGCCCTGTCCATAGCTAACCCGCAGAAATATATGTTTAGAACATATGTACAAAGAACATTTTTGTATCGGTAGTTGAAAAGTAGCAAAGAGAGAAAATTCTTAATGAACCACCCTACATCTTCCAAAATTGATTCTGAATTCAGACCAGTTATCATCTAAGCTATACACACACACTCTCTTTTGCAAAAAAGAACCGAAACACTCCTAAAAAATAATCCGATCATTACGAAATTTCGCATGCAAATTCATTTATACCAAGTATGCAAATGACTAAATTTGCAAAGCCAATGAGTCTTAGCCCGTGTTTCTACTGCGTAACTAGCATCCTATAAAACAGGTTAAAAATGTGGACGGTTTATCTTTGCTCGTTATCGGCGTTGCAGTTCCATGGAAACACAACCAATAATGCCGTTACGACGTTGCCGAAGACGTTATAAGCAATTAGACGAGTTCCAACGCAGTCGTATAGTCGGGGTGCGTGAAGCTGGCTGGTCATGCCGAGCAATAGGCTGCCAATTGCACCGAACGGACACTGCTGTGCAAAGTGCTAGCAGCAATGGTTGCTGCAAGGAACTCATCGGCGGATTGAAGTCTCTGGAAGGCCAAGGTGCACGAATGCGAGGCAAGATCAGATGACTGTGCGATAAGCCCGAACTGCCCTAACGACATCATTGTCCGCCATCCAAAGTACTACATTCTCTTCCATACCACCCGTGGTACCTTCCACCATCTCATGGCGCTTGGCTCAGGTTGAGTTACGCTCACGGCGACCTTTAAGATGTCGCATCCATAACCCACAACATCGACAGAGTCGTTTGGAGTGGTATCGTAGCCGAGCATCATGGCTGTCAGCAGACTGGCATCGCATAGTGTTCAGAGATTAATCACGCTTCAGTGTTTCAGCAGATGACCATCGGTACGAGTGTGGAGGCGCCAGGGCCAGCTGTCCCAATTAGCCTTTGTTTTACACAGGCACACAGCCATTACCCCTGGTGTAATGGTGTGGGTGCTATCTCTTACGATAGCAGGTCGCCCCTAGTCATCCTGCGTACAACTTTAACAGCTCAATGATATGTTGATGAGATCCTGCGGCCGTTTGCGTTACCATTCATGGTACGTCATTATGGGGCCATGTTTCAACAAGATAATGCCACGCTACATACGGCTCGCATATCTGTGGACTCTCTCCGTGCTGTTGATACTGTTCTTTGGCCAGCTAGGTCACCATACCTTTCGCCAATCGAGCATGTATGGGACATGCTGGGCCGCCAGATTCGGGCACCCCGAAATGTAGCAGATCTGGAGCAACAATTGAGGAATGCCTGGCAGAATGTATCGCTGGATGACATTAGGAAACTTTATCATTCCTTACTTAGAATTATACAAGCATGCATTACTGCCAAGGCGGGTTCCACCAATTACTGATTTGGAAATTCAATGTTGTTGTTGACCATTGATAGGTCCTGATGCCTTGATTTTATAATCATTTCATTACCTTTGTATGAGCTGTACGCATATTAAAATGGAAGCTTTTTTTTAACCAGAAATAGAAAAAGAGCAGAACGTGGCAATTTTTCGAAAACCCCTTCCCCATTCTCCTTTGGAATTTGATGCTGAATCCAAATCAATTATCACCTGAACTCTATCAGATCGTGAAGTACAGATATTTCATTAACAAAAATTTCTCGAAAACAATAGTATAACAAACTTTCTGACAGCAATAACTATTTTCATCATTATCTGTCAAGGCTGCCAATGTCGAAATATATTAATTGATGTGTATGGAGGGTTTCTATAATATACTTCCTAAATTTAACATACATTAACTAGGCCGATATACCTCAAATCAGCGTTAGTTGTCAATCATTACCCATTTCGCCTTTCTGCCTTTGACTATACATATTTATAACAAATCTACGGATATATATGGTTATTTGCGGATTCATTTATTCTCAGTTTCTGTAATAACGCACAAAACGCATTTACCGGAAACCTATAAAGGAAGCCTCACATTGATTTTCAGTAATTGTCCTCTCAGTACATAGGTAATACAGCAACTTGAAATCACGATAGTTACGTGTGTTCAAGTACATATCTGCTTTTGTAATGTACTCACTATGCTTAAAGGTGTAATCTATATCCTGACGACACATCTTTGGGTGTTTTCTATAAATGCCTTTAAGTAGATGAAACAATAATCCCCATTAAAGTGTGACTACAACGATCTTATTTGATATAGGACATTCTTTTTCAATTAGAAGCTTAGACTGAAGCTTCTTCATTTCAAATCTTTATCAAGATTTGTTTTATTTCATTTTAGCAACAGCTACTTTTCTTTCTGCAATATCTTAGAATAATAAACTTATTATTTTCTAGCTCAAAACAAGATTGATTTTCCAGACGAAATAAATGTTGCAGAGCAAATGTAGTTTGCTTTGAAGTAAATCTAATTTTCTTAAATTCATTAATTTTGCAATCTTTTGTGCAAGATTTTATTGATTTTAAGAATATCAAAAATGTTTTTAACTTTTCAGATTTTAAAAGGATTTCTCAAATTTGGAAGTTATGAAGATTGGCATTATTCTTTTAACCCTTTCAGGACCAATTTATGAACGAATAATCTCAGATTATTTTTTTTGCGAAAATATAATATTTAGTAAATTTATTAATGATTCAAATGAGTAATTTTAGCTTAATTTTGTTTTTTATTTTGTTAAAAGACTCCTTGTCAGGCAAGAGGGTGAGAGTCCAAACAAAAATATTTCTGCATTGACAATAAAATCAACATGTTTATAGTTGCTGTTAGTTTTATTATGACATATTAAAATTATAGTCAATTATAGTTACTCAAATCATCTGAGTAAAAAACTCAGATAATACACATTTTTTTCAAATTTCACATCGTGTTTTAGAAAAATTTTTATTGTAGAAAACTTCATTAGAAAGTTAGTTGCAGTGATATTCATGAAAACTATTTTATATTTTCAGCACAGCACAGAAAACTATTGCATGTTGTACCTTTAGGCCGTGGTCGAAATTCTATATATTTCTCATTGCACAAGATTCGCATCTGCCTCAAAATATTACAAATTCCTGCCAGCGGCAGCCTTTTTCAAAGCGGTTGTTTATTGAAGCAGAAAAAATTCTTTCTAGGTTTGATACAACCCCCCTGAAACATTTGGGAAAAAATTTGGTCTGCCTTGCTTTTTAGTGGAGCTAATGAAAGAAGAGCCATAGGGACTTTTAAGTCCATAAAAGTTATTCTATACTTTTTACTTTTCCAATATTTTGCAAACCAAAATGTTAGCATTAAACATTTATTACACATAAATATATAAAGAAAACAAAGAAGATCCATCATGCATAAAGCATTGATTATGAAACATTTTTCAACTGAAATGAAATTTTATATAAACATCTCTAAAATGCGATATATATTCAGCGCAAATATATTTTAAATTATCACAGTACTACAATATTTTATTATGTTTGAAAACTTAACTTCATAAAACAAATGAACTTTATTCAAAAGACGTCTTCGAAATATAAATCATCTGGCTCTCTATGTAAAAGCTGTGAATATTTCATTCATACACTTTTATTCCAGACTCTAGAGTTAAATAATTTTAAATTATAAGAAATTCAGCAATTCTTATACAACTCACTTTGATGATCATTTAAACTCAAAAATATTGTAATTGCTTTGGCACAGAATATAGATGCGCAGAAAATAATTAAAAATAAAGCGGTTTCAGGACAGATGCAACACTAAATATAAATTTAAAAGAACTTTAAAAATCACAATTTTTACACTGGGAAGAAAAGATGATACAACATTTTATTTTGAAGTGGGTCACGTGATCTTTTCATGTAATATAGGTGTAATTATTATTTTACTTTTATTTAAAAAAGTACCAAACATATTTTGCTGAAATTTAATACATTTTATGGGATAATTTGAATATTTCTTAAAATTTTCGAAACAATTTGTGTATTTTAGCTTTGCTTAAAACATTTTGATAAATTAGGTCTCATAGGTTTCAATGGATTGTAATTGCTTTAGCATAGAATATAGATGCCAGAAAATAAGCAAATTAAAGCGGTTTTAGTATGGCTGCAGCATTAAATATAAATTTAAAGGAACTTTTAAAATCACAATTTTTACATTAGGAAAACATATGGATGCCATACTTTATTTTGAAGTGGACCATGTGATCGCTTCATATAATATGGGTGTAATTATTATTTTAATTTTTACTTAAAAAACTACCAACCATATTTTGCTGTTTTTTTTATATATATTTTATGGGATAATTTAAATATTAGGTTAAAATTAGATTTTAATTAAACAATTAGGTCCCATAGGGTTCAATGTATTTCATTGTTTCAATCCAGGTTCAATCCAAAACTAATTGGGTAATATTATTCATTTACATTCTCATATGTCCTACAGACCGTCTCATCAACATATTAAAATTTCACTTTGATAAAATCATTTTTACGAAAGTTATCGTGCAAACGGATAGACAGAATGAACAAAGTCATAAACACTTTTCAACTATGCTGTAAAGTGTTAAAAATGAATTACATACCTAATCAGTTAAGGAAATACACTGAAATTTAACTTTGCTTAAAACGAAAACACAGGCAATATGGTTCAATCAGTGCTGTCGGAATCTGAAAATAATGTCTAGTGATACCGTGTAAAAAATTTTCCCAGAACTATAATTGCAAGTGGGACAAAAATGTCTCAACAATGCACGTGGTTCGAAATTCTTATAACCCTTATCTCCGTGTAAGGAATGTTTAACATGAACGCAACTTCCAAGTGCCTTTCTTCTCAAAATGGTGAAACCCAGTGGTAATTAACAGTTGACACGATTTCTTGCATTGCAGTTTTAATATAACGCCTTTTTATTTATAAACTCAAACTCTGCATAAAAACTGAGAACTTATTACAAAAATCTTAAATGTTAACCTGTAATATTTTCACTTAACTTTTAATTTCGTATATGTCAATTCATTTTTTAAAAAATTAAAATGATATTGTCCATATTTTGACACAGTCATATAGCTGCAAATGATTTTAAAAGTAGATACATATTCTTGATTACATTATCATTTCTTAGGCAATCTTATAAAAAAAGTTTCCTATAAATAAAAAATTCCGCTCACTATAAATTTTGAAATCTTTCTGGGTACACGAATTTCAATTCTCCCTCTCCAACTAAACTGAAACGTGTCAACTGGTTTTTCAACTTAAAAATTTAGAGTTAAGTTATGAATAAAGATCTGAAGGGATGACCAACACAGATTCTACATGCACACTAAATTTTCTTTTACAAATCAATAGGAAAAATTAGTCTTTTTAACACTTTACAACATGGTTGAAAAGTGTTTATGACTTTGTTCATTCTGTCTGCCTGTCTGTCCGTTGGCACGATAACTGCCGTAAAAATGACTTTATCAAAATGAAATTTTAGTATGTTGTTGAGACGGTCTGTGGGACATATGGGAATGTAAATGAATAATATCGCCCAATTAGTTTTGGATTGAACACGGGTTGAAAAACTGAAATACATTGAATCCTATGGGACCTAATTTTTCAAACATTTTTTAAGCGAATTTAAAATTTACAAACTGCTTCGAAAATTTTAGGAAATATTCAAATTATCCTATAAAATATATAAACATATTTTCAGAAAAATGTGTTTGGTAATTTTTTAAACAAAATTTAAAATAATAATTGCACCCATATTATATTAAAAGATCACTTGACCCACTTCAAAATAAAATTAGGCATCCATCTTGTGTCACAATCGTTATTTTTAAAGTTCTTTTACATTTATATTTATGGTTGCATCCGTCCTAAAACCGCTTTATTTTTTATATTTTTCTATGCATATACTGCGCCAACGTAATTACAATATTTTAGAGTTTAAATGATTATCATATTTTGATCATTTCTACAACGAAGCCTAATTTTCACGTATGGAGAATGTAAACACATCAAACTGTAAGATGAGTTGCATAAGAATTGCTGAACTGTTTTAACGCAAAATTATTTAGCTTTGGAGTCTGCAATATAGCTGATATGAATGAAACATTAATTGATTTTTCATATAGAAGATGACGATTCCATATTATTGCTTTTTTGATGAAGTTTTAAGCATGGAGTCAGAAAGCAATTTTACCTACATGGTTTTCGTTTTTAAGTAAAATTAATTATTGTAGTATTGTGATAATTTAAAAAATATCGCTGAATGAAAGGAATGGAAAAAGTATATGAATGAAATATTCACTACTTTTCTATTGAGAGCCAGGCGATTTATATTTCGATGACGTTATTTGAATAAAATTCATTTGTTTTCGATGAAGTTTTCAAATATAATAAATTATTGTGGTATTGTAATAATTTTAAAAATATCATCACTGAATGTATCGCATTTTAGAGATGTTTAAATAAAATTGCATTTCAGTTGGAAAGTGTTTCATAATCAATGTTTTATGCAGGATTGATCCTTCTTGTTATAATTTGATTTTGCTAAAAATAAATACAGGTAATATGTTTGTCAAGATAAAGTATTTCATCAACTTTCATCCAAATCACTCAATTATTTTAGGAAAGTCCTTACTTTGCTCACACACCATAAAACAAAAAATTGAAATACTTCGACTGTTTCTGTCTGTCTAAAACTGTTTCTGTCTGTCATGATACCGCATATAATTCGAAAATGACTCAATAGATTTACAAACATTTTTGCATGTTTGATAAGCTTACTAAGTAGCAGGTTCATGGTTAAAATATTTCCAATTTTGTACGACTTTAATGCGTGAAAGTTAAAATTTCAACATGCGCCCCCAAGTTAAATATCTCCTAAAACACATAGTCTAATTTGGCCTAAACTTTTTAAAACCTTTTTAAACAAATCTAAACTTTTTAAACTATGAGACTGAATTTTGTTTTACTACTAATTAATTTTAACTGTCTACACCTCCTAGCGAAACAACAGGAATACAAATTTTTGTTTTGTCTGTCTGCAACAACCGCGTACTATTCAAAAACGGTCTAACTGGTTTACATATTTTATTAAAGCATATTTATGGTTAAAATATCTCCAATTATTTCGTACTGCGTGAATTTTATTTCAGTATTATCCTTGGAAACGGCAGAAACTTCTGATAGTTCTTACTAACACATCATTTCAAGATATGCAGGGTGGTCATAATTAAAATAGAGGTATTTAGAGCCCGATAGTGAGAAAACTGTTGGGCCAAACTCAATCAAATTTGCAGTAAATACTATTTAGATCATGGGGTTTTGATTTTTAAAAGAGCAAAATGGATCGGATTTTTGCCACCGCGGGCCAAAGTGGCTCTGTAAGGTCCATTTTTAGAGTAAAATAGGCATAGGAAGTACAGAAAGTTCCGTCCATGCTGAGAGGTATCGAATAATGCTGCTGAACTTTGTTATTCCGCAACTTCAACAGCGTGGATGTCTTGAATCTACGATATTTATGCAGGATGGAGAACCCCATTATATTGGATTGCTCGTACAGGAAGTCCTACGACAGCATTTTACCAACAACCGAATAATTAGTCGAGCTTTTCCTATGAAGTGGCTAGCCCGTTCGACTGATCTGATCCCTTGTGACTTTTGGTTGTTGGGTCATGTAAATTGCTTGGTATACCAAGGGAATGTGGATAATTTAGCCACTTTGGAGGACCAAATAACATTGCACATCAAGCAAATCAATGGAGATCTGCTGCATTCAGCAGTAGAGAATGTTATTCAGAGAATGCACTATTTGGAACATATGCAAGGAAAACATATTAAATCACACATGTAAATGATGCCAATATAAAAATTAATGTCATTCGTATGTAAATGTAAAATGCAAATGTAAATATAAAATGTATTAAATACGTATAAAATGTAAATGTGATGTCCTTTTCAAAATGCATGTAAAATGTTGACCTTCTGTACTTTCTATGCCTATTTTACTCCAAAAATGGACCTTACAGCGCCACTTTGGCCCGCGGTGGCAAAAATCTGAACTATTTTTTCTTTTAAGAATCAAAACCCCGTGGTCTAAATAGTATTTACTTCAAATTTAATTGAATTTGGTCCAACAGTTTTCTCACTATCGGGCTCTAAACACCTATATTTTAATTATGACCATCCTGTATAATTAAACTAGATGTCTTCTAACATAAGGCTTTATTGTAAATTGTTTTAACTAATCATTAGAGGAAAACTTTATTTTTCCCCAAATGTATAACTAGGCGGTTTAAACTCAATACGATTACGCTGTAATCAAAACCTTAGTTCTCTCTATAATACCAAATAATCACGTCTTTTGAACACCAATACCTCTCTTAATCTGGCATTAGATTTTGTAAGATTTTTCTTCCCCCATTGAGCATGCTAAAAGCAATCAGTCTTGGAGCTAAAGAATGGATTTCCTGTATTGAAAAAGAAACCACTCTTGGTCAGATAGAATACTTTCCTCATTCAATATATTATTGCTACTCATCGTCATTTTTCTTCTCGCTTTTAAGCTTCTCCTTGTCAAATACTAGCATATCCTTTTTTACGCGTTATTCCTTTTTTATTCGAACTCAGTTACCAATCTGTCGTCATCGTTTTTTATTGATTACTGAACTCACTTTCGGACCTTTTCTTCATCCTTCTCATTTTGACCTCACCGTTTCTTTGTTCGTGGATACTCAGGAATGTTAAGTGAACATCAATCAGGATAATGCAGGCGGAAATGCAAGTTATATTTTTACTATACCCTATAATATCTTCAGGTTGAGACTAAAACGATATAAAGGTTATGAGTTTGTTTTGGCACATGTGTTAACCTGGAAATGAGTAATATACTGTATTGATTTTAGCTTCTTAGCAAATAACAATTAGAAATAAACTCAAATGGTACATCATGGCATTGTAGTCTTGGTAATTTTCTTTCGGGCAGATATATTTACTTTTCAATATTAATATTTTAAATTTATAGTACATATGAAAGGCCTTTGTCTGTCGTGCTTGGAGATAAATTTGGTGACTCGGGCAATAAATTTGACACAATTTTGCCAAAGATTTATTTAATATTATTGTTTCAAAATACATCGAATTTCATCTTTCGTGATCCCATTTTGCAAAATTCAGTAGATAAATCATTTGTGGGTGACAGATGTATACTGATAGCTGTATACTGATATACTGATTGTATACTGATTAGATGTTGGTAGGATTCATAAAAAAATAACCTGCCATTATTGCGAAATGACCCGCAAATTTGTCAAAATCTAAAATAAAAGACTACGTATGTTCAAATGTATCGATTAAATGCCTATTTTATACGTAATTTTTGATGACCAAATGAATAACACTAACTCCATAACTTTACAACTAACAGTTCTCGAGATATTTTAGTCTTCAAATTTTTGACACGTCACTTTTGAATGCTCATCTGGTCGCTAAATGAAAAAGTAAATTGTAATAAAATGCGAATTCAGTAAAATATAATATAATTATCCATGTTATTTTGTGCAAATGAACACAATTTAAAGCATTGTGAAATAAAGAAAGACAAAACGAATTTGTCTCAGTAGGGAAAGTTATGTGCTGTCCACATCAAATATTTATTAAACTTTTTCCACTTTAAATAATAAAGAAATGTAACTATATGCAGAAATTAATTTTATCAGCATTGAATTTTTGTATCAGTTACAGCCTTCGGGTTTAAAGGTTACGGGAATTATTGATATTTGCAATTTCATACGTCATCCATTTTATTTTAGAAAATATTTTTCAAACTCATATATTGTGTTTAGCTAATTTTTGAACCAAATTGAAAATAGAACGGATATAGTATATTTTCTATTGCCATCTTAGAACTTTCATTTTTGCACATTGATCCAATTTCATATTTTTTGTAACGTTGTATACAATCGGCACCAGGACATTTTATTCTTCATATCTGCCTGTGAAGCTAATTTTGTATAGTGATAAAATAAATTCTTTTAATTCTTTTTACGAAAATTAAATTAAACGTTTTAATACGAATACAATGTTTAGAATAGCAATGTGATTTAAAATACTACAGGAATTTACACATATTAACAAGAAAAATCAATCATGCATAAAGCATTGATTATGAAACACTTTTCAATGGGAATGCAATTTTATTTAAACATCTCTAAAATGCGATACATTCAGCGATGATATATTTTAAATTATCACAGTACTACACAAATTTATTATATTTGAAAACTTTAAACTTCATCGATAAAAATAAACTTTATTCAAATGACGTCATCAAGATATACATCGTCTGGCTCTCTATGTGAAAACAAAGAATATTTCATTCATATCACTTTTATTCCAAACTTCAGAGCTAAATAATTTTGCAAGAAAAAATTCAGCAATTCGCATACAACTCATCTTACATACACTTATTTACATTCTGCATTCATTAAAATTAGGCTTCGTTGTAGAAATAATCAAAGTTTAATGCTCATTTAAACTCAACCATATTATAATTGGGTTGGCACAGAATATAGATGCCTAGAAAATACGCAAAAATAAAGCGGTTTTAGGACGGATTCAACACTAAATATAAATTTAAAAGAATTGAGTGATATTATTCATTTACATTCCCGTATATCCCACAGACCGTCTCAACAATATACTAAAATTTCATTTTTATAAAGTAATTTTTACGTCAGTTATCGGGCCAACGGACAGACAGATGGAAAGTGTTTATTTGTTCATTCTAACTATGTTGGAAAGTGTTAGAAATGATAAATGAGCTACTTCAGGTATATCTGTAAAATTTTAAGTTGCGTTTCTATATGTGTTTATTATTTTCGCAAGGGAGAACTCGCCTCTTTCTTTTTTATTAAAAAAGTCTCAATATTAAAGTCTCAATATTAAAAGTCCATGGCAACTTATGAATTTGAATATTCTATTTATATATATGTCTAATATATGTCTATTCTTTATATTATATACTCCGTGCAAAGAACGGGTATACTGCTAGTCTGTTAATAAAATCAATAAATCCTTAAACGAACATAAAAGATATACGCCTTAAATGAAGAGGTCAACTAAAAAAAAATTTGATGTTGATGGGCTGGGCTGATTTTCTCATCAAGAAGTTGATGGGTTAAGTAGGATCGTTAGTCAGAGATCGTGTACACCAAGAACACGAACTGTTAGTACTAATTACTTCAATTGTCTTTAGTTTATTGAGTTTTTTGCTGTAGGATATCTGAAGTAGTTTTGTTTAGAAATGTTTGTTTTAGTTTTTGTAAAATAAACATTGCTTTCTTTCAAAGTATTTCGTTTACGATTTCTAGTTGTACTTTTTAGAACTATGATATTCCGAAAATTTTTGTATTTTGAGTAAATAAATTTGTTAAAGAGTGCTTTATTGGTGGCTAAAAATATCGCCATACAATTGTTTTTACAAAGGAAATTCCTTTTAAAAATATATTTCTCTGCTATAGAAAGACCTCAGATGATAATTGATTTGGATTAAACATCTGATTCCAGAAGACAATGGAGATTCACTAAAAATTTCCACATCCGGTTCTTTGCGCCAACGGCCGTACCGTGCTGAAAACACCGGTTCTCGTTAGATCACCGAAGTCAAGCAGCATCGGGCGCGGTTAGTACTTGGTGGGTGACCACCTCGGAACACCGCGTGCTGTTGGCCATCTCGGGTGCGGTATCCCCGTGGTTTGCGCGCTAGATTTGCACGCTACCACAAATGCCGCCGTGTTCATGCGGAGTACGATCACGTTAAACATGTGGGTCCGTAAGTCCTTCCGAGAGGTTGGTGGTAGGGGAAGGAGGGTACGGTCCCTGTGGATGCCTCCCCCACTGGGTTCCGGTCTAAATTGGGTGGCACTTCCCGGCCGTCCATACAGTTACCTTACACCTTTTTGGTAGGTCGGACGGTCTGGGTCTCAACAACAACAACATCCGGTTCTTTTTCCATTTCCAGTTCAAAAATTTGCATTATCTGGAAACATCCATTTTTCTATATTGGTTATATAGAGCTTAGATGATAACTGGTAAGTATTTGGCATCGCATTCTGGAGGAGGTACTAAGGGTGTTCACTAAGAATTTTCTTTTCCGGTAAGGGGTAAGGAATTTGTTTTGACGGCCGGAACGTGCCACCCAATTTAGACCGGAACCGAGTGGGGGAGACATCCATAGGGACCGTACCCTCCTTCCCCTACCATCAGCCTCTGGAAAAAACTTGCGGGCCTACATGTTTAACGTGATCGTACTTCGAGTGAACATAGCAACAGTCTAGGCAAAAGCAGTAATCGAACTTGGGTCATCCGAGTGCAATCCTCGCGTGCTAGCCACTAGACTGTCGCGCCCTGCGGTTGTACTCCGCGAAGAGTTTGTGCAGAGTCGGGAATCGAACTCGGGTCCTCCGAATGCAATCTCCGTTCTTTAGCCAATGGTCTATACTGCCTTGCAATTATCTTTTGAAGTACATTCGACTATGTATAGCAAAACTCTGTCCATTTATTTCTTACTAGACCATAGTTATAAGCGGCGTTGCCCAAGACAGCGTATTACAGCGAGTCCTTGAAAACAAACAAACGCTTAGTCCTTGAAAATCAACAAATGCTTAGTCCTTAAAAGCAAACAATAATGTCTGTTTAGAAAATAAAATAAAGTAAAACATGTTGTGAAATCATGAATTCTAAGATTATATTACCTTTTGAAACCTCCATGAAACCTGTATCAACGGAAACTCACCAGTTTTCGTCAAAAAGTTAGGATTTGTTTTCTAATCTCTTTCCACGATCGCATATCCTCAAAAATAAAGATAAAGAGTTATAAAGAGAAATAAAGATAAAATAAGAGTCATGACAGGATTAAATGCAAAACATCAATTTCATTGAGGTCTTGAACGTCGCTTGACTTAAAGGAGATGTTAAAAACGAGTGGCTCTTTCACAGTTCGAAAACATTATTTGGCGAATCACAAGGTGAAGGAGTAGTAAGTTTGAATCCTGGTCAGTACACACATTTTGCAACTTAGTCAACTGCTATTTATATGCATCACATTGATTATAGTGATACATACAAATGACGGTACGCTATCTTTATCTATCATCAAAGAAGTTGAATATTACGTTAATGAGGTTGAAGATTACGTTAATGAGGTTGAAGATTACATTAGCAAGGTTGAAAGCTACATCAGCAGGATTGAAAATTACATCAGTAAGGTTAAAGGCTACATCTAGAAGGATGATGGTTACATTAACAATGTTGATGGTTGCATTAGAAAGTTGATGGTTACATTAACAGCTTTGATGGTTACATCAGCAATGTTGACGGATACGTTAGCAAAATTCAAAATCATGTCATCGAAAAGCGAACTAGTTGTCCAATCTTAAAAAAACTACCTTTATTAAGATATAAATCACGGTAAATAAAATGATGAAACCACAACGCCGTCAGTGGAATACAGGAACTATCCCAAGCTGCCAAGTATGGTCTGACGTAAAAATACTTTTAGTAGATAGTGAATACTAAAACAGTAACTTACTTTTTTTTATGCTTACTGTGTTTTCTCTTTTAACAAAAAGGAAATACACCAGCTAAATTGAAAATGTTGCAATCCCAAAATTCTCGAAATTTGAAACTTGTATTTGGGTTAGTAGAAATCCATACACGCTTTTGTGCCCTCAAAATATTCTTCATCACACGTGTCCTGCGTGATGAAGATAAGTGATGAAGACACCCGCCGGACATTCATTAGTTTTCTTCGAAGACGGACAGTTCAGGGTTTAGCACTCTCCGGGTAATGTTGCGGCTCGCAAGCACTTAGCTCGCTGGTCGCTAGAGACCGCGAACTGCATTACATGCTTCGCGTCGCGTCTCTTCCAATTTAGATTCTAGGGGTGATATTCCCTAAGGATTTCTCTTTCCATAGCTTCCAATTTTTTCATTGCAATTTCTTGCTCGAAACCCTTTATTAACGTCCTTTTCAGTTTCGATTCACACACAGGTAAGAAAAAGTGATAGGTTGGATAGGATATTCCAACAGATATTCGCCACGTAGAAATTGTGGACGTAGAAGAAGATCACGAGAGTTTAACAGCAGATTCTTTGTTACATCAGGTTTAAAATAGTTTTATGTCCGTATATTGTAAAATATATGTTTTTAATTGAGAAACCAAATGTGAACTTATTCTAAATTATATTCTGTTGCAGTGCATTTACATTAAATTGTTTCGTTAAGAGTTTGTTACGAGTCTTTCATTACGCGTGAAATCAAAATAATTTATGCCTGAGTTATTTTTTCTTTAGAAATTTTGTAACTATGGAAGCCGCAATCGATCTTCAGGCCTGTGTCGCAACGTAAGTGAAGCTTTTGGACTTAAAAGCACAATTATGTAATCAGTTAAATAACATTGCCTTCTCCAGTTCCTCATAATGAATCAAATATGAATTAAAGTTGAACTAACAACTCAATCTGATATGACACCGGATCAGGTACGTTAAAAACCACCTGACCAGCCAATTAAATTATCCAGACGATGAGTTTAATTTAGAAATATGTGTCTCACAGTAGAAGTAAACAAGAAAGATCAATCATGCATAAAACATTGATTATGAAACACTTTCCAACTAAAATGCAAAATACAATGCATTCAGAGGTGATATTTTTTAATTATCACAGAACTACGAAAATTGCTTTTACTTGAAAACTTAAAACTTCATCGAAAAAAAATGAACTTCACTCCAATGACGTCTTCGAAATATAAATCGTCTGGTTCTCTATGTAAAGGCAGTGAATATTTTATTTATACACTTAGACTTATTCATTTAGACTTCAGAGTTAAATAATTTTGCGTGAAAAAGTTCGGCAATTCTTATACAACTCATCTTTACAATCCCTTGTTTACATTCTGCATTCATTAACATTAGGCTACGTTGTAGAAATAATCAAAGTTTGATTATCATTTAAACTCAAAAATTTTGTAAATTCGTTGGCGCAGAATATAGACGCTCAAAAATAACGCAAAGATAAAGCTATTTTAGGACGGATGCAACACAAATTATAAATTTAAAAGAACTTTAAAAATCACTATTTTTACCCTGAGAAAAAAATGGATTCCATATTTAATTTTGAAGTGGGTCACGTGATCTCTTATTATATGGGTGTAATTATTATTTTATTTTATTCTAAAAAACTACCGAACATATTTTGCTGAATTTTTTTTTATATTTTTATGAGATAATTTAAATACTTTCTAAAATTTTCGAATCAATTTATGAATTTTAACTTTGCTTAAAAAAGGTTTGAAAAATTAGGTCCCATAGGGTTCCATGTATTTCATTATTTTAACCCGGGTTTAATCCATAACTAATTGGGTAATATTATTCATTTACATTCCTATATGTCCCACAGACAGTCTGAACAACATACTAAAATTTCATTTTGATAAAGTCATTTTTACTGCAGTTATCGTGCTAACGGACAGACAGACAGACAGAATGAACACTTTTCAACTATGTTATAAAGTGTTAAAAAAGATATAGTAGTGGTATTTGATCGTAATGAAACAATATAAGCTTGGTGTAAACAAGTAACATTCTTATAAGGAAGGCATTCCATCCGTATAAGAGCGCGAATCAGTGTGAAATAAAAATATTAGAAACATATGAACGTTTAAATCATCCTAGGGTACATAAACCGTATTCACGATTTTAATGGTCGATTATATAT
The DNA here is from genome assembly GCA_951213105.1 of Amaurobius ferox. NCBI lineage: Eukaryota > Metazoa > Arthropoda > Arachnida > Araneae > Amaurobiidae > Amaurobius > Amaurobius ferox. The sequence continues at coordinate 103,470,025 of OX578142.1, read as the reverse complement.
ATTAAAAATTTCATCTTAATGTAAATGTTTTGTCTAAAAATTTAGATAAGATTGATTCATTTTACAAAATATGGCTAGTATTGTAGCATTTAAAATAAAACATATAACACTATCTGTAGAATATGATAGGTTGTTTCTAAAAGGTTTGGTGAGCGTGGTAAAGGGAAATCTGTGACCTGTAAGTACTTCATTGATTCTCTCAGTATCTTGGAATACTTAAAAAAATTATTAATAACTTGATTTTCTAAAAAGGTGAAATATTTCTAGTCTTGCTAAGCAGAATTGATATTTATAATAGCAGAAATACAATCTTAGAATGGAAGGATTTAACTAGAAAAAAATATCTTACTTTGTTCGTGAATAGATGTTGAAGTAGAAAAGATGATTTAGGGGAGACGTGCCAAAAGATCAAAATATCGGGCATCCCAGAGAAATGTCGTCTACCCCAAACCAAGAAAGCGCATAAATAACAAACCTTTGTCTAAGATGGTTAGAGATTTGTGCCGTTCCTGTAAAATATCTTGATGAGAGGAAATGAGATTCTGAGCTAGAAGATAAGCTCATATAAAAATTGATGGCCACCTTGTGGTTTCACATTTTTATAGTGCCTTCAGATATCCCCCTACACACATCCTTACTAACCAATCAGAAGATGTATAATTTTATTGCAGAAAGGAATTAGCTAGCTTCTATGTTATAATACCCTGGGATATGCTCTAGGTATGCCCTTACTTACCATTCCAAAAATTATATAGAAATTTGCTGCAAAACGGATTTAGCTAGCACCCACATTATGGTCCTCTATTTGCTAGCACCTAAAATATCTCCCTAGGTAGGCCTTTGCCGAGAATTTGTCAAATTATATATAATTCTGCTGCAGAATGGATTTAGCTATCGACAAATTATAGCCATTGTTTATTCCCCTAGGCACGCCCTTACTGACCATTCCTCAAGTCATATATAATTTTGCTGCAGAATGGATTTAGCTAACGCTCAAATATAGCTTTCTGGAATATCCCCAGGGGCCGAATTGACAGTGCCTTGGGTCCCAGACACAAAAATAAATTTTGGTCTCTGTTCTACATACGCAATAACTCCCCATACATATCTGCTTGCTGACGGGCTGAGTATTTTCTAAATGTATTTAAAGTGTACAATATGGCTGGCAGTTTACCATTTACAAAATGCTAGTAAAATTTTGTAAAACAGTAATAATATATTTTTATATCTACCCCCCCTCCCCCGTTTCTTGTGCCCTTGAAATATGCATATTTAGTCTAATGGTAAGTACGGTCCTGAATATCTCCCTAAAAACACCCTTACTACCCATTTCTCAAATTATACATAATATTGCTGCATCATGGATTTAGTTAGCAGCAAATTATAGCCTTCTAGACTATTCCCCTAGGCACGCCCTTACTAACCATTCCTGAAGTTAAATATAATTTTGCTGTTAAACGAATTTGGCTAGTTCCCATTTTATAGCCCTCTAAAATATGACTCAAGGCACTTCCTTACTGACCATTTCTCAAATAATATATAATTTTGCTTATGAACGTATTTAGCTAGCTCCCACTTTATGCCCCTCTAGAAGACACGCCGTCACTGACAATTCGTCAAATTATATGTAATATTGCTGCAGAACGAATTTAGCTATCTTCCGAATTACAGCCCTCTGGAATATACCCCTAGGTAAGATGCCCTTACTGACCATTTTTCAAATTATATATATAATTTTATTGCCGAACAGATTTAGCTATCGCCCGAATTTAGCAAGAAAATTATATGGTAGTGCGCTATTCGTTACAACCAGATCCTTCTGTATTCTTTATTATCGAATGATATTCATGCAAATCACAAAATCTCTATGTTTATACATACAAAATCTAATTAAATTTCTTGTCTGTATCAAAAAATTCCAGTGTACAGTTTAGTGTAACCTCAGCGAACAATTTTCACTCATGTAAAGCGATCAAGGCAGTCGATGTTCCCTTTCGTGCCGTTTCCCCAAAATAATGTCTTAAAGCTCGACTGAGTGAGGCAAAATAAAAGCATGCATAAACGAAAGCGCGCGATAAAATATAAAAAAAAGAAGTATCTAAAAGCATTATCTAAACTTGCACTGTAATCTCAGTCTAAAACCACTGACTGGAGAAATGGAAAGAAAAATAAAAGTATGCGAGTAAAGAATAAAAGCTAGGGTAATGGAGCAATATATGACCGGGTAAACGCGGATATGTAGTCCAGTTACTTTCAGATGAAAGCAAAAAGCTGCAATACCAAAGAAAAATTTTCAAATAAAAAAACACAATCTCATGCGCAAGCGCTTACACACAAGCAAACGCACTTTTCCTATACAGACGCAGACACATTTATATATATATAAAAATACACACATACAGAAAATGAGTATGGAATAAAATATCTGTCTTGCGTTAAAAAATGGACTGGTCTAAGGATTTTAAAAAAGGGGGAATAAAAAGAGTGGGAGGAATCTGGAACTGTGTTGGGTACTCCGAATCTCTCGACCGTGAGGACAGACACTAACCATTGAAGATGACCTCGTTTCGACCACATTGCTTTCACATTGCAAAAATAAAGAAGAATGTCCATTTCGGTAACATATTTATCCACCGCTTCAAAAGACGGGGAGAGTGGGCTACTGTTTCATTTGCTTTTAGTTTAAGTTTTTGTGAGCGATTTTAAAAAAGAGGAAAATACGGAAAAGCATGTTGTATGATTCGAAAAACGCTCATCATTGGGTTATCCACTGCATTGCGCTGAATGCATGTTGTAGAACTATCTTCATATATCGTATTTTGAAGATGCAAAACTTTTCGACATTTTTATAGAAAAACAAGAAACAATTTTATCAATGATCGAACGGGTAAAGATTTTCGGTAGCCAGTTAGCAAGGAAATATTTATTATTGGTTAGCAATAGGGGTAGTAATCATGGGATCCCGAATTTCGAAATCCTTGGATTAGAAATGTCAAAATCCAGGGATTTCACTATTTACTCTCCCCTTTTTAGCGTGTGTGTGAAATAATGTTCTCCCAGTTGTGCATTTATATCAAAATTGTTATAAAAAGTAAAGACATCAATTTAGGGGAGAAAAATTCTAGCAGAATATTATTTAAATTAAAAAAAAAATGGCTGATATCAATTTTTTTATAATTCTAACTAGTTATCTTTATGCAAAATTAAATAATAATATATTTTAAATTTTTATATATTTTTACAATTCTGCCTGAACAATTGAATGAGTTTCATAATTGTTAAATGCTTGTTGTTAAATATTGTTCTAGTGTAATTTAGAAACCAATTGTGAAAACTAGTGAAATAGTACTATAATGATATTGAAAAAAAATTCTATGGTGAAAAACACTAGCAGCTAAAAAGTTCAAATTTAGTACCTTGTCTTTTATGGTATATTTTAATTCTTTGTGTATTTTGAATCTTAAGAACCCTAGCTCTTCTTAGGCCCGCTATAGGAATGTACTCGTGTTTGAGGAATAACTCGAGAACCAGAGCAGCTAGAAATTTCAAGTTTAGCATGTCGTTGTCTTCGGCGGCACATTGTAATTTTTTATATTTTTAACCTTATCGGGCAAGTCCTTCCGGGGCCGGTCATAGGGATACCCTCGTATTGAGGGGAACAACTTTAGAACTGGAGCAGCTAGAAAGTTCAATTGGCATGTCGTTCTCTTTCATAACTTTGCGTTACCTACATCTTAATAAATACATTTTTCATGTAAGTTAAATGCAAATAATAAAAAGGGTGTACTTTAAAAAACTTTGTTTTTTACTTTTATTTATTTTTTATAAAATGTTCATTATATCCGAAAGTTTTGTACTAAAAGTTTGCTATAGGGAGATCTCAACACGAAACTATCTCTTAAATTTAAATACATGTAATATTTATAGAAAAAGATAAATAAAATATGGATTTTTTTTTTAATGGAGTAAACGGAAATAGCCAATCCATTCTTAGTCTCCATATCCAGGGATTCAAAATATTGTCAACTTTGTTTAGTAAAAGTCACTATATTTAGTAAAATGAAAAAAAAATACTGGAATTTTTGCACATTTATGTTCAAAACGAGAAAATATTTATAGAAACAAAATCTGGGTTATGTTTTTTTTATAATACAATAATACATAAATCCTGAAAAATGTATCATAGTGCAACGACTCATAAATAAGAAATTGGTTTATTTATATTAAATATGGTACTTTTTTTAAAAATGACAAATATGTGCAAAATATGCGCGCATTTTACGATACATGCCCTAAAAGCTTATTAAAAACTAGAAATTTCTGCCGCGCTACGGTACATTCTCAATGTCAAGTGGTCACTAAATATGACACCTGCACGCTTAATAAACATTATAAATATTAAAAATCGTTTCAAATTTAAGCATTGATCGCGAAGCTGAGACGGACCAAAACCAAAATTCTTAGATGGATCATTTTGAAAATAATTAATTTCAATTTTTTAATTATTCCTTTGTATCGTCAACCCGAATTCGAACTTTCAAAATATTATATTATTTTCATTGCCCTGGAAGCTAAAACGGATCAAATGAGAACTAAACCACGATTCTAGCTATAGTGGGAGTGCTCGATAACTTTCATAAACCACCTCCTCACTTACTCGGTTCAGTTCATATTATATAGATACGTCAATGGAAAAGACGACACATAAAAATACATTGCTTAAATCACAGAAATCTAAATTTTGTAATAGAAGTAAAATTCATTTTTGCCGATTTTTGTTTTCCACATCGATGTACTACTAGTCCGTGTTCTTTCGTACATTGGATATAATTTCTGTAATTATTTAGCAAAATTTAGCCTCCCATGACTGGTGGCAGATATTTTGGATTAGAGAACAATGCTTCAGAAAATATACATTATCTTCCTTTGCAACGATGACAGATTTATCTGAATGGTCCTTAATAAGTATGACCTATCATCGATTAACTAGTTATCCGCAACCGATTAAACAAGTAATTGCTACATCAATACGATTTAATTGACATTATTAAGTACACACAGTAAAAAATATTCTTTCTTTTTTTAACACTTTACATCAAAGTTGAAAAGTGTTTATGACTTTGTTCATTCTGTCTGGCTGTCTGTCTGTCCGGTAGCACGATAACTGCCGTAAAAATGACTTAATCAAAATGAAACTTTAGTATGTTGTTCAGACGGTCTGTAGAACCTATGGGAATATAAATGAATAATATTACCCAATTAGTTTTGGATTGAACCCGGGTCGAAAAAATGAAATACATTGAGCCCTATGGGACCTAATTTTTCAAACATTTTTTAAGCGGATTTAAAATTCACAAATTGCTTCGAAAATTTTAGGTAATATTCAAATTGTTCCATAAAATATATAAAAAAAATTCAGCGAAATATATTCAGTAGTTTTTTAAATAAAAATTAAAATAGTAATTACACCTCTTATATGAAACGATCACGTGACCATGATATGAAACGATCACATGACCCACTTAAAAAATATATATGGCATCCATCTTGTTTCAAAATCGTGATTTTTTTAAGTTCTTTTTAATTCATATTGAGTGTTGCATCCGTCCTAAAACTACTTTATTTTTGCTTAAATTCTGTGCATCTACATACTGAAACAACGCAATGACAATATATTTGAGTTTAAATGCTCATCTAAATTTGATTATTTCTACAACTAAGCCTATTTTTCACCTATGTAAAATGTAAACAGCAAAATATATAGAATGAGTTGTATTAGAATTCCTGTATTTTTTTAACACAAAATAATTTAATCCATGGAGTCTGCATGGCTGATATGAATGAAATATTAATTGATTTCATAAAGAGAAGGACGATCTTTTTCGATGAAGTTTCAAGCATAGAGTTTAATTTTTTGTAGCTCCATGGTCTTAAACAGAATGTTTAAATAAAATAAATTATTATAGTATTGTGATGAATGAAATGAATGGGATGATGAATGAAATGAATGGGAGAAAGTTATGAATGAAATCCTGCTTTTATAGAGAGATCCAGGCGTGTTATTTTTTCTATGGCGTCATTTGAATTAATTTCAGTTGTTTTCGATGAAGTTTTCAAATATAATAAATTATCGTAGTATTATGATAATTCTAAAACTATTACCGAGGAATGTATACCATTTTAGAGATGTTTAAACCAGGCAATTTATATTTCAAAGCCGTCATTTGAATGAAGTTCATTTTTTTCGATGAAGGTTTAAGTTTTCAAATATAATAAATTAATTAATGCAGTATTGTGATAAGTTTCAAAATATTACCGAGGAATGTATTGCATTTTAGACTTGTTTAAATAAATTGCATTGAAGTTGGAAAGTGTTTCATAATCAATGCTTTAAGCATGACTGATCTTTCTTGTTTTTTTTTTTTACTGAGGAAAAAAAATAGGAACTATTTTTTTAACACACATCAATTCGAGCAAGGATACGAACAAACAAGATAAAACAAAAGATTTACAAGAATCGTCTCAAACACATATACTATTCTAAAGTAAAATGGTCATGCCCAATCGCACTGAATATTGAAGGGATTGCAGTGCCTCTAGCGGAGAATTTAAAAAGTTAGGAAGAGAACTCGGCAACAAAGTGAGATAGACGAGAAAAGCAAATTACAAAGATTTAGAGCACTGTCTAATGCAGTGTTTATCAACCTTTTATGCTTAACCCCCTGGAAAGCGTGGATGTAACTGGCGTCATACCCCTTGTATAGATATATTTATCTGTCAATACAAGGGTTATGACACCATATGTGATCTATACAACTGTTATGCTATAAAACTAATATTATAGAATAACAACAGGACTAAGGACTAAAACGGGAATAAAATAAACACACACATACACACACACATATATATATACTGCTGGACAATTGCTAAGGATGGATCACAAATTGCAATGTGGCAAAACATTAAACGGAGGTGGAGATCCAGCAGGATAAAATATTGTTCCACACTGTTCGGACATTAGAATAAAGATCATTTATTTTTCTGGAAAATACAGAAGGTTTTGAAACATCTGAAGGGGAAAAAGTGTTCATTTGATGCTGTGTACGGAGAAATGGAAAAATGCATATGAACGACAACAGACACCTTTGAGAAAGGTGTCAGTACTGGACATGTCCACCGTGGAGTGCGATGCAACATTTCACACGTTGTGTCATGCTTTGCACAACATTATCCAGCAGATGTTGAGGCAAGTTATCCCACTCCTCTGTCAGTGCACGGATAAGGGTGTTCTTGTTTGTTGGAGGATATTTTCAACTAACAAGTCGCCTCCCCAAAGCATCCCAAACATTTTCAATGGGGAACGTGCTGGTCATATAAGGCATTGAATACCCTCGCTGACTAGACAATCCTGAACAGCGAGTGTTCGATGATATGGTGCGTTGTCGTCCATGAAAACAAATTTATCGCCGACAGCACGACGAAAAATGCGAACATGAGGTAGTAGAACTTCATCAATGTATCGTTGGCCGGTCATAATCCCAGTTGCAACCACATGTAGGGGCGTGCGGCCATTGATCATGATAACGTCCCATACCATGATACTGCATGTCGGATATAGGTCCCTCTCCTGGATATTTTCTGGACGATAAGCAGTACCACTCTCACGCCAGATCAGTTGGCGTCGACAATCCGATGACAGACTGAACCTACTCTCATCTGAGAATAGTACGCAAGCCCAGTCCTGTTCGGTCAAATTGCGATTCTCAGGACACCATTGTAAACGGGCAGTACGGTGCAGTCTGGACAACGGGGCACACACAACCGGTCTGCAGGTGTATAATCATCCTTCTCCCAAACGTCTGACTGCAGTTTTTCGGGAGATTCACTGTCCTGTGGTAGCAATAAACTGATTTGCCACCTGCTGAGGTGTGGTGCACCTGTCTCCTGCAGGCGTCGTACTTCTAATGCGACCTCCTCCGTGATGCTTGCTAAACATTCCAGTTGTTTTAAATGCTTGCCACAGCCGTGAAACAACGCTGTGGGCGGTGTCAAACTCCCTGGCAACAACTGTTATTTTTCGCTCTTCTTCGATCTTTCCAATACTACGGCCACGTTGGTTGTTGTTGAGACCCAGACCGTCCGACCTACCAGAAAGGTGTAAGGTAACTTAATACGGCCACGTGTAAAGTCATCTAAGTGATATCGGGAAGACATACCGAAAATTTCAAGTTCGTCAATTAAATCTTTCCCGTAAAATTTTCACTTGGAACAACAACTGTCCCCACGCGTCAATCCTTTAAATCTCTTATCAGCACCATCACGTGACAGGCGTGGAAATGAAAAATTTGCATGCGCATACCTCTTCTTACTATATCCCGCACTTATTCTAATTTTCCACATTTTGCTTCCTTTCCTTTTGTGGTTGCTATGGGTGATAGTGTTATCCGTCCTTAGCAATTGTCCAGCAGTGTATATTGTTAAATTTTGCATTCATAAATTACCTATATCGATAAACATAAAACAGTGTCATAAACAATTAAACAAATCTTATAAAACTATAAACGTTTTACAGGATAATCAGTGAAGTAGGTGAGGTGGTTGAACTTGCTTACGCTGGTTACAGTTCATCAATGGTTGTTATTATCTCACAGCGTGCCCCCAAAAATTTTGCCGCGTACTCCCAAGGGGTACACATACCACACGTTCAGAACCACTGGTCTTATTAGTGAGAATAAACATTAAAACAGCTACAAAAGGCATTTATTTGACATGGTATGGTTACTGACGGATTGTTGTCATATTTAAGGATGATACAATAAACAGCACTTTCATGATCAGAAATCTCATGTAGAACCTGTTTAAATTGCCCCATCAGAAACAATGCACATTTAATTCCACAAAGAATATTACCGCATACTTTGACAAGCAGTGAGGGCGTTACAGTGCTAGAGACTCTTATGTTTAATGATACAAGTTTGTGACAGATATTTATTGCATTACGTATATTGGTTTTCTTCTTTATTGATCTCGGTTCCTAAGAAGTAGATAATACTTTATAATTGGTTTTTAACGTCTATCTCGCTTTGTTGCCGTATTCGTTGTCTTGAGTTTTTATTCACTAGCGTCACGACAATTACTTTTATTCGATCGAGCATGGTCATTTTATTATAGCCATATCTAACGTGTACACTCATGTGCCTTTCCTTTCAAAGCTATCGGGATGCTTAATGGCTTTTCCAAGAACCCTGTATATATAGCAAAATTACTTTCGTTATCTTACAGGGCAGCTAAGTGCATATATTTGGCAGTGCACCATAATAAATATACTATCTTAAGTAGATATATATATATATATATATTGTGTATCCAGCTAAGAAACAAAAGGATAATATTCGCGAGTTATCGAAATAGTTTTAGAGCCCCTTAAAAACTAAAACAATAAAATTTAAATCTATCATTAATATACACTACATGACAAATAAACATGTTAAAATTTCTTACATTTAACTTCTTCAAAAATAATCTCATGTTTTCATATAACAGCAATAGTTTCGTAAAGAAAAACTGGGATTTTTAAGTCTCCCTGCTGAAGAATATTATCTGATTGCTATCAACTATATAATTTGCATTTTGTCTCTCATAAAACCAAGTCTTTCAGAATACCAAATAATCAAAACGTCACTAATCTTACGTTTAGTTGCAACCTTTGATATTTTTAAATGCCAAAGATTATTAACTACAATATTTTGTCCATATACGGCGTTTGCAGTGCAATAATGAAGTAATTAGTGTGGGAAAGTGGTGCCATGGCTTACCCGACATCTGACTGGAACTAATAATTTTCAGTGTCCAAGGTCACTCGACACCTGACTGGAACTAATAATTTTCATTATCCTGGGTGACCTGATATCAGCCCAGAACTCATAATTTTCAATGTCAAGGCGCACATGACATCGGACTGGAATTAATAATTTTCAATATCAGTACTCACCCGACATCTGACTGCATCAAATAATTTTAAATGTCACGGCCACCCGATATCTGACTAAAGCTAATAGTTTCCAATACTAGGACTCACCCGACATCTGACTGAACTTAACAATTTTCAATGTCAAGACTCACCAGATACAGGACTACAAACGATTAAATGTGAAAATACAAAGAGAGTCCATAGGGCAAAATAGCCAGGAGATTAGAGTGCGGGGATTGCCCTTGGAGCACCCGAATTCGATTCCCTGTGTTGCACAAACTATCCCCGAGTCTACGAGAAGTAAGGGCATGCTAAATCTATGGGTCCAAAAGTTCTTTCGGCAGGTTGATGGCAGGGAAAGGATGGTACGTTCCCTGTGAAAGTCACCCTCACTGTGTTTCGGTCTGAATTGGGTGACACTGTACCGGTCGTCCAAACCTTACACCTTTTGGTAGGTCTAAGCTTTTGGTTCGAAAGAAAGAAAGAAAGAATCCATGAAATAAAAAAATCGTAACGTAATATTATGATGATGATAATAATAATAATAACGTTAGTACTCGTCTCAACCCATAAAAACCCAATTCAAACTAAAAACCACAAAATTCTCGATACAAAGAAAAATAATCGCAAAAAATAGACCAATTAGATTCAGATTAATTTGAAACACTCTATACAAACTTTGATAGGAGATAGATAGCACCAAAACAAACCTTTTCGTATATGAATGTATGTCCGCAGACGTCACCTTTCGTGCTAGAGGGAGATGTTGGGCTGCGCGGAAAGTGGATATCTTTCGCAATCGTTATTCATAACTCTGATTTCGTACGTGTATTGTGGGGCATTTCAAGAAATTTAAGGTTGCTAACATTTATCTACAGTATGGAGCTGCCAATAGAAACAGAACAGCGTCTATAAGATTACTTATGCAATCTTACAGTATTTCTTCCGTTTCGATCGGGAGCCCCATACGCTAGATGCATGTCAGCCATACAACCCAACAGACCGTACAACCTACCGTACAACCTACAACCTACCCAACCGACCGTACAACAGATGTAATACATCTGTTTGGATGGTGAATGTTACCCATTTCAGAACGGAACCCATTGGGGATGGCAACCAGATGGACTGTATCATCGTTTTAGAGCAGGAACCCATCATATTTCGGATAGACTTCCATAACTACAGATTTATCTTGGCCATACTCTGTGTAGAGACGATAATTATTTAGGGCGGCGTGGAGGATCGAACATGGGACTACCGGGTGTGACCCTCCCGCAATAACCACCACGGTATCCTCTCCCAGATGCATGTCAACCATCATAGCATTCGAGAAATGCTCCATTTTACACGTATGAAATCCTCGTTACGAATAATGATGGTGAAATTTCCGTGCCTCCCAAAAGCGCTCTGTAGCACCAAAAGATGACGTCTGCAAACATGCATTTATTAACGAAAAATGTTCCCTATTCTTCCATTAAAGTTTGTACAGAATTTCAAATCAACCTGTATAAGGTAATGTAAAAAACTGAAAAATACAAGATCAAAAAATGTTAACGCTATAATAATTTTAGACTGAAAGAAATGAATTTTAAATATATCTCAGAAGTAAATTGGTTATACGCTAAGAAACGATATGGTTAAGAACATTAATATGCTGAAGGGGAAATTTCGATCTCAGAATTCCGTTACTATGCCCTAATATATTACGTTGGAGGTTTTTTGAATAGAAAATTTACTACTATTTTAAAACCATATTATAACAGATAAGGAAATAATCTTGCATTCTCAGATATGCAAAAACCTTTAACAATGGTTGATCAAATTTTATAATTTGATTTCTAACGAAATGTATTAAATTCAAAGATTAAAATTAGAAATGTAAAATCCAATCTAAAATCCTAATTAACTTATTTTACCGAGTTTACTAACATTTATAGAACATTTAAAAATGTATTTTCGCTTAAATACATATATCATGACTAAAGCCTGTATGTAATAATACGTTTCTATATTTTTAAAATCTTACTTATAAAAGGCTGTATGTTAATTAAGGTTATCTGTACTTTTTTCATTAATTCATCTGCATTATCACGCAGTTGTTTAAAATTTCAAAAACTAATTGCACTGAGAATCAGATATATTTTCTATGCAAAATTTGGAATATCTTAGTTTTTAGAAAGATCGTTTAGGAAATTATTTAAATTCGTTCCAGTCCGCGAACAGATAATCTACCGAGTAAATTGCAATCAATTCTATCTCATTACCATTTTAGGATATTACATCGAATTTCTCGTTCGTTACGCAGCGAATCAAACTGGCATTATTCCAAACAAACAACGTTATTGCTCTAATTTTTTATGCTTTATGTTTTTACTAAAATAAACTGCTACATTAGAGAATTAGAAAATTATGATAATTTTGCTTCATCCAATTCGTTTTGTTTTTAAGTACGGAGTATTCGTAAATCTAAAGACAAAAACAAATTTTTCAAAATAGTTTTACACCTAAACGCTAGAAATAGAGCAGTATTAAATTTGTAGTTCATTCAAATAATCGCTCAGAAACTGCTGCAATAATAATACGATAAAGTAAAACTTTGTAAAATACAGCATATATACAAAATTATTTTTTATCGCCTAATTATTTTTTCAATTGAATGTTCTTGGAAATTTTCCTATTGTTTCTCAATCAAACTCCACTATTAACGATTATTGTCTCTTCTTCCTTTCTGCCTGGAAATCTCTGGTAAAAATTTTTCATTCCTATCATCTGCTTTTTTCGATCATGTGCCTTCTTTTTTCGATTTTTGATTATTTTTTACGCTAATTTATTTGACGAACTTAGCTCGTAAGGCCTCCAAAACCAGATGGTTCCTTTATGTTTGAATTTCATTTTTTCCTGTTTGTTCTAATTGATATAAAGTCGTTTCCAATAATTTTGACTTATTTTTTACAAATGGTTTAAACGTTTCAGGTTGCTTTCGTCACTATTTTAGAAAGTTTTCTCTATATTCGGTTGTTTCTTTTAGTTTTGCTATCCATCCTCTTATCACCTTTTTTCTGATTCATTTTTCTCTGTGGTATTCGCAGTTCCCTGTCAAACAATTTTATTTTCAAAATGGCGAAAATTTAGTGGAATTTTAACTTTTAAGTACATAATTTTTAAACTATTTGGATTCAAAACAAATCTCAGAGAGGAGTATCTTCCCGGGAGTTCAGCCAACCTTGTACCGAATTATACGGTTATCCAAAGCTGTGATTTTCGCTACAGGTGGCTCTGACACCCAGACAGACATATATATTTTATTAAGTACTTGTACAGGGTGTTTCAAAAACATTGTCAAAATAAATTTCTCTTGAACGATTGGTCTCGAATCTATGGTTCTAACAAAATTCTTTAAATAAGATAGGTTTAAAGACTGCAACAGATTTGGGCACGTAAGACACTTTAGTAAAATGTAAAAAGCATATATAAAAATTAAAGTACATTTTAAACGGGTTCTCTACAACGTAAGTTCCAATTAGCAAATTCTTCTTTATTCATATAAAGATCATTTGAAGAAATTCCATTTCTTTAAAATATCATATGATAATATGCAAAACTGGCGGTAAAAAAATGTCAAAGATATGAATTAAACTACTTTCACTTGATCATAACAAACGGCAAAAACTTATTTCAGAGATCGTACAAAAATTGAATTTTTGTAGACAAAATGTGCTTTCAAAAATTTACATGAGTTCCTATTTTTTTCAAACGTTTTATACAGTCCTCAATTACCAGTCAAAAACTTATAATGATAGTATCCCCTATAACTTGATCTTATGATAATGGAACATTTTTGTATGACTAATTAGGTTATGGAAAATATTTTATAATTGATTTTTTTTTCTAGATATATGTATAAAAGGTTGCTTTTGTACTTTTTATTAAAAGATGTCACATGATCAAAACTTTCATACAATGATTGTCTGCCTTAATTTAAAATATTTCTTAAATTTGACATGGGACTACGATCAATCGCTTAAGAGATAATAAAATATTATTAGTAGTTAATATACATATTAAGAGACAGTTGTGCAATTTACTCGAAACACCCTGTGTGTGTGTGTGTATGTATGTATACAGGGTGTACCAAAAAGATTGAAAGGCGCTTTAATTGTTTACCTGTTGAAGATAAGTGGGCAATGTAAATTACAAAAATGTTGAAAGTAAGGTAGGAAATAAGACTACGTTAATCAATTAGTCCTCCCCTTAATTTTCAAAAAGTTACTTTTTAAATTTTTATACGACCCCCTTAGACAAATTTAGTCAATCCGAAAATTTTTATTTTTAATGCAACATGATCATTAAAAAAAACCGCATATCTGTATCTTCAAAATCAACTAAATCATGATAAAGGAAAAAATCTAACTTATGCTACTTTTCCGTACAATGTGAAAGGATGTTTCATCAAGAAAAATAGTGATCATAAACAAATTGACGATGGAAATTGGTTAGATATAAAATATACTTAAAAGTACTTAATTATTGAAAAAAGTATTATTTATTGTAAAGTACTTAAGAATTCATGATTGCATCGTGAGCCTACACAGAATTCGCAAAAATGTCTCATATGTATTATCATCCAGTTTCATCTTTTTTGTGATATGTCACAAATTTACATTTCTAATTTGATATATGGTCCCCATTTACAATGTTCAATTTTCAATTATATATAACTCGCTCAATTTTAAAGATATAGATATGCGGTTTTTTTAATGATCTTGTTGCATTAAAAATAAAATGTTTTGATTGACCAAATTTGTCTAAGGGGGTCGTATAAAAATTTAAAAGTGTAACTTTTTGAAAATTAATGGGAGGACTATTTCATTAACTCAGTCTTATTTCCTACCTTAATTTCAACATTTCTGCAATTTACATTGCCCACTTATCTCCAATAGGTAAAGAATTAAAGCGCGCTTCAATCTTTTTGGAACACCCTGCATACTAGACAATATAAACATATAATGATGTTAATACACATAAAACAGAAATCTCACTCAAATAGCCCTACGCAGTTTAGTAGAGTAGATTAAAATATAGAAACCAAAATGGAACAGGAAAACTAAGTACCAAAAAATGGCTGGGGGGTTGGGACTCCCGATCCCCGGTTAAGCAATCTTATGTCACGACGACACTTCCGGTAGCCGGTACTTAAACAAAAAGGATACATAAGTATCTAAATCAAAAAGACAAGAGATCAGCAATATTAAATCCATTTAGCAAGGAAATAATTATATAATAGCCATTACTAATTAAAATATTCATAAAAATTGTACCCAAAACTTCCCTTCAAAATACCCGATACATACATTAAAACTTAAAAATTCAATATAAATTATAAAGAAAAAAAGTACTTGTCAATCACCATTATAGCTAAAGTATTTTACACAAGAGTCCATGTTAAAAATTACACACCTAAAACGAATCCCGGCCGTCCAACTAGTTACTCTAAGTCCTCTGGACGAGTCGGACGGTCTGGGTCTTCAACACCTAAAACGAACAGTTACCTTACACCTTTCTGGTAGGTCGGACGGTCTGGGTCTCAACAACAACACCTAAAACGAACTAGCAGACATGTTATCACCATAACATCCTAAGTCGAATTACGCAACTTCCCTTGTACAAAACATTTTTATACCAACCCCTAACATCAACTCTGTTCAAAAAATCCCTGAAACAATCCTTTACGGTTATATTATAAACCTTACATACAATGTTTGATAAAAACTTCTTTGGGTATCTTTGACTTATAGCCACAGACAAAAAATTACGGTCGCATAACAATCTGTCCTGTGACATACTATCCAAACGCCTATTCCGTAAAAGCTGATTAATTATGATATGCCGGAAAACATTTCTGTGAAGAGTCGTACTCCATGGTGTAATGAAGCATATATCAAAACCAAAATCCATTCTTTTGTCATACAATTTAAATCCTACTATTTCCTTGTTATTCCCCTTAATACATAGATTCCAGAAATTCAAACTATCATCAGAGTTATGAGCAGTCTAAATTAAATTCAAATTCGAAGGATAGAAAACGAAATCCATTATAAAATCCTTGTTTCCATATCCTAAAAGAACATCGTTGACGTATCTGATATACAGGAGTTCGTTTAAGAGGTGTGTTCTTTCTTCAAACTTATTCAAATAGATGTCAGCCAAAACAGAGGAACACCCTCCCACCATATTAATACCGTGTTTCTGTTTATAAAAATTAAAACCACCATGAAGCTTCGTCTCGAAAAATACCAATTCAACTAGAGTTTTATAGTTACCTCTATTGATGTGTGTTTTAATATCATGTTTATCGTATAATTCCATAAAAATATCAAATAGTATGTTTACTTTAATATTACTAACCTCATAACTCTGATGAAAACTTGAATTTCTTGGAATTGTATTAAGGGGAATAACAAGGAAAGAGCAGGATTTAAAGTGTATGACAAAAGAATGGATTTTGGTTTTGATATAAACTTCACCATGGAGTACGACTCTTCACAGAAATGTTTTCCGGAATATCATAATTAAATAGCTTTTACGGAGTAGGCGTTTGAATAGTATATCACAGGAGATATTGTTATGCAACCGTAATTTTTTGTCTGTGGCTATAGGTCAAGGATACCCCAAAGATGTTTTTATCAAACATTGTATGTAAGGTTTATAACATAACCGTAACGGATTGTTTCAGGAGTTTTTTGAACTGAGTTGATGTTAGGGGTTGGTGTAAAAATGTTTTGTACCAGGGAAGTTGTGTAATTCGACTTAGGATGTTATGGTGATAACATGTCTGTTAGTTCTTTTTAGGTGTGTAATTTTAACATGGACTCTAGTGTTGTTGTTGTTGAGACCCAGACCGTCCGACCTACCAGAAAGGTGTAAGGTAACTGTATGGACGGCCGGGAAGTGCCACCCAATTTAGACCGGAACCCAGTGGGGGAGGCATCCACGGGGACCGTACCCTCCTTCCCCTACCACCAACCTCTCGGAAGGACTTACGGACCCACATGTTTAACGTGATCGTACTCCGCATGAACACGGCGGCATTTGTGGTAGCGTGCAAATCTAGCGCGCAAACCACGGGGATACCGCACCCGAGATGGCCAACAGCACGCGGTGTTCCGAGGTGGTCACCCACCAAGTACTAACCGCGCCCGATGCTGCTTGACTTCGGTGATCTAACGAGAACCGGTGTTTCAGCACGGTACGGCCGTTGGCCCATGGACTCTAGTGTAAAATATTTCAGCTATAACGGTGATTGACAAGTACTTTTTCTTTACAATTTTTATTGAATTTTAATGTTTTAATCTATGTATCGGGTATTTTATAGGGAAGTTTTGGGTACAATTTTTATGACTATTTCAATTAATAATGGCTATTATATAATCATTTTCTTTCTGTATTGATTTAATATTGCTGATCTCGTGTCTTTTGGATTTAGATACTTATGTATTATTTACGGCTAATTACCGGCTGACTACTGGGAGTGTCGTCACGACATAAAGCTTGCTTAACCGGGGAGCGGGGGTCACATCCCCCCAACGGGCCATCTTTTGGTACTTAGTTTTCCTGTTTCATTTTGATTTATATATATATATATATATATATATATATATATACATAAAAATCTTCTATTAAATTATATATATATATATATATATATATATATATATATATATTATGAGACACCCAGTTGATGAATTTAAACATGTTTTTTATTTTTGCTTTAGTACCTGGTTTTGTTCTTACCCTTATAGTCCATTTTATGTTGAAGGTTAGGCTTAGCTAGCCTTGGGTTTTATTGTAATTGTATAGAGGAATATTTGAAGCATAAAAGATCTTAAACCCCAGTTTCACGTCTAAACTCGTGAAGTGAACTTTTATATATTGCAGTCTTCCGGGCTTTCTCTTTGTCTCTTATGATCTTATCTCTCGTACAACCGTTCTTCGTAGGGAAAATATAATTTAAAGAAACTTAACATTCACAACTATGTGTAAATTCCTATAGAATTCTAAATGACTTTGTTATTCAAAATATTCTATTAAAATATTTCATTTAATTCTTCTAAAAATGTATAAGAATCTCTGGGCTCGATATACAAAATTATCTTCACAGGCAGATCAGAAGAAGAAAGCATCCTGGTCCAGTTTGTAAACAAATTTAGAAAAATATTACTTAATTCTCACAAAACGATAGAGATTATCTAGAAAATCATACTTAATTATGCAAAATATTGAGTTCATCGATTCGGTGTCATTTTGATGAATTTAGCGTCATTTTATCAATTTGGAGACAGTTTCGTCAATTTAGCGGCATTTTAAAAAATCACCTAATTTATCGCCAAGTGGAACTATAGAACTGAGAGTCCCACTTGGCGACAAATTGAAGAAACATCATAACAATACTATCCCCTAACAAAATACAATTTCATTTATTTAGCACAATTTTATCAATTTCAAGATATTTTTTTGGATTTACAAACATTTTTATCAATTTGGCGACATTTTAAAAATCGCTACATGTCTTACTAAGTAAGACGGCTGAACTAACAGACAAATGCTACCGAAATATCATTTCAGTACTCTCTTCGAACAAAACAAAATTAATTTCATTCATTTAGCGTTGTTTTCATCAATTTGACAGCATTTCCGTCAAATTGCCAATGTTTAAGAAAAGTTACCAAGTTAGTGAAATCCCGCCAAAATCGTAGATCTGAATTTGCATATCTGAAGAATAAAACATCCTGATTCCGTTTGTATACACTAAATGAAATCAAATTGTATTAGAAGATATACCCGTTCTACTCTTATTCTGTCTCAGTAATCGGCTAAATGAGTTTATTGGCTAAACACAATGTATGAGTTTATTGGCTAAATACTATAAAACTATTTGCCAAAATAAATGAAAGTGATGTACGCAGTCCGCAATAAATATAATTAAAAATCAAACCGTTCATTTATAAGATGTATTTTTATATCCATTTATTTATTATTCAAATCGAAAACATAATAATAAAAGTTAAACACATTTAATTTAATTGCGTTGCTGAGCAACATGATATAAGAAAGAATCTTCCTCATAAAATGCTGATAATTATATAACCATCTTGATTTCTTAATACTATTCATTGTTAAGTAACAGCCTGTGAAAAATAAACCATAGTGATAGCGTTTCCATTTAAATTCATGTTTCAAACCTGCTATTTTCAAAAGTGGCTGACAAGCGCAATAAACTCCCACCTAACTCAGAGAGAGTTTGAATTCACTTTCACGTTTGAAACCAGCTATTTCCAGCCATTTTCGTTTGAACGAATCAGGGATTTAGACAGCAAAACTCCTAGGAAAAAGTTTCGTTTTTCATTAATAGCTCGACAACCTCTAGTCTTAGAAACTCAAGACATGGACTAAATTTTATGTGGGTCTATTTCAAGGTTACCCACAAAATTTCATCAACTTCTTTTCAGCCGTTCTCCCTTGATGATGAGACAAACATACATACAGACAGATTTTCACTTTTATTTATATAGTAGATGTGTGTGTGTGAGACATTTAATTGTATCATTTATTTTTCTTACTTTTAAAAATATGATTAAAAATTCAAATTATCTATGTCCAGACTTAAGCAGATTTTGACATGAATGCTTTAGACATGATCTGGAAATTATCTGCAGTTTCAATACGAATACGCCAGAAAAGAACTGCATGGAAAAAGAGCAGAAGTGACATCAAGCGAATGCAATCAAAATGTCTATAACACTTGAAATGTAACTGCATCATCCGAAAGGCAATATATTTCCATAAAATTATTCCTGAACAGCTGTTTCGGATATACGAGTGTATATCTCCAATCTGACGGACTCTTCCAATGACATTCTTAAAGTTATCGTTTCAATACTGCTTTCTCTTCTTTTCATATATGTCTGCTGTTTCACATGTCAAGTAGGCACTTATAACAAACATATCCTGTCAAACGTAAATACATTAAATGGAAATAATCATTCCGCGTAAAGATTTGTAATGGATTTATAAATACATTTCCAAACAAGAAAGTTATGAAGGCGCCTCCATATGGTAACAAATGAAGTGTGCACTTAAATTTTGGCAGAACTATTAAAAATTTTTATTGTCTTTTGCATACTTATTTCGTACAGTCTAAGAATTTTCGGAAAAGCCAGACGTGTCATATCCAAAACAAGAAATGGAAATCCTTAGTGAACCCCCCCCCCTCTCTCTCTCTCTCTCTCTCTCTCTCTCTCTCTCTCTCTCTCTCTCTCTCTCTGGAATTCGATGCTGAATGCATATCAGTCAACATCTAAGCTACATTTATATTCAATCTTGAGAAATAGATGTTTCAAAGAATTTTTTGAACCGGAAATGAAAAAAATAGAAGAGAAAATCTTTAGTGAGACTATAGTGACACCTAGTTAAAACTTTGACACCCATATCAGTTATTATTAAATTGTTATTTACCCTCATTATTTTCTTCACAAATTGTTATCACTAAGAACAATATCTCTGCGGTTGCTTAGGTTGGTCTCCAGTCTCTGAGAACAGAGGCAAGTGAGGAAAAATTAGCATCTTACTCAATTAGGATTCACTCTGTCATTATCTGTCCTATCAGTAATTGTGCAGGACACTGCCTCAATCTCTAAGTAAATGTCAATTCATCCTTCAAGACAATATTATATCAGTCAAATAAATACTTCTGAAAAATCAAAAATTCGTCTACGTTAAATTATGTGCATTGATCCATACTATAAGTATGCAAAGATAATATAAGTGTACATCATACTATAAGTGTGCATCTCATCGCGAAATATGTTTTTCTATCATTTCACCTTTCGAACATTTTGGTGTGGAGTACCCCCCCAAATGAACATTCATGAAAAGCTCTTTTCGTTTTGGATTTTTTATTTAATGATTGGTCCATATTCTAGATATCAAGTCTCTATCACATTTTAAGGCGTTTCTCATTTATTCGGCAAATGGAACATTTTGGTGTGCGCTACCCCCTAAAGTAGCAAAATTTAAAAAACTAAAATTACAAAGTTTCTTCTTTTCAAACGATATGCCTATACACCAATTTTGGAGTCTCTATCTGATTGTAAAGTCTACTTTTCTACTCTTTCACATTTCGATGATAGCAGTTCAGATGGTAGAATTTCGATGATGGCAATTCAGATAGTAGCAGGAGGAGAAGTACAAAGTATTTTTTTTTTAAATTGGGCAAACAAAGAGGATGTAAAAGAGGTCAACGTTTTTATTCGTGTTACAGTATAAGAATAAATCAGAATTAAATTTGACATACAGACTTTTAATACACTGGCTTCCAAAAGTTAAGCACAGACGGTTAAATCAACAAGAATAGAAAAGTAAAGCTGTGATTAACTCAAAATTCTACATGAAGGTAGCAAATGTTTTGATACATTAAAGAAAACAATAATTATATACAAAGATGAAAAAAAATGTAGTTTTCATAAGTTATATGGTGACGTCACATTTGGGTCATTAACAAAATTATGGTTAAAAGCAAACAAACCAAACAAAACTTACATTAATATGGTATGTGACCACCACGGACCTCCACACAAACTTTACAACGATTTTCCATGCTTTCAATGAGGTGATCAACCATCGCAGATGCGAGTAATAGCCGTTCCTGCAATAGGGCAGTTTCCAACTCTCTGAGACTGGCTGGAGAAGGTAAACGTGCAGAGACAGCATGCCCGAGGACATCTCAAAGGTGTTTAATGGGATTAAGGTCAGGGGAATACGACGGCCACTCCATACGAAAAATGCCCTCATTTTCCAGGTATTCGTCAATGATGTTAGCTCGATGGGGATGGAAATTATCGTCCATAAGGAGGTAATCAGGACCAACTGCTGCAGTGTAGAGGCTCGCAATGGGGTCTAGAACCCCATCAAGATACCGCGCAGCCGTCACAGAACCACTTTTAAAGATGTGCAGTTTTGTGCGATATTCCATTAAAATTCTGGCCCAAACCATGACTCTGCCATCTCTTAATATTTCATGTTCGATGATGTTCTTTACCTGGTTGCGTGTGCCTTGTTCTCTCCAGACCCTTACACGCTTATCATCTGATTCCAGGGCAAATCTGGCCAGTCCAATTGACATGTTGACGACACCACTTTAATCTTGCCCCTCGGGCTTGGACAGTTAGTGGAACACAAAAACTTGGTACTCTGGCGGACAGTCCCTTCACATGGAGCCTTAGGCGAACAGTACTGGCAGATATTGTCTTACCAAGTGCCTCTGCAACCATGGAAGTAACAATTGTGGAGGTCGCTCGTTGCTTTCGCTTGGTTACTACAGCAATATACCGATCACCAGAAAGGGTGGCAACCCTTGGACGACCAGGCACAGGTCTTCGGACAGCTGTTTGAAACAACTGGAATTGTTTCCATAATCGAGAAATTACCGAATGATCCACTCCAAAGCAAATAGCGGCATCTTTGATTGACTGTCCTGCTTCAATACGTCCGACATCACGACAGCGCTCACTGTCTGTCATTCGCCTTCTTTCAGAACAAAACAAAATGAACAACTAATCAACATATTTTGGAGGATGAGAAACAACCTCCGTCCTCAGGAAAACTGATTGAAATGGTTACTTTATCTTTGAACAATGTTATCACAAGAAACTGCTTGATACCATTGCTAATTTGTTTTATGCTGTGTTTTTGCCGAAAAATAGTATTTAAGTCTGTCAAAAACGGGGAAGCTAACATTATTTAACATTCCATTTTTTTTAAGTTGTTGCAACTTTGTAATAAGTTCTAATTTGATTAACAAAGTACAGAGCTTAGCATAAAAAGGCATTTTCAAAGTTTCAACCTTCCATGTCAACGGGAGGTTTCTAGATGGTCTGGAAAGACTTTTCGAAAATAAATCTTCCCCGTCGGGGGGAGGGAAAACGAAAACTAACTCAGTTAGGTTCTCTTCCAAGGTTGACATGGTGAGTGTGCAGAATTTCAGCCTTCTATATTATTTAATTAATTATATCAACATTAATTAATAATGTAAATAATTTAATGATGATGGAACTCATACCAAGGAACTTCAGGAGGGGACGTTGGGAAGACTTTTCGAAAATAAAAACATTTTCTCTACCGCTGAAAAGTAAATCGAAAATATGGCTTCGTTAGGTTCTGTCCCCAGCCGGTACTATAAGTGCGCAGAAATTCAATTTTCTAGGTCACCAGGGTGTTTCAAGTGAGTCTGGAAGGACAATTAGAATAGACAATTGTTATATAGATTTTAATTTTGACCTAATTAAGAGGAAGGGCTTTATCACTGGCAGAATTGCATCTTTTTTAAGAGTTTAGTTGAAGAAAATATATTTCTTCTAGTGTTGTGCGCTATTTGTATATCATACACCAATAAAACAACTTTTATGAAGCCTGATTCTTTATTTACTTTCAATAATGCTACAATAGAATAATCATTACGATTGATTAAGTAAACGAAATGACATTCACTACTTCATAAATGACATCTTTAGGGAGAGCAACACACCTACAATTAATCCTGCCTAAATCACGTCTTTATGAACAATAATCTCTTTGTATTTTTATTTCACAGAATTTATCCAGTGAATACCTGGTATAAACAAATTTAGTTAATCAATACCTTTAATTAATGATGATGAAACTCATTTACTATTTCAACATGTCGTGTTGTTAATTAGAGTTATTAGTGCTAATTATTTCTTGATACCTTCTCGTCATTAATGCGGTCTCACGACTCTTAGTTTTCAGCAGACAAAACAGACTTCGTCAGTGAAACTAATGCTTGACATTCATTATTGAACGGGAAAACTGAAATCTTTTCTAATGCGATTTGATCCCTACAGCGATCTCTGACGCTAGTCAAATAACTGACAGTTTTCCTAAAGTTTTCGAAAGTACATATTGGACTTTGTTATTTATGAAATTGTTATAGATATAGACACGATTTTTCAGCGCATACGTGTTAATTTTCACTAAAAAATATTTATAGATAAAAGAATAAAAGTAATATTTTACGTTTTTATTTACTTTACTAGTATTTAAGCTTGTCAAATACAGATAAACTAGCTCTTAAAAAAATTAAGCTGCAGCACTTTCTTCAGCAAATTTTATTTTAATATATGGTGCATAGCGTCGAAAGCAATTGCCTCAATTGAAAATTGGGCCAATTAGGTTCTGCGCTGTGGTCGGTTTACAGCCTTTTGTGTGCACGAAGGGGGGTTTCGAGAGGTTCTTGAAGACTTTAACACCTTCCCCTCCCCCATTTTGTCCACTCCGGGAGAAAAATCGAAAATCCGGCTCCGTTATGTTCAATCCAGTAGTCGTTATTATAAGTGTTGTAGATTCAGCATGCTAAGCTACTGGATGGTTGCTTTGGGGTCTGGTAAGTCATTTAAAAAATTAAAAACGCATAACCATTTCGATCCCCCCCCCCCTACCAAGGGAGGATATAAAATTCAACTAGGTTCCCGTTAGGTTCTGTCGGATAGCCGATACTAAAAGTGCTCAAAGTTCCAGTCTTCTAGGTCACCAGAGGGGCTTCTGGGGGGGGGGGGGTCTGAAAATACTTTTCGAGAACCGCATTTTCTCAATCCCCCAAAGGGAGTAAATCAAAAATCCGGATTATTCGGTATTATACTCCATACTGTAAGTGTGCGAAGATTCAACCGTATAGATCAACAGTGAGACTTCTGGAGGGTATGGAAAAACTATTCGATCCCCTCCCCCACTTTGTCTGCTCCCGGGGGAGAAATTGAAAATCTGACGCCTTTGGATTCTTCCACAAAATTTTCTGCTTTCTAAGTCATTATGGGGCTTCTGGAGTGTCTGGAAACACTTTAAAAACAATTTTCTACATCTTGAGTCCATTGGCTTCTATCTTATAGTTGATACTATAAATATGCAAAATTTCAATCTTTTATGTCACCGAGGGCTTCTGGAGTGTCTGGAAATGCTAAAGAAACCCAATTTTCTCTACAGATATACCCTCTCGGGGAGCCAAATCAAAAATTCGGCTCCCTTAGGTTCTGTGCCATGATCGATAGATACTATAAGTGCACAGAAATTCAGCTTTCCAAATCACCAAAAGACTTCTGGAAAGTCTAGAAACACAAAAACACGTTAAATAATTATTATAAAGATTTTTTGGCAGAAGTGTTTTTCTGGTATACATAAGCTATCAGTAGAAAACGCTAATTGATGCTTGGTGGAATGATTGTTAAAACCATATATGAACTCTAATTTAGATTATACTTCTCATAAATATATCTACATCTTAATTGCATCACACTTCAGCCACGCATCAACTAATGGTTACAACCAAATTTCAACAAAGTTTTTGTTCTACAAACAGTAATTGTTTTCGTATAAAACTAACTATATACAGGATGATTAAACGCTCTGTACAAACGTTAATGGGATATAATGAACACAAAACAAAACTTTCTTGTAATGAATATATGTCAGCAAACGTCACCCTTTGGCGATTGAGAGCGCTGTTGGGAGGCATAGTAATTGGCTATTTTTCCCTCATCATTCATTACACGGAGTTCGTACGTATAACATGGAGCATTTTACAAAATCTAAGGTGGCGTTGGGGATTGCCAATGGGGAAAAGATGCTGTAATATTGTCGGTGCAATCTCAGCTCTTTCGTTTCATTTGACAGCCCCATACGCTAGATGCATGTATGTCGTACTACCTAGACTGTCAGACCTACTCGAAATTGTAAGGTACCTGTTTTGATGGACAGGTGAGATCCACCCAATTGTCCAGAACCCAATGGGATTAGCAACCACAGGGACTATACAAGTCTTCCCTTGATCCATTAGATATCAGATGGACTTTCGGACTTACAGATTCCAAACTTTGAATAACGCTCTTTAGAAGCAGGTTCTGTAATTACAGAAATAAATATGCTTAAACGTTAATTAAATTCTTATTTCATAGGTAATTTTTTATAAAGACTAATGAAACCGAAATATTTCAGCTCTGTGGAATTTAGGCTATGGCGTCATTTTACAGTGCGCAAAATCCCCAAATGAAAAAGGAAATTATATTGAAACTGCACATTCTATATTATTTAAAAATAAATTTTCATTTCATGTGATTTTTTGCGATAAAATATATATATATATATATATATACATATATTAATGAATGTATATAAAAAAAATGAATTTCAGCCTGTAAGCAATCTTCAGATTTTTTTTTAATTCTATGAAAATGAGCAAAGAATGCGTGTTTTGTGCATGAATGTTGTATATTATCATTTAAGCATAATCTATATTTATAAAACTACTTTACATTTTCTTATCAAAATATTTGCATTAAAGTGCGCATGCACAGACATAAAAGTATTCACATAAACAAATATTTTAAAATAACGTTCTTCAAATTACAAATAGGTATAATAAAGGGTTCAGCTTATTTTTTTAGTTTATTTTTAAGGAATCGTTGGTAGCATCCTACTATCCACAAGCCCAATCCATGCTGTTGTCCCGAACCACGCAAACCAAAACCATCGTTTAAAAGAAGTCGCTGCTGTTGCCGGAAGATCCCAACTTTGTATTCTCTATCTGTATTTTGTTGGTGTGTTTTTCGGGATGTGGGGTCGATAGTGTGGGTCGGAGGCACTCGGGGATTGCCAGCTGCATGCAGAGGGCCCAAAGAGTTGGCGCCCCACCCACAGCATGGCACGTCTCCATGGTTACTCCCCCTGACGTCACAAAAGATGGAACGTGCCAACAATGGCAAAGTGCGCTTCCAACTTTGCAAAAAGCAATAATTGCTGCAACTAATTAAGGGTAACTGTAAAAATCAATTAATAAAAACTCACCAAAAGACTTCGCACGCGAATTCATTTTAGGTCACTTTCTCGGAGAATGTAGTAAAATTATCGAAGTGCATACTACCAGTTCATTGCTCTTGCAAGAAAATACTAGAAATTTGAATCATGAGTTCAAGTTCCCAGGTATCTTCTTTAAACCAAACACATATCATCATATCAAACGATTCTATTTATATCTTTACTAGCAGATATGCCCGGCCTAGCTCGTGAGTTAAAATGTTTGAAAATTATAGTAGTATTTACAATGATATTGTTGTTTAAAAATTTTTATTAAAATATATAATTAAATTTTCCTTAAAAGAAGCATAAGAGACAGATCTGAAACGCAAAACGTCCTGGATACCGTTTGTAAACAAAACCTATGAAGTTTGTTTAACATACGCTATAATAAAGGCATTTAAAATGCTAAGATATACCCGTGCATTTATATCCTGTTTCAGTAATCGGTTAAACACAATCGAAAATATCTGATGCAAGTAGAACATGACTTCCCCTGCATAATGTCTTTACATCTTTCACAACGAAATTATGATGCAAAAGATCGACACCACAATGTTTCGGCATTACAATAACACCACGTAAATAAAAATTTGGAGTTTTTGGCAACTTATTGGTCCAAATACAATGACTTATTCATACCGGCATACAAAATCCTCATCAAAATGCAGTTGAGATTAATATCCTACGAAATAAATGGCGAATGTAATTCTGGAGTCAAAATAGGAAACTATTGTAAAAATCTCTACTCTCGTGAATGGAAGGAACTAGATATACGAAACTGATGCTAACAGATTTATCGCACAAAGTTATCTATAGAAACTAAACATATTTTATGATGCTAATTCATTTTTTTTAATTTTATGTAAATATTTACTAATTTTATTTAAAAACGTGCAATATCTGGGAAAAGATACATGCTAGAGTTCCAAGTATATGTGATTCGATTTATAGTGAAAAATTACGTATGAAATGATTATTTATCAGCATTGGTGATCCTACTTTCAATTCATTTTTCAAAAATCCATTTCAAAATTATGCGATACCCCAAGAACAGTTCATACTAGCGTCCTAAAATTGGCATCTTTGAAATGATTATTTATTGAAAATCATGATGTTTTAATTATTTTTTCAAAAATTCATTCAAAAACTGAGGGACCTTCCGAGCATTCAACTGCGTTTAAAATTTATAAGTTCCCTGTATTCATGGATTTTGGCAATCGTGCCAAATTGCATAGAAAACGCTCCATTCGTTCATTAGATAACGCATTTACGGACACACACACACTAGCATGCATACGCACACACACACACGCACTAGCATATACATACACAGACATCATTTCAAAAGCGTTCGGTTCAAGTTCAGGGATGCTTGAAACGTGATATTCCCTCGGAAACCTGAATTCGAATTTTCAACTCCCGTCACAATACTTTCCCTATACATTATACTATGTACGTACCGAAAATAATATGTTAATTTGGAAAAAAATATTAATAAAACAGACGACTTAAGAAACTGAAAATATCAATAATTCTCATATTCCAAGGCAGTAACTGATATGACCCCCAATCAATAATATGAAATTGTTCATTTATAAAATTTATTTTTCTATCAATTACTTGAGTATTTAAATCAGGTAAATAAAAAAAACCGTCTGCCTTAAAAACACATTTAACTGAATTCTGTTGAATGGTTGTCTTTAAATAATGGAAGATTTAATTTTACAGATTTAATTATCTCGATAACTACTGTATCCTACAAACTGGAAACATAACTTAACTGAATTCTGTTGAATGGTTGTCTTTAAATAATGGAAGATTTAATTTTACAGATTTAATTATCTCGATAACTACTGTATCCTACAAACTGGAAACATAACTTCGAATTTGTTGACTTTCTAGCACCGACGAAAGGGATCCAGCGTATCCCCGAAACAGCTGTATTTATTTTATTTGTGCTTGAATACGTTGCTCAAGTTTTTCTAAATGTTACCAATATCTCCAGAGCAGCTGACTCTTAAACAATTCTAAGCAGCTAAATTATAAATAACGTGATAACTCCTAAACAATAATGCACATTTATTTCTGGTTATAAGTAATTTCAAAGCTATTTAGACATTTAATATTGCTGAATATATTTATATTTCTAAAATTTTTTCCAGTTTGGATCATAAATGTTCAATATCTCAACAATGACACATAAATGTTCTGTAAATAATGTAATTCTCTTTTAAACAAATTAAAGCATATTAAATGACAATTTTTGCAAAAAGACTTAGCACATTTATTTGTTAATAATTTTCAATTTTCAAAGAGCAAAATTTCCAAACAATAAGCTACATGTGACTATTAATGAAATTTCTCTAAACCTAAAAAATGAAAAAACCTAAAATATGTAACTTCTTAAAGAAAAACACAGAAAGCAGAAGAATTGACGAGTTCTTCATTTAAATTCTCAAAAATCGAAGAAGGTGGAAAGAACACAGAACAAAATAAAATCTGATGTGGGCTGTACATGACTTTCTCTACATTATGCAATAAATTTACTTTTCTCACAGCGAAAAAATGATGTGCAAGATCCACGGCACAGCGTTTTTAACGTTGAATTGTACATTTGGCACTTCTAGAAATGCAAAACTATTTTAAAGTACATATTTAACTTAAATTTTGCGCAAATCTAACTTAATAATTATCAATATTGACGGCATCCCCAATAAGTAATAGAGTCCACATAGTAAAATATTTTAATTTTTATTTAATTTGGCATCATTTCTGTTAGTTCAGCGTCATTTTTACAATTTTGGAGGTATATTTGTCAGTTTAGCACCATTAAAAAGTAGCCAAATTGAGAACATTTCGCCAAATTAGTCACCAAGTGCGCCAAATTTATCGCTAAGTGTTACAAACAGGCGGAGAGAAGATATTTTCCTATATATAGAAATATATTCTATATATAGAGATATATTCCAATAATGAGTGGTTAAGGTGGTAGTTCCGACACGAGCCAAAACGCTCCCTCTTTCTGCAAGCAATGTGAGCACTGTAAATCTGTAGATCCGAAAGACTATCCAAGAGATTAAGGGTTAGGGAAAGAATGATTCAGTAACTGTTGCTAATCCCATTGTGTTCCGGTTTAAATTGGGCATTTTCCGGTTGTTCACCTTACACCTTCGGGTAGATCTGACGATTTGGTTGGGAAAAAAGTAAGATATTATAACAAAGAATTTTGGTTTCATTTTATTCTATCCTGTTTGTATCTCACATAATAAAAAAAGATATTTGTATTTTTGTCCGTATCAAAGCGTTGGACAGCTGTTAAATTTGCTACAGAGGTGCTTCATATCTCCATAAGGTGCACCTCGGCAAGATTCCTTTTTTAAATTCAAATTATTTTAAAAATTACGAATTCTTAAAGTCAAAAATCACAATTTTCAATCATTGCGTCAAATCACACATATTCATCTATTGCCGTCGCAGACGATATTTGAGAGCTGGTGTTTGATTAATTTCGTCTGGGCAAAAAGAAAATCAACTCTAAACTAAGTGCATTTAACTTCTAGGTTTGCAAGCTTTCCAAATGTTTCGTCTTTTTATTTTATATATTTATTTATATTATATTATCACTATGAGTATTGTATTAAAATTTGGCATAAATTGGATGAAAATTCGCTAAGATAGCAATGATTTTTTTTTTAATTTTACTGCGGGGTAGAAACTTTTTAATTATCTCGTTCTGCCAAAGATCGGCGTTTAAGCACTTTAGTTCGTATCAAAGGAGCTAATTTAGAGAGTATCACAGCAGTTTATTTAGGACGTATTAAGCCCACGTTGTATAATAAGCATGCTTTCGCACGAAAAAAACAGAACGCGGGAATGGTTTTAGTTCAAAACAAGCGATTTAGAAATTGTGTGAGGCTATCTTTCCCGTATTATTCAAATAGTAAACTTTTTTAGGACCCGGACAACGGCAGGTAATTCTTTCTAGTTTAAGATATAATTCGATTTTTTTTTTTACTCGATCATCTATGCCCCGGTTTTCTATACACAATTAAAGAACAATTCTGGACGCACAGGGCTATATTTGAACCTAGTTTGACTTTTTATTGCAAAATGTCTTCCGACTCGGGCGGCGTTCTAGCTTTTTAACTGCTGGGTAACTCTGTAAAGCCTAAATGATCAACACGTGCAGACATCATGTAAAAGAATGCAGGTATCAGGTACGACTGAGAAAATATATGGCTATTTTCTTCTCTTTAGATATATGGTAGGATGAAAGATGAAACAAGAAATTCAGGTTCATTAGTAAATAATTTAATTGCATTACCATACAGAAAAACTTCCTGATCTTAAACGTATTCAAAATCATAATTTGTCATTTGATGGGCGTCAAAACCTCAAGATAGATGTAAACAAAGTATAAGCTTGAAAAAATTTGACACAATGGTATTGGAATATGACGTGTATATTTTAAAGGTTTAACAGCCCCAGATAGTTCAAAATGTGTTTGAAGTTGTGATGACCAATTGCTTTGCTCTAATATGAAAGTCAAATGGTAGTTAAAAATTTAATATATCATTTGATGTCACAAACTAGAAATAGATAAAAAATAAATATATGAACTATCTGTGTGCTGGAGCTAATTTGGCACAATGGTATTAAAATAGAACGGGTATATTTTAAAGATATGACAACCCCAGATAGTTCAAAATGTATTAACAATAGTTTGGCTCAGCTATGATGAACAATGATTTGGTTCTAATTTTAAGCTTGCTTTTTCTAGTTTAGTGAAGTAAAGTTGTTTATGTTCTTTATCTTTTATCAACTGCATCGTTTATGAGATATACGATTAAATGACTGTTTAACAACTGAAGCATATTTATACGATGTTAATTTAGTAACATCATTCTTTAATTGAATAATATCGAACTGCTTTCTACATTTACGTGATATATACAATTATATATGATGAATTCTGTCATCAAAATTTAAAAATCATGTTATGAATATTACATGATGCTTAAAATGCTACTTGAAAATGAGAATGCTGCATAATGTGAGCTGCAGTTAATATACTGCCGTTGCTAGGTCACGCAATTGAAAACTGTCAGGCAAATTTTTAACAAATAGTTTCAGCTTTAAAAGGCTGACGAAATATTATGCATAATAAGCTACTATTCATAATAGAGCGCAGTTTATAATAATGTCTGAGAAATTTTATTAAAATGTTCGTAGAAATACTATGTTCCGATATTCGTTTAAAATACAGTGAAATGGAATTAAAATGCATGACACATATTTAAAATTCGTCTATTAAACGCCCTTTTCCTGCCATTTAATTTTTCAATACAGTGATAAAGCTAATATTTCATTCTTGTTCAAATGCAAACAGCGATATATGCTAACGTTTAAACGGTATAAAATTAAAGATATTTTTACATTCATTTATTTTTTAAATTATTATTATTGAAGCAATAATTTGTAAACAACTATTGTAAAATCATTCACTACACGATGAAGTTCAGATAAACAATATTAAAATTCAATATACATAAAACTCCATACAAATGTTTTCAAACAGATAATGTATCTAAAGTTGGCGAAAAAGTTAAAAATGCAAGTCTCAAACCCTAAAATGCGTGGCACTTTAAAAATTTATTTTGCCGATTGTCATAATCGACTAAAATTGACTCAACGCTATTTCGTTATGTGTGCAATTGTGAATTTTAACATTCGTGTTAAATAAATCATATTACTTTTTACTTTGAATCTGTAAAGATTATTAAAATGGTCTATATCATGGGTGTCGGATTGATGGAATGGAAAAGTATCCTTGATGATAACGGATACATACTTTACTATAAGGAATACAAACTAAAGAATATAAAATTCTAGGGAATGCAGACATTTCTATACATTTTTCACGGCGATAAAAATATTTCACAACAAATTTCTTAATCTGCGTCAATGCATAAATATTTTACTATCGTCAGTTTCATTGAAATGAGCGGAATCCTAAGTTCATCATCTGAGAAAAGACTTGCACTGTACAGATAATTCGTCTTACCAAACACTTATTTACTTGTTTTATAGAGAAACAATTAATTGTTAAAGTTTAATATTGGAATACGGACATTCAAAGTGTGGAATATACTAGGGGTGTGAATATTTGGAGCAAAGCACGACCACATAGACCTTTAGATCTGAATTTATTTATTTTTCAACTTTGAAGTAAAGTAAAAATATATACATTGAATCTATTATATTGGTTGTAGTTTGAGTAATGAAAACCACTAATAGAGGATATTGAACTTAATAGATTCACAATAATGGCCCTACATAAGATAGATCATGAGTTATAAGACGTTAATGAGCAAGCGGTAAAAATCGTTGATACACTATATTTTTCTCAAGTCTTTACTCGGTATTGTTTTACAGTTGCTGATGAACAGGAAAACATAGGTTAATAATAAACTGCAAAAGATTTTACTAGTGAGAATGAAACTAGCAATGGAATTAGCTTCATGTGCTTGCTGACGTTGAAACCAATAGAGCGTTGAAGAGTCTTCCAAGTCTTCCATACCTGGGCACATGGAAAAGATCATGGGGATTATGACTTATAGTCCATTACTTTAGAATCGGTGGTTTAAGGTCACTCGTTTCCCTTCCTAATATAGAAGGGGGAGTAAAATTTTTAGTGACTTAAACTGCCAAATCTAAAATAATAGACTATAACATTAAGCTGTTTTGGGTGATAAGTCCTCGACACCATCACCTATCACTGATTTTCTTTTTCTTTGTTGTCTTTCTCATCAATGTTCCCTAATTACTTGAAAAAATATTGAAGATCCAACAAGCCGCTTTTTAGAAAAAGAAATTCACACAATTTCATATACAGGGTGTCCCAAAAAAATTGAAACGCGCTTTAATTCTTTACCTGTTGGAGATAATTGGGCAATGTAAATTGCAAAAACGTTGAAACTAAGGTAAGAAATAAGACTACGTTAATGAAATAGTCCTCCCATTCATTTTCAACAAAAATGCATTTCATTTTTTATCACAAATGCATCTTAATAAAACATTACCCAGACAGAGATGATATACAGCAGTGGTACTCACTACGCGGCTGGGTATCATATATATAATCATCCACTTTTACATTTTTTGTGATATGTTACAAATTTACATTTCTAATTTGATATATAGTCCCCATTCAGAATGTTCAATTTTCAATTAAATATAACTCGCTCAATTTTATAGATATGCGATTTTTTAATGATCTTGTTGCATTGAAAATAAGAATTTTCTTATTGACCAAATTTGTCTAAGAGGGTCGTATAAAAATTTAAAAAGTGTAACTTTTTGAAAATTAATGAGAGGACTATTTCATTAACGTAGTCTTATTTCCTACCTTACTTTCAACATGTTTGCAATTTACATTGCACATTTGTCTCCAACCGATAAAGAATTAAAGCGAGTTTCAATCTTTTTGTGACACCCTATATATATTCCCGGCCGTCCAAACAGTTACCTTACACCTGTCTGGTAGGTCGGACGGTCTGGGTCTCAACAACAACACAATTTCATATAAGCGAAGGGTATATGGTTTTGAGCTTCGCTCCAAAAAATTTGCAAATGCAATCATCCCAAATCCAAAAAGTCATAGGAAACTACTTAAAAATAGCCGATTTCCTTATCATCGTGTCACTAAATAAAAAAGTAGAAAAATACAAAAACGAGTACTAACGTTAACTCACTAAATTCAGTGCCATAAAATAAAAAATGTTCAGCAATCACGGTAATTCTAGTTTTTCATTAGTTTTCACAATGTCTACTTTCATGGACCACGATATATATCTCGCACACTCGCTAATCGCGACGTCACCTCGACGTTTCACATGTCAGCCAGAAAGTGACGCATGCCATTTAACGTGCACAGCGTGCAGTGAATAATGAAGGCCTGTATATTGAAGATTAGTAAACTCATGCAGGACTATATTAAATGCATTTCCATCAATCACTATCACTTATTGTACCATATCATTTTATACCCACTTACTTTCCCTGCAATACATTGCATATGTAAAGGGAAAATATTGTGATGTGGTCAAAATCCGACTGTCCGATTTTTAACGATCTATACTCGTTTTGAGCAAATGCAAATCATACAAATACTAAATACAAATCAATCATTTTTTCAGCTATTTCTGTGCGTGTCAGTCCATGGTAATGATATCTCTCAAATAAATTGGTAAAATTGACTGATATGTAGTATGATTATTTCAATCGGCGAATTTTAGAAGACTACTAATTTTCGAGATTAACCGAGGTATTCTCAATTTTTCAAACATTTTTTATGAAACTCGAAAAAAAATAAGAAAAAAAATAATTATGTGTAAAAATATATCAAAAATATTTATTTAATATATGATTTTTTATTTAAATACGAATGCCATCATTTATAAGATGCTAACATGCGCAATATATAACACCGCACGGGACGATTGAATAAACAAGTTCTTCCCACATCTTTGAACCATCTTGGGTGGGGTCAAGCTTTGGTATTTCAATGCGACGTCATCAGTGGCGTCATTTGCTTAGGAATTTATTTAAATTGCCAGTTGGTACTAGAATTGAAAATATTAGTTTATATAAGGATTTTTATATAGAAAACGTGCTGTTGATTTTAATCGAAGAAGCTTGTGTAGTGAATCTAAGGAGCGTATATAGAGTGTATTAAAAAAGCATATTTAAAACGTATTACGCCCACAGAGAAGATGAAAGGCGTATCTGGTGTGCATCAAATGAGATGATTTACAGCGTATCAAAAGAGCTTATTTAGAACGTATCAAAAATAATTTATTTATTTAGGGTGTATCAAAAGATCTTATTTGAGACGAATCAAAGGAGATAATTTATGGCGTATCAAAACAGTTTTTTTAGTGCGTATCAAAAAAACTTATTTACTTAGGGCTCATCAAAAGAGCTTATTTAGGACAGATCAAAAGAGTTCATAAGGACAAATCCAAAGCTTATTTAGGACTTATCAAAAAAGTTTATACATCCGAGCACAGGGCAAAATACATATTTAGTGCGTACTACGCAGTCGACTTAGGGTGTAGCATTCGATGTGACCAACGCTGGAACCAAGGCGTATTATGTACCCGTGCAGGGGTCTAAGATGTGATTAGGTGCCTATTTAGAACGATCATGTACTCGCGTGTGTTTTGCAATTTAAATGAGTGCTCGCGCACCGGGCGACTAAATTTTTCGAATAACGTAATGAATGAATTCAATGAATCCCTTATTTAAATACCGGGCAACGCCAACGCCAGGTACAGTTTCTAGTAAAATATAAAATAAAACCCACCATCAAGTGAATGCTTTGTAACTGATTTTAACTCAAAATAAATAGCTGCTATTTTATCGTAAGTATCACGATAAATTAAAATTTTTATTTTTCCCACATATCTCTCTCAAGCAATGGGAGAAAATTGGATACAAATTTTCCAATCAATAAATGTGAAAAGCCTATTGATTATCCGGAAGCTCAAACCAAGGGAATTGCTTCAATTTTTCGAGCATTGTTTTATAAAATAGTAAATAAATAATAAAAATATAATTATAAAATTTGCTGCCAAAACAGCAATTTTATATGTAATCTTGTATTTAGAAGCGAATGACATAACTTGCAGAATGATAGCCTGGACTGTTGTTGAGATATTGCACAAATTTATGATACAAAATGAAAAATATCTTTAAAAAATTAAATATTTTTGCTTTACAAATGCTTTCAAAATCATTAGCCTTTTTGCTGTGATCGATTAAAAAGAGCATACAGGATTTCATACAAATCGTTTAATTATTTCTAGAGATTTTGCTCTTCCAGTGGAAAAGTAAAATTTTTAATATATCAAGACCTGTACATGATAATTCTTGGTGTCCATTGCTTTCTGGGTAAAAGTACTTTCAAAACATGCACTCATTTACTATTTCAGAGAACTCATTCTTATGGTTTTCTCGTATGATGTCAAAAACTTGCTATATCTCTATAAAAGCTAACATTCTGTAAATGATGTCTTTGCTTTTAAATACAAAATTATTATTTAAATACAAAATTATTATTTAAATACAAAATTATTATTTAAATACAAAATTATTATTTAAATACAAAATTATTATTTAAATACAAAATTAGATGTAAAATAACAGATTTTGCCATAACTTTTAAAACAATTATTATTTTTTAAATGCTTAAAAACTTAAAGAACTTCCTCTAGTTATAGCTCTCCGAAAATAAACAACCCTCTGAAGTTTATATATCCTACCGAATTTCATCCGATAGGCTCGATTTATTCGAAATTTACCATGCCCAGACTCTCAAACGGGCAGACGGGTATCATTAAATAGTGGTTGATTCGTTTACAAAGATGTTCTTAACATATATATCGGAACAAAGTTTTTTTTTACCTTATTACAATAATTTCCATTTACATATACTATGAAAATAAAAAGTTTGAAATATCATATAGTAAGTCACCATGTCATAAAGAAATCCAAACACATTGAAATCATGTCAATATTAACTTTCGTCTTTTGCAAATCCCATTGATACTTTTAAATCGATTTTATTATGGATGTCTATATTAACTAAGTGACCATTTATATTTTTTAAGGAAAATTCCCGATAAAAAATTGAAGCTACCCTGGCTAGAAATTCTTAATCATAAGATGGATTTTGTTTACGTTAGAAAATAAAAATTATATTTCGGAAAATAATTAATATTTTGCTATTAGCGAAAATATTGCAAAGATTATCGGCAAATTTTTAACTAACACACATAAATAAGCATTTTTGCTTTAGTTAACCCTTTCAGTCCCTTGATGCCAATTAGAATCAGATTGTTAAAATAAAAAATAAATATTTGGGACTTAAAGGGTTAATGATCATAATTTTTGCATTATGATAAATAAACAGCTTCGTGTGTGCATATTTGGATTTTGTACAATTTACGACCGAATACTTCTTAAAATGTGGCGTTATATACATATATCTACATTGTTATTAATTATATAAACCTTTAAAAACACATATATCAGCATAAGGGCAAAACTTTCTTCTGTAACTGATTTCAATCAACGCAGATCGTTAATCAACAGTGATTTTCCATCTGCAACTCAATAATTAACTGTACATACTGAGATAGATGAACGTCAACCGTTTTAATTTATTTAGTTTAAAAACACTTAAACTATACATTATTTTTATGACAAAAAACTCGTTGAATCAGTTTACAGAGCCAGCTTAAATCAGCTCATTCTATTTGTGAGCAATTCTGTTAAATCCTTAAGGC
This sequence comes from Amaurobius ferox, assembly GCA_951213105.1. Lineage (NCBI taxonomy): Eukaryota > Metazoa > Arthropoda > Arachnida > Araneae > Amaurobiidae > Amaurobius > Amaurobius ferox. Next base: position 103,431,778 of record OX578142.1, on the reverse strand, counting down.
AAACATTTATAAGACAATTGGCGGATATACACAGAACTTTTCAAATAAATTCCAGTCGTTTTTCTTTCCTTTACTTTTTGTTTCAAATCACATTGACAGTTCCATGGGAAGTTTTGCTCTTTTTCAGCTTGGAATGTACTTTAGAAAAGCATACAGTTCGACTTTTTCTTCTGATTATGTTTTAAAATAGATCACAATTCAATCAGTATCATATTAATATTTCCATTGTGTTTTAAAAACTCGCTAAATGTTCATAAAATCAAATTCTATTCCCTGGGTGATATGAAAAAATAATATCAAATTAATTAGGTGTTTGATATTTTTTAATAAAACATACTTATTTCATCATTTAAAATGAAACAAAACAATTTATCCCACAAAAAGAGAGCATGAAATGTTCCTGACATCTCAAAAAATATTTCATATAGTAATGAACTTATAAGTGTCACGTTCATTCTAAAATAAAAGCCCATTTCTTTCACGTCGTTGAATTCAAAAAATTCTGACAACAGCCCTCTTACAACGTGAAACCTAGCATGGAAAATATCGAAAACTATTTAAGCACTGCGGTTCCAATTCTATTCCGAAAACGTCACATACGAGCCAGAGAAAATGAAGCGAGAAGAAACGACTCGAAAATTCGATGAAAACAAACATCAATTGTGAAAGAATAGAAATGATACATTACAAAACAAAAAATGTGGATATTATGAAAACAAATGCAATATCTTAGCATTTCAATAAGCAAAACAACAGCAAAAAAAACCGTTTAAATAGCGTACAAAGTATTGCCTTCTTCGTTTCTTATCAATTTTAGATTCTACTTTTGTTTCTCTGATATTTTTATGTTGTTGACTTGTCTCCGATTTCCTCGCGACAGACCAAAATACTGATACTCAAAGCAGTCATACATTCATAACTTCTATGCACTATAGTCATCGCTATGTGAACTTCCTAAGCGTGGCTTTCAGCCAAAATGACATCAGTTAGCATAATATGTAAATTGAGTTTTTGATTGCATTGATAAATGGAATGAAGTTTTTATGCTTGCTTTGTTTGAGATGAGATTTTTCGCGATTGAATATTGTTTCTAAAAGCGTAAGATATGCTTTTAGACAGAAGGAGATAGATGTAAAGGAAGACGTTCCTCCCCCCCCCCTTGCCTGCATGACACTCACAGAAATGGGAAACGCAAATGCATTCCATCATAAATTCCGAAGAAAAATTTCCATATTGCCTAAAACCATTCATTGGGGGTAGAATCTGTCTCGTTTAATGACAACTGCGATTTCTTTAGATAAATTTCTTCAATCGAGATGGGAAATGCGTAAAAAAACCCCGAAGCAGAGTTTCATGTCGACGACAAGCTACTTGTGACATGCATTCAATGGGTGTGAAATGCATTTTTGTGCAAATTTTAAAGCATTGAAACATTTGTAGAAAAGTTTAATTTCATTCCAATCCATCAATATCAGAAATGATATTAGATAAATAATTGATACAAAATTGTATGTAATCAATTGAGTGTTTAACATTTCCATTTCATGCCATTTTTAATAAAATATATTTTTGTATTTCATTTCAAGTTATTTTACATATTTTTATAACTGTTTTATTTTAATGCTTTTTTGTTATCATTCTGAATGCATGAAAGCTATTTTAAATTAGAAAAAAAACACTTTTTAATTCACCTTTATCGAAAATAAACTTCTCGAAAATTGCTTTAATTATGTAGCAAATTTTAGGATATAATTCATATATTACATTTTATAATTAGATTAAAAAAAGATCATAATGAATTAAATTATTGTAAGTTAATATTTGCTTGAATATCATACGATTAATTCAACTTAATTTTTAATTTCAATTTCAAAATGCTGAGGAATTACATTTTATTCACATTTAAGAGCATAAAGATTTTCATAGTTTTACTTTTATATTTTACTTAAATATTTTATATATATATAAGGGATTGATTTGTTTAACTAAGGTTATAAAAATGAGAAATGACCTTAAAAATAACAACAATTTTATTGGTTACACAATGAGAGATATATGAATAAGAGTTGCATATGTTTAGTTTTAAAAGATATATATATGTATATAATGTATGAGTGTGTAATTAGTGGTATTTTATATATTTGAGTACTTCAAAATATACTACGGTGAAGTATTTAAAGTTGCCTTTAGACGGCCATAAAATAACGTGAAGTGTTCAGAGCCCTCTAGCGAGTAATGTATTAGACGAAAAGTAACAAAATTCGGTGGGCGTACATAGTGGAACATGCGGTTTTGATTTAAAAAAAAATAGCTCCAAAAGTCGCCTCCAAGGGAGATTTTGGCGCTGCAAAAGTGTAGTAGTGTGAATAATGAATGAGTAAATACCAAATGAGACAGTACAAAATAATTTTGTTAACAATGCATGACAACGTTTATTGTTAATTATCAATGAGGTTCAATGTCAGTGTTACTATGATTTTTGTTAATGTTTATTGTTAATATGACCACCATTGTGATGTTCCAAGAACTGCATACGTTGCACGACATTTTCACCGGTAGTTTCAAAGAATCATGTTTCGTAAGTTTGTTAAACTCATAGGTCCTCGTCGTAACCGCCGGTATTCACGAAGGACAGGATGGACATTCTCGTTCCACTGATAATACAGCTTGACTAACAAAGCGCGGTTACGTAAGGTAAGAGCCATCGAAAGATACTAGGTAGTTCGCCTCCGAAGCCGACGTGGTGGTCGAGCGGTCAAGGCGAGTGTTTCCAAGGAATTGTTCGACCGCCGCGTTGTGGGTTCGAGTCCCACGTAAGGCATGGATGTTACGTTGTTGGACGCAGTGTGTTCCGCCTCCCTCTGGTGCGCCTGGGGCAATGTCCTAGAACGGCTAAATGTTTCACGTTCTGGCCGGTGTATAGGCAAATGATGAAAGTCAAATGCCTGGCGATATGATACATATAATAATAATAATAACAAAAGTTCGCCTCCGAATGATGAGAATTCTCCCAGCCTTTCCTTTTATCCACATGATCGCTACACGGAACACGATTATGCAAATTAGTGCATTTTACTCAGTAAACAGCGCTAAAATTGCCATTGGACGCGACTTTTGGAACTATATTTTTTTAAGAAATCGAAACCGCATGTTCCACTGTGTCCGCCCACCGAATTTTGTTACGTTTCGTCCAATACACTACTCGCTAGAGACCTCTGAATACCTCACGTTACTTTATGGCCACCCTGTACTTGAGCACTTCAAAATATACTAAGGTGAAGTATTTAAAGTTGCCTTCAGATAACTTATTTATTTTGGAATGGTTCCGATAAAACGAATTATTTAGCCCTTATGCTAAGTCTAATACATTCACAAGTTGTATTTTTAATTTTTATTATTTACCTTAAGGTGTTTTAATGAAAAGTTAAGTTACTACATATAGGACAAGAATATTAGCATAAAACTAAGATTAAATATGACCAGAAGAATTTTGGGATTAACAATTTCGTTATGAAGGCACACAATGTACGTGAAGTTGCCTTAAAGCAACGTATTTGACAGTAGGATTAAAATTACCCCTGCAGCTGAATTGTAGTACAGCCTAGAAATATTCAAAATTAGTATAATTTTTTACATTGCATAAAATTTAGAAAATGAATAAATAGCATAATTAGAAAATGAAAATATCTGAAAAAGCTTTAGTATTATATTATGTGTGCAGAATAATTGATATCTTACAATTAGATATATATTGAGAATTATTGATAAATATGTGTTCTTACAAAATGTTAAGAAACGTTTGATATTACAATGCATGATATCGAAAAAAAATTTCATGTTGAGTAACAATTTAAGACAGTAATGGTAATATTTAAAAAATATAATAGTTCTGGAAATGATGCAAATATAATAGCCCCAATAATATAATTATTAAGACATATGATAAAGATATATGAAGATATTATTGAATATATGTGTTCAGCATATTCTTAAACAAATAACTGAGATAATGTTTTAATGGCAGTAAAAATATCAGGTTCCCACAATTGAATGAATTCTTATTGTGTTTTTACGAAACTCATTGATTTTATTTACAGGTGTTTATAATTCTGGTAAGTTGCTTATTTTAGAAAAGATTTAAACTATTGTTTATTTGGATCACATTGCCACTATTTTCATGAGCAAGTAATTTGCTTACTTGCATCGTCCCCATTTTGGAGATTTTTCTCATTTTTCGAGTCGGTAGCGAGTCAGGATCCGACTTCTCAACTAGTGCGCCACTTCTGGCCCACAGACTTCGAATGGGCTCGCCTTGTGAAAGGAATACGCAATGTATTTCTCCCGCAATTGCATCTCACGGAGTTGACAATTTTGATATAAAAGAAATTTTGTCAAATTTATTCTTTAAAACATTTCGCCGCTTATTTATTACATAAACGCATCTAGTCCAAAAATTAATTTAAAAAAAAATATCTAGAAACAAATTATTTTGCTGTCCCCAAAAAAGTTACAGGAAATCAGATGGTTACAAAAATCGCCTGGGTTTTGAAAATGACCACCAAATTAAATTTTAAATGTAATTTTCATGAGGAACTAAATTTCATATAACACAACATGTTATAGTAAGATGCAAAACTTTACTTAATTTTCAAAATACTATAATTCCTGTTACTTGCCTCATATTAAAACAATATATTCCACCTAATTTTCGAAAAAATGATTTGCTTTTTCTCATAGGTATGGTTCTTTAAACTCTGTTTTCAATTTATGCTCACGAGGTTTCATTTGACCGAGACCTACAATTTTATGTGGATTCATATATCTATGTATGCTTAGAGTTACCATACGGAGTAGGGATTCGAACCCTGCTATCCAGATTTGATATACATTTATATATGATAACGAAAAAGGAAAAAATGTAGTCCAATAATCATACTCCGGAGTTTTGACACTTTTCCACACAGCCCTTTGTGAAAAAAAGCCTATCTGCCATCCTCCACATTTACTAATCCTGAAAGTAATTGACTCTGGTTGTCAAATACTTCCTTGTTAATTTATGATAAGGTTCACTCTTTCTGTTGCAGAACCTAATTTCAACAGGAAGAAACCCTTGAAAGAGTCATCAAAATAATTGTTAAGTTTATAGAAAGTCCCCGTTTCATCAACGTATCATAAAATGAGCTTCCTTGAATAATTTTATCTTCTTTCCTGCCTGCATATATTTTATCGACTTTTTTCTCTGCCGAGAATGACTTTCTTTAATCGAGAAATAAAATTGCTCAAAGGAAAGGTGAAATACGCTAAAAATGATTTCTGCTCTTCCAATGGCTTCCAGCACTGCAATTGAATTAAAAGACTTTATTAGTTTTCTTGTGTTTGTTGATTCTAGTGAAACCTAATGAGTCCATTGTTTGGTAATTGTTTCTTAACTGCCGTATTCTGTTTTCATTTTGAAAGATCAAACTGATCGGCAATTTAAGTAGGAACAAGCTAAGACTTTTTCTCTTTCTTGTTAAAGAAAATAAACAGTAAAATATTAACTTCTTGATTACGAAGATACCACTTATTTTGAATTACATATACAAGACCCAGAACCCATATATATATATATATAAACACCTCCTAACATATAAACAAAGTTAAATAAATTCGTATAATCAAATTCAGATTTTTAGACTTTATTGGAAAATTCTATGACACGCAACGCTAAATTTATGGATTTTCAGAGGGGTATGGTGGTAGGATGCTACCTGATTAATCAGTCTCTGAACTAATGCATTTCTTCTGCGATTACCAAAATCAAACGTGGCTAACTTCATTAAAAGATAGAACCCTGGTATTGCCACTAAAGCAAAACCACGGCCTTGGAGGCCGCATAAAATAAATGGTCGGAGCTCGAGATGATTAGTGTGGAGTCTCCAAAATCGCAAAATGTAAGCATTCCGAATTTCATAGAAATCAACTCATTCTATTTAGTAAATTTTCTAATATCTCAAGAACAGCTAGTAGTTTTCCTAGTTTGATCAAATTTCGACAAAGTGCGTTAGCCTCCTATAAATGAAATCATCAGTTTCTAAATAGCAATTAACATATAGTATGACTAATAATTAAGAAATTTTTAACATAATACTTTAATATCTTTCCACTTTTGAACGTGTTCGAAAAATTGCAATCTTACCCATTCTAAACATTTCGGAAAATCAACAAGCCTTTTATGTGAACCGATCAAGCTAACCTAACCAAATTTCGTTTCACTTGCTCAATTTGTTCTAGAAATATCATGTCCACAGACAAACACTGACATCGTTGAAAAATAGTTGGTTCGTATTCAAAAAGGCTCAAAACGCGCCAATCCTTTATGTTCAGAGAGTAAGATTTTTAGCTCCCACACGCTATAAAAAAATAGGACATTATAAATAGGTTTACGCCGATACACAAGACACATATTTAACAAAATTATCGATTTAAGTGCCATATATATGGCTTCAGTAAAAATATCTTTAAATAACTTAATCTCATTTAATCTTACATTTAATGAAAAAAATTAATGATCCATTTCAATTTGCTAAATAGGGGCCAGAGTATGTATTTAAAAACAAGTCTAAATTTTAACTTATAAAACAGTTAAAAAAACTTATTTGGGGCATTTAACTGTTTTTCTATTCGGTGAGAAATCCGAAAACTTCCAATAAAGCATTCAATAAATTGAACCGTTCGTAATTTTCAAACCGTTAATAAATGTTTTGTTGGGCAACTTTGTACGTATTTTATACATTAATTTCCTTTTAAATGGGTTAATTCATTTACGAAACTGCTATTCGATACTTTCTGAAACACGATAAATATATTTTGAAAGTCAACATTAGAATGGAGTTTTAAAAATTAATTCGAAAGCAAACTGAGAAATCTAATACAGAACCAAACTTTGATATAAAAACAGAAATAAAAGTAAGATTGTTACAAATTTCACTAACTTCCAAATATTCAGTTCATTATCAAAGGAATTTAATCGCAATGTACTTTTGAACAAAATAGCAAAATGTTTAACTTCTTTTAAGTATAAGACAAACATCAGAATAAGACAAATGTCCCCCAACTTCACATCGCTTGTTCGAAGCAAAAACAAAACAATCAAAGAGAGCGATGAATCTCAAATGCTTTTCAGGCAATCACTTAGAGCCCAATACGTGACTTTTACCCCGAAAAATTACAGTAATCTGAATTGATGGTTAAACTGAGAAAGCTTTATTGTTTTGCATAATGATGTGTATTAAATAAAATTAACTTAGAAATGTCTGGATATTTATTAAAACATTGATTGTACGATTTAGGAAAACAGCATTAACTTTTTTGCCTTTTATTTTTATTATTTTAAAAATAATTCCCTGAAGTATCTTAAACCTAATATAAAATTACAACACCGTAAATCTGAAGAATGCTAATTAGGACTACACTCCCAATGCAAACAACAGTATCCATTGACCGGTTTCGCGATTATTATGCTCTCCTTAGCATGGAATAGAAGATAACTTCAACCGTAGCAAGAAACACGCTATATGTCTTAACTGCACCAACTTCTCTAAGAAAATCAAATTTGATACCAAAAAAGTACTAATTAGATCCTTTATACCATGGAAGATAAAAATGATCCCGACCTACAAAGAGAATGACTTACTGTTTGGAGTATTTTATTAAGAAATTATATATATATATATATATATATATATATATATATATATATATTTATATATATATATATATATATATATATATATATATGATTAGTCCAGTAAACAGCTTTAGTGTATTAATTGGTTTCACCTAATGTAAAATTATAATATACGATTCAAGGAAACAGATTGAGCAAAAGCATTATATATTTTTTTATTTTCATTATATTGCACGTTTTTGTTTCAATTTAAGAACAACAAGAAATTACAATGAAAATTATGTTTTTAATTTTTGCAAAATGGTAATTTTTATTAATTAAATTAATTTTTTAAATTAAAAAAACTTAAAATTAATATATTTTATAGTACTGAATCACTGTTCAATATCTTATTTTAAAGCTAACCTTAACCACTTTAGTTTGGACTTGATTCTAATTCGAATACTTTTTGTTTTAATTTTTTTTATTTAAGTGATAGCGCTTCTTTACATATTTTGTAATATTTTATAAAAAAGTTTTATTAATTTAATTAACAAATCCAAATTAACGCTTTTAATATGTTATTAGCACCATAATACAAAAAAACTCAAAGTATTTCATTAATTATCTTTCGAGTTATAAGAATTTTAATAACTTAAAACAATGAAAAATACAAAACTGAGAAAACTGCATTCAAAGTTTTCAATTTCAGCCTTTTAAATGCAAATAGATACTAACAAAAACATTTCATCTGTTATAATTATGATATCAATATAAAATTTATAGGATAGATTTATTAATATATAAACAACATTTTGCATAAAATTTGAAAAATTAATTTTGTTTTAAAAATTTTATCAAAAACTTAATGACCTACTTTCTTAGCATAATATAAACATATATAAACCTTTCGCTACTGATATTCATAATAATTGACAACTGTTTAAATACTCATTATAAATTTGTATTTATATTTACAACCATTATCAAAATTTGTTTGAATTTCTATGTATCTCTCCCCTCTATGAAAAATTTAGCCATCTATTGTATGTCATCTATTGGACTACATAATTCAATATACAATTTATTTATGTTAAAATTACTAAAATTAAAAAAACAAGAAAGATCAATCATGCTTAAAGCATTGATTATGAAACACTTTCCAACTTCAATGCAATTTTATTTAAACATGTCTAAAATGCAATACATTCCTCGGTAATATTTTAAAACTTATCACAATACTACATTAATTTATTATATTTGAAACCTTAAACCTTCATCGAAAAAAATTAACTTCATTCAAATGACGGCATTAAAATATAAATTGCCTGGTTTAAACATCTCTAAAATGTGATACATTCCTCGGTAATAATTTTAGAATTATCATAATACTACGATAATTTATTATATTTGAAAACTTCATCGAAAACAACTGAAATCCATTCAAATGACGTCATAGAAAAAATAACACGCCTGGCTCTCTCTATAAAAGCAACATTTCATTCATAAATAATTCCCCCATTCATGTCATTCATCACAATACTATAATAATTTATATTATTTAAAAATTAAGACCATGGAGCTACAAGTAAGTAAAACTCTATGCGTAAAACTTCATCGAAAATTATCGTCCTTCTCTTTCTAAAATCAATGAATATTTCATTCATATCAGCCATGCAGACTCCATGGACTAAATGATTTTGTGTTAAAGAATTACAGCGATTCTAATACAACTCATTCTACATATTTTGCTGTTTACATTTTACATAGGTGAAAAATAGGCTTAATAGTAGAAATAATCAAATTTGTATGAGCATTTAAACTGAAATATATTGTCATTGCGTTGTTAAAGTATGTAGATGCACAGAATTTAGGCCAAAATAAAGTAGTTTTAGGATGGATACAACACTCAATATGAATTAGAAAGAACTTTAAAAATCACGATTTTGAGACAAGATGGATGCCATATATCATTTTGAAGTGGGTCATGTGATCGTTTCATATCATGGACACGTGATCGCTTCATATAAGAGGCGTTATTATTATTTTAATTTTTATTTAAAAAACTACTGAATATATTTCGCTGAATTTTTTTTTATATATTTTATGGAACAATTTGAATATTGCCTAACATTTTCGAAGCAATTTGTGAATTTTAAATTCGCTTAAAAAATGCTTGAAAAATTAGGTCCCATAGGGCTCAATGTATTCCATTTTTTCAACCCGGGTTCAATCCAAAACTAATTGGGTGATATTATTCATTTATATTCCCATAGGTCCTATAGACCGTCTGAACAACATACTAAAATTTCATTTTGATTAAGTCATTTTTACGGCAGTTATCGTGCTAACGGACAGACAGACAGACAGAATGAACAAAGTCATAAACACTTTTCAACTTTGTTGTAAAGTGTTAAAAACCCACAAAACTATATGAATCCTAAAAGTATATTCCACACTACAAACAAATGAAAACATTTTTATTAATGTACACTTCAAAGCATATGCATGTATTATTATACTGTTAAAATTCGCAGAGTAGTTTTAAATATATTTTTCATATTTTTAACAAAATTATATGCATGATCATGGGCATTCACTAACTCTGTAAAATTTAGCATCAAAATGTTATTAAGCTATTGTTTGCATATTTATCATGTAAAGCGCATATTAAAAATCATAACTTTTATTTTAGTCCTTAGGATACTGTAGTCTTTGGATAACCCATATGGTTAAATTTAAAGAAAACTAGCAGATTTACCTGGCGTTGTTCGAAATTATGTACAAATTTTAGTAGTATGTTAAGTGATATTTTTTTAAAAGTTCTATTAAAATACATATTTTAATTTAATTCCTCAAAAATCAGCAGGAAAGCCAGGTTAAGTTGATGCATGTCTTGGTTTTTAATTTTTGTATTTCTTGTATTTACTTTACAAATTTTTCCATTTTGCTTCGTATCTTACATGATTAATTTCGACAATTGAAGTTTATGAAATTAGTATCAGAAATACATAAAAAATTATATAGTCGACCTAGTGAAAGAATATGAATTTGTCCCACTGTAGGACAGGTTAATACTGGTTAGGAAAACGTTGAAATACCAAAATATGTAAGCAAGACTAATATTAATAATTAATAAATATATTTAAACTAATATTAAAAATTAATATTAATAATGTAATTAATAACTTGTCTTTATCGCACTATATTTTCAATATTCCTTCCGGATTGCCCGTAAGCTTGGTCAATTCCAAGCCCTTGTCTGAGGACAAACGAAAATATTTAATTATATGTAATTGGGATAAGTTAATGCATTGCATCAACTTGCCCCACTTAAAACATATTATCTGTTTCTAAACGACGATGTTACAGTTTAATCATGATACACTCAGAAAGAGTAAAATATACTAAAAAGCAAGAAAACCAACCACCTTGACAGACATACAATACCCAAATAAACTTTCAATCTAAAAGTGTGTTAAAAAAAATCCATCCGAATTATTCAGAAAAACAACACAAAAATGTACTTTGTCGTATCAAAGGCAGTCTTGCCTCGATAACTACATAGTTGAAACTACTCGTATATTGCGTAGCATAAGTGTATCAAGGACGGTATCAAGGTATATCTCTTTTCAAAGAGACAAAATTAGGAATGCGCTTTATAACATTACTTTTACTATATGACTTGTACATGTATCAACTCATCTCAGTGGTCTATATCCCGTTCCCTGATATCCTATATTCCTGTTTTAAAGTTAGATACAAAGGGAAATATTAAGAAACAGAATATTCTGACTCCCTTGGGAACCCAATATACAAAAATATGAAGTTTAGTCATCATACGCCGAAGTCAAAACGCAAAAATGGTAGCAAAACATATACACGCACCCTATTTAAACTTTCGCCACAATCTGTTAAACACACAAGAACATTTTTCAAAGATGCGAAAATAAAATAGATGACTTAAGAAATTGAGAATATCAGTAATTTCCGTAATCGAATATCCCAAGGCCGTAACTACTGATGTAACCCAATCAGAAATATAATCCCGTTCATTTATGAAATTTATTTTTATATGAAATTCTTTATTATTTAAATTGGATAAATTGAATGAAGAGCGCCTGCAGCGTAAACACATTTCATTTAATTCCATTGCTAAATAACATGGTATAATGTTCTTAGAATAAAATTTCGAGAAAAAATTGTCTGCACAGTAATATTTCTATAGAAGGTTTAATTTTGCGTTTTTTATTAATATCTAGACAACCCCTAGGCCTAGAAACTCGAAAAGATAGACGTGGTTATCCAGAATAAAGTAGAAAATAACCATACCAAATTCGAAAAGAACCAATCAAAAACTGAATTTTTATACGAAACAGACCAATGTACTCGTATACTATAGATCATTATGCCTTCTAGGCACATTAAACTAGATTTATACCCAGTGATATCTGTAGTTTATAATCATAACGAACTAGGAAAAATATATCCACTTATCAAGCATTTATTAATCTCAAAGTTTTATGTTCAGGTATTTTAGTTCACTACTGATTCTAAGCAAAATATACTGTAGCATCATACACAGAGTTTAGATATTAAACAATATCACAAATGTAAGATTAATAATATTGAGTATAATGATGTAGTAATTTTTTTAATTTCACACTATTTTAATCCCATATATTTACACTTATTCTAAATAAATTTGCAACAAATTAACTTCGCAATATATTTAGGTAGAGTATCCTTTTGTTGTGGGCGTATTTAAAACTTTCGGTATAATCCGTTACTGAAAAAAATTTCATTTTCCATTGAAATTCATTATAATTGAATATTAATAAAAGTATTCATTATAAATGAATTATAATATTCATTATAATTCATTTATTAATATTATTATAATTCATTTTTTATACTCATTTCGGTATGACCCACATTCTAGACCAGGATTCGTCACTGGTGGAGTCATATGTATTCACAATTAAAATATCACAAAATAGTTCTTAAAATTTTTATGAATTGCCAGACTTAAAATATTTGCATACCATTCTAATATGGAACCTATAACTAATTAAATCATTCAAGCAATTTTTGTTCAGCTTGACTAAGGAAACGCTCATATATGGTAGTAGGAAACAAGGATGGCTTTTTTATATAATATTAAATAAAATAAATATTTTCAATGAAAAGAAAATATTGGGGAAAACACTGTATGTATTAGTTCAATATTAAAACATTATTAGCAATATAGTCAGAAAGTTCACATTCTAAAAATGCATAATACTGTCCACCAATAGAGATTTGTGACTGGGAAAACTAAATTGAATACGGTTATTTAGAATCAGGGGGAAAATAAATAATTTAAGTAAAATTTTAAGTAAGATGTCTCTTAACAATGATTTTTTAATGTGTATGTGCAATTAAAAAAAATATTCAGATCATTATATTCATACTTCCTTATATCTCTTTTAGAACATTACCACATCTTTGTGGGAGATTTGAGTCCAGAAATTGAAACGCAACAACTTCGTGAAGCCTTTGCACCATTTGGAGAAATTTCGTAAGTACTAAATGTATTTCATTTTTATAGCCTGATTTATAGATGTTACTAAAATCTGTAATATTTTATTTCTCAACATGAACGGACATTTTACTAGTTTCCCGCATTGTGACAAGTCTTAATTGGAGAACATATATATTTCTAAATAAAAGATTGGAGAAATATGTATTTTTCCAATCACTAAACATTAAAAATAAAAATATGTTTAGCTTTGATTCCTATTAGATACATGTGGTTTGTGCACAAATATGCACAACAAATCTAAACCATTTAAAAAATTATGCGTATTTGTCGTATACATACAGGTAGTGTGAACATTGCATTACAGGTAAATACATCTTATCTGAGAGAGGCTATATTTATCTTACTTCGGCATGTCAGGCGTATGAGAAAATTCGAAAGAATCCACCATCTACTTATTCCAGGCTTGACCTAGGAAAATTAAAGAATATTGCAGAAATTGTAATACAAAGCAGATTTATTACAAATATAAACAACAAATCTAAATCATTTTAAAAATTATGCGTATTTGTCGTATACATACAGGTAGTGTGAACATTGCATTACAGGTAAATACATCTTATCTGAGCGAGGCTATATTTATCTTACTTCGGCATGTCAGGCGTATGAGAAAATTCGAAAGAATCCACCATCTACTTATTCCAGGCTTGACCTAGGAAAATTAAAGAATATTGCAGAAATTGTAATACAAAGCAGATTTATTACAAATATAAACAACAAATCTAAATCATTTTAAAAATTATGCGTATTTGTCGTATACATACAGGTAGTGTGAACATTGCATTACAGGTAAATACATCTTATCTGAGAGAGGCTATATTTATCTTACTTCGGAATGTCAGGCGTATGAGAAAATTCCAAAGAATCCACCATCTACTTATTCCAGGCTTGACCTAGGAAAATTAAAGAATATTGCAGAAGTTGTAATACAAAGCAGATTTATTACAAATATAAACAACGAATCTAAATCATTTTAAAAATTATGCGTATTTGTCGTATACATACAGGTAGTGTGAACATTACATTACAGGTAAATATATCTTATCTAAGAGAGGTTATATATATCTTACTTCGGCATGTTAGGCATATGAGAAAATCTGAAAGCAACCACCATTTATTTATTCAAGGCTTGACCTAGGAAAATTAAAAAATATTGAAGAATTTGTAATACAAAGCAGATTTATTAACAAATACTTTAAAATCTATCTGCAGTCAGTTTCAAATTTATTGAAAGTAGCAAATTTATACAAAGTAGTTTTGTCCAACAGCAAAAGCTGCAAAATAACTGTCTAAATAACGATTCTAAAAGAGGTAATTTTATTAATCTACATGCAACGTTGTAAACGTAGAGATATTAGAAAAACACGGGAAAACATCTTATTATACGTGTGCCATCCTGCATCGTTGCTGTAGGTGACCATTCTGTATTTTGTGTATAAAGTCAATTTTGTTCTGTAAAGTGTTCGGCTTTGAAGGGAGGGAATTAGATTGTATACTCAGGTTTTCAGGGGTTTCCCATCTGCATAAAAAATATACGACAATAATAATATCTTTCCTTGACACATTAAGAATAAGGAAATAGTGCAAATGAATTACCGCGAAAAATTAAAATATTTGGGATAATAAATCATGCTGAATTTAAAGGAATTTGATAGAAATAGGAATCAAAAGCAAGATAATCTTCAACACATAGTGAAATATTTATATTAAGGTAATTAAACTGCAATTTATTCCGCGGGGCATCAACACCTGACGGAAAGCGATGATCATAAAAATGAAAACAACATTCCGAAATGTTTTTCTAATTATTTTGCAGTGCATACGTATAGATAGAGCTTTCAGTTCAGAATAATATTTTCATTTTGTCTTATCATATTTTAAATGTCACTTGCTTCAATTAAATGGTTTTAAAAATGTTTTGAATTTTTGACGCAGTACTTGCTATAATATCACTTTTATAATTCTGCTACGATTAAAATAAATACCTTGCATCTACAAACAATATTTATCTCAAAACTTCAAGAAAAGTCGTGTATAATGTGGAATGTAGAAAAATTGTCAGACAGCTAAAAATAAGTCTTGAACATATATTTTAACGTAATGAACAGATTACTTTTTCTATAGCGGCATTTCTGCAGTAGGATAGATTTCACTCTTAAACATTTATTTAGAAACAGTCACTTTCAGGAAATTGTTTGTTATATTTTGCGTGGTATTGTTACCACGCAAAATATAACAAACAATTTCCTGAAAGTTTATTTTTTGTATCTTCTGTCAAGTATGTTATTTTGCTTTTCCTATATACGTAATATAATGTATAGATAAAATATTGTGATGGGGTCGGAAATTCAAATTCGAGTTTTCGGCATAAGAGCACGTTTTAAGCATTTCTGAAGTCGAATTAAATTTTTTGAATGAAATTTTAAAAAAATCATTAAAAATTAGCATTATTATACGCTCATACGTGCATATATATACTACTCATGGATATCCATATACTTGGATTCTATACATGAAAGAAGATACTTTGGGTAATAGTTTAATATTTTAACACCAAACAATTCGCCAACAGTCATTTATTCATGTATAAGGAAACTATCTCCTCTCAGTCTGTATATAACGCTTGGTGATCAATTTGGCAAACTTAGCGACTAAGTTGGCGAAATATAGCTAACTTGGCTATATTCCACCACAGACTGATATCAAAATATCGTCACAGAATATTATCAAAATTGCAAAAACGGCGCCATATTAATGAAAATGACGCCAAATAGATGAATTATTAAAATATTTTAAAATATGGACTACGTTGTTTATTTTGGATGGTATTAAAATTGATAATTATCAAGCTAGAGTTGCACGAAATATAAGTCAATTTGATACTTTGAAACATTTTTCCATGTTGTCATCCGGAAAAAAGCCAAATGTACAATTCAACGTTAAAACATTTTGCCGTGAATCTTATACATCATTTTTTGACTATGAAAGAAGTAAACTCATTGCATTATATAGTAAAAGTCATGTGCTGATTACATCCGATTTTCTCTTTCTCTTGATGTGTAGTGCAATTATGGCATTTGTAGAGAAGTTTTACAGTAGAATATACGTTAGTTGTAACAATACCTCCAAACCATACCTGAATAATGAAACAAGTGTTAGATGAAAAATGTCTTTACAAATTTGAAATTTTATTCTTTTAAAGTACAATCAGTTATTTCAAATTTCAATTATTACAGACTTCAATAAAATTTCGTATATTTGAATGATGCTTTAGTAAAACAAAATATCATTTCGAACACAGTTACACAAATATTTTCAATACTTATCTTGAACAGAACGATCGCTTTAAATAACTATTTTGCACAGCCATAACCATTGCATGCAACGCCTGAAAATAAATTGATTAATCTCAAGTATATATTTTGCTACTTTACTTTTCAGTAAATTTCACATCTCTAATTTTTTCCATCACTGACTCGGATAATAAATTCTAAACATGGAGAATTTTCTCGGAAGAAAATTCTGAGATTTAATCTGAGACATTTGCATTTATGATCCATTTACATGTGCTTCTGATTTTAAATTATTTTTAAGGCAGCTTCCAAAAGCTTATGCTTTATTTATTGAGCGTTTTCCTGAACTTTCATTATGCTTAAAAATGCGCATCAAACTCTTTGCATTCCTTTGATGGATATAATTTAATTTTCATATTCCATCATATTTTATTTTAAAAACATCTTCTATTAGAGTATTTCTTCTATTAGAATAAAAGCAATTATTTTGAATGATGCAAATAAGAAAAGAATCCAAAAAAATAATACTTCAAAGCTTCAGAACTTAGAAGTAGCCTATTTGTATATCGGCATGCAATGCGCTCATTCTCATTATATGATCGATAGTGTAAAATATAAATGTCTATTCTTAAACTTCAAAATTCAAAATGTACTTTACATAGTAATAGAAACAAAAGTTTTTTGAAATTTCGTTAAAGTGATCAAAAGTGTATTCAATCAAAACTGAATACATTTATGGTTATGCAAAAAACATGTAGAAAATAAACTGTATTTTAAATATACTGTAGCAAAACTGAAACATGAAATAATATCTTTAAAAATTACAAAAAATTTTTATTTAAGTATCTAAAATACCGTTTGCAAAACTTAATGTTCAAAATAAGCATTTTAGACACTATTTGGCTTTTTCAAAAATTAGAAAATATGTACGATACCATAGGCAATTCAAAAACGTTTTTTGTTTCAGTTTCAAATAAATTGTACTCCTAAAAAACATATTTTGAATAAAAATTTGAAATAAAATTAACTTTTTATGTGTATTACTTCTTAAACAGCCTACAGTTATTTTTTAAAATTATTTATTCCGCAGTAAATAATCATAAGCGCATTATGATTATTTACTTATGATTATTTACTTACTTTTATTATTAATGATTTACAAGCACCTATGGCGGATGCATAATCATGGCTTTTAAGTACATTTACAAACAAAAAGCATTCTTCATGCTCCATGACAAATAGATACATATTAGGATATAGAGGTATATAGCCGAGTTTAGTTATTTCCAACTGTATATGTAAAAGGTTTCTCAATCTGTGGTCTAAATTAATCAGCAATAAAACTATTCCATTGGTAACAGCATTCAATATTGAAGTATTGAATTCAGCTTTAAAAAAATCTGATGTGGGCAACACATGATTTTTCTTATACAGTGCAATGAATTTACTACTTTTACAGTAAAAAAATTGGTTTTTCTTATAGTAGATACTTATATTCTTTCCAAAATATTGAATTTTCCACAATTAGTAGTCAGCTTCATTGATTTAGCGTCATTTTTATCCATTTGGCGAGGTAGATTTTATCCATTGGCGAGATTAATTTGGCAACATTTAAAAAAGTCGCCCAGTTAGCGACATTTCGCTAAATTCGTCGTCAAAATCTCGCCAAGCGTTATGGACGGAGAAATAAGTTACTCTTATAGCAGATAAATGACTTTTAGCGTTCAAATACAAAAGTATTACTCAAAGTATCTTTTCTCATGAATGAAACGATCTAGATCCACTAGAATGATGACACCCAATTTATCGCATAATATTACATATGAAAAGTGAACATGTTTCTCAACAGTTAATATTTTTTTAATTTATGGGATTTTTTGATAAATTTATTTGAAAAATGTACAATATCTCGAGAACGGATCGTGCTAGTGTTCTAAAGTTTATGTCAATCATTTTCTAAGGAAGAATTACATAAGAAATGTCTATTTTTGTAACTTTATTAAAAATTTTATTTTTCGATAATTTTTTCAAAATTTCACTCGAAAATTTAGGAGGGTTCTGAACATTCGATTGCGTTTAAAAACAATAGGCTTCCAGTATTTACGGATTGTGACTTTTTGTAACAAATTTCATTCGAATCGCTCCATTCGTTCGTGAGATATCGTCTCCACAGTCTCACTGACACATACACACACACACACACACACTTCATCACCTCAAAAATGTTTGATTCGTGATCAGGAATGCTTGAAACGTGCTCTCCCGTCGAAAACTCGAATTTGAATTTTCGACCCCGTCACAATACTTTCCTTACACATTATGTATGTATATAAGGAAAGTAAAAACAACTGTTTTCTTTAATTTTTATTTTATTCTTAAACCTGCAGTCCATTTTTTTCACTGAAATTTATTGAAGTACTTTATTTCAATAGCGGCGGCTCATCTAGTTATCGAAACGAGTTTTTTTGCTTTAACTTTTTATTTTCACTTAATTTTACAAATTTTTGTTCATTGGCATTTTAAAAGTGCATTGATCGGATGCTATTTGCTGGTTTTAGTTGACGAAGGAGGTGTTTTTTCTGAAACCGGTTGTTTTTCTTTATTTTTATTATTTTCGTAGTCTTTTATAATCGGGTACAGGGATTTTACAGAATGTTTCTTGAAGAACTGGTAACTATCTTAGCTTGTTTGATTGATTCATTTTGTTATTTACTACATTTTTTCGTAGTCTTTTAATCACAATATATTTTGTGCATGATTTATTAAATTAGTCAAATTAGTCACATATATCTTTCAAAATAGGTTGTTATAGATAATGAGAGTATAATAAGCTACCACCACCACCAATAAAAAGGTGTAAATTTAATACAGAGCAATCGAAAAGTCGCACACATCAAGTATTAAAATTATATAATATGCTGAGAATTTGAAATATAGAATTTTGAAGTATAGAGAAATTGAAATAAAGTAGTTTGATCGCATGTTATTTGGTGGTGTAACGATTGCTCATAAGGCAATATTAAATACCTTGAGCTAGAGCCGTCTTCAGCTCAACGCTATAATACTGGTTTACTACGCTTTGGCCCCGGGTTCAAACCCTAGCACTGACAAGTTGGTGCGTTCGCATTCTTGCTACATTATCACGTCCGAGTCACCAATGTAGCGAGAATGCGAAAGCACCAACTACTCGAGGAGCAGAATAACTGGAAATAATTGAGCGAAAAATGCTTCGTGTTCGTGTCCAATGTAGCTAAAAAGTGAAATTTGTGCAACTTGGCAGTGCCGGAATTTGTTCCCGGGGCAAACCGTGGTAGGCCGGTATCATAGCATTGAGCTAAAGACGTCATTTTTTAGTTTTTAATAAATAAGCGCCTGTTCCTTAAATAATACAGATAACAGCACTCAATTTCCAAATTTTCTGTTACGAACTAAAATCATTCTCTCGACACAAACAAATGAAATTTCTGAATACGGGAAATTGTGATTTTAGACTGTAAAAAATCATAACTTTAAAACTAATTCGAATTTAAAAAATATAACACCGAGTCATTTATCACGATATCACTTATTCGGGTCCTGAAGTACCAGTGTACCAAATTTTATGGCCTTATGAAGCCTAAATTTCTCGTTACAGACCACACACTTGGACAGAAAGACACACAGACATTTTCCCCTTTATTATGCAATATTTTCGTAGTCTTTTATATTATGTTAATTTTACAGTAAGTTTAAAAAATGTTTCTTGAAGATTTTTTATGAGTAGTAGCTATCTCCCGAAACAGCTTGTTTGATTCATTTTGTCATTTACTATATTTTGTCGTTGTCTTTTATTCACAAGTATTTTTATAATATGTTTTGAGCATGTTTTTTTAAGTTAGTTGATGATATTACAAACGTATCTTTCGAACCCGGTTATAGATCCTGCAGTCATAATAAGCTACCCCTTTCCCAACTAAATTTTTTAAGTTAATAGAGTTATCAAGAAGTCGTGCAAATTTTAAAATTATATAATTTACAAAAAAAATTGAAAAATAGAATTTTTTTCAATTGGATGGCACAAATATACCCTCGAAAATATACCAGAAATATCGTATGCTTATAATACGTCAAACAATAATTAAATATATATTTTATCAACTTAATAACATGGTGTTTTCTCAACGTTTAAGTTTTTTATTTTTTTTTTTTGTAATATAATATTTATAATATAATATTTATAATACTTATTTTATAATATTGCTATATTTCTCTAGCCATTCTTAGAAAAGTGCTATTGAAGAGTTTCAAAAGTAAACCCATGCTAACCCCTAACAATTAAACAGTTATGACGTTAATAAAGCGTTTCAGAGAAACTGGATCTGTTACAGACAAAGCGAGAACAGACAGACCATCCGTTTTAACTCAGATAAAGTGTCTAAAATAGATACCGTTTTGCAGGAATTCTTAAATGAGGTCTTCTGAGATTCATCAATGACACCCTCATATAGCTAGGAAAATATTGCTCTAAAAATTATTTCACTCTGAGGAAACGTCATGTTCTTCGATTAAAATGAGGGCTTTAATTATCGTCTGGCTTATTAAAAACTGCAGACAATATTTCTAATATATTTTTGAAGATATTTTAATGCCACTATCTGAAAATAAATTCTACTATTTCAGTTTCTTGGTACGTTGTGCAACTTCAAAATTTAATGCGAGTGACTTTCTGATTACCCTGTATTTAGCAATTACTTTTTAACACTTCTTGGCGGAGAATCATCTAAATCATACATGTCATTAAATACAAAAAGCAGCAACTGGTGTCGATTACAACTGAATTATTATTCTTGGAAATGGGGCATATACGAGTAGGTAACGAGTTGCATTACATTTTATCAATTTCCGGCTGAATCGAAATTTGATAAAAATGCTTTAATCAAGAGAGCTGATTTTCGGCAATGAGTTCACGACTAGCAGAAAACAAATTATGGATAATATCGCCGATGTATTTCGAAAGACCAACACGGTTGACTAAGGTCCTATTAAATTAATTAGAGAGTGGCTCTATTGAACTTTCTCATTCCAGAATCTGTTTTAAATAGCTAGTCATTTTTTTTTTTTTTTGCAAATTTTGCAAATTTTGCAAGAAAATTTTTGAAAAATTTGCATCGTCGGTACAAACAATCCCAATTATAGCCTGTTACTTTCCGTTTTAATGATCTTGAAAAAATCGTTCGATTAATACATACAAAGTTTGATAATGTATCCCATCGTGGGGCTAATTTGCCCCCCCCCGCCCCCCTCCCGAAGAATCTATTGATATAACAAACACAAAATTGTATCGCGGCTATTTTTCACTACAGTGATTGGAACTGTTAAGTTTCGCTGTCATTGAGCTATAAATAACTCCTTTTGTGCATAAATATGTCAAATTTTATCCTATGCTGCAATATTAAGAAAATATAAAATTTCGAATGCATTTTGATGTTTTCACTCGAATTTCAAAAAATTCTATTTAGTTCTAGATTTTTCGTTACCAATGCCGGATAAAAAGTTTCGAGAAAATTCATTGATATTTGCGGCAGCTATCAGTACACAAGAAATCGACAAACAGACAGGCAATAGATGACAAACCAACGGACATGACTCTAAAAATAGTCGAAGCATGTTCAGGAGTTCCTAAAACATATTAGCATCAAATTCTGAAATCTAAACTTTTCGTGAAAACAATTATTTTTCTATACTATGGAATATAGTATGAGGAATGATAAAAATTTATGATCTAATTAAAAATCGTAAAAATTAAATATGACTTCTTACCTACTCATATATAACATTGAAATTACCATTAAGAGAAAAAAATTCCATTACGTATAAAACTCATTGGGAATAGATTATTAGATTGAATTTAAAAATTACTTAAAAAATTTTTATTTTACGTATGAGCAATTATTTTCGAAATATATACACAGCACACTACGAGAATCCCAGTAAAAGACATCTTTGACTAAATAAATCTATTTAAATCAAACAATCAATAAAATTAGAGCTTTGCAAAGTTATTTCCAGAATCAAGAGTAATGCGATTATGTTATTAATAAATGTGTATTACGACTACTAAAACAATTACAAAACAAATGCTAACGATTACAATCTATTAATACGATTACGAGTCTAATTACTCAAACACTGGTTTTAATGCATCTTAAGTTAATTAAATAAACCAGTGGTTTAGTAATAGCTAATTTCTGGTTTTACTTTATACTTTGTATTTAAGGAAAGTAAAAACTAATGTATAAGGAAAATATTGTGGCCGGGTCGAAAATTCAAATTCGAGGTTTCGACGGGAGAACGTTTTAAGCATCCCTAAACTCAAATCGAACTTTTTTTGTCTGTGTGTGTTAGTGTGTGTGTTAGTGTTAGTGTGTGTGTTAGTGTGTGTGTTAGTGTTAGTGTGTGTGTTAGTGTTAGTGTGTGTGTGTGTGTTAGTGTGTGTTCGTGTGTGTGTTAATATGCATGTTAGTGTGTTTATGTATGTTAGTATGTGTGTATGTTAGTATGCATGTTAGTGTATGTATATTAGTGTGTGTATATATGTTAGTGTCTGGGTATGTGTGTGTGTTCATGAGTCTATGAAAGTGATATCTCACGAGCGATTGAAGCGTTTCGTAAATAAGTTGGTACGAATATCATAATTATTAAATACTAAAACCCAACTGATCTTAAACGCGATCAAATGTTCCGAAAACCCTTAATTTTGAATGAATTTTTGAAAAATTAATTAAAATATCAAATATTTCGCTAATGATTGTCATTTCAGGCATAATTTTCATTCGAAATTAAATGGTACACAATTTTTTTAAATGAACCGTTCTCGAAATATTACACAATTTACGAAAGACTTTTGGCGACAATTATGAAAAAAATCCAGACTTCAAAATACTTTTAAATATATAACAACCCCATACATAGCTTTTCATTATAAAACGAATGACATAAAATTAAGAATGTTAGTATGAACCTTTCTCAAGATATTGCATTTTTTCAAATAAATTTATCATAAAAATTACAAAATTAAAACAGTAGTATGCTACATTATTCAGCAAATCTGTTAACATTATTTTAGTGGGCCTACCCTGGTCTACTACAAGAAAAGATTCTTGGAATATATTCATATTTTGACGCCCAAGAGTTCGCCACTAGTCATTCATTTCACGAGACATTTTTTGAATGTCAATTACATTTTTATAAGTATTTTGCATCTAAGTATAAATTAGTCATTCAATTTGGATAAAATTTGGACTTATAAATAAGTTGCCAAAAGCTCCAAATTTCAATTTACGTTGGATTATTTAAATGCCAAAAATATTGTTCTGTGGATATTGTACACAAATAGTTCTTGGTTAAAGAAGTAATATCATTGGCTTAAGCAGAGAAAGTCATGTGCTGCCTGCATTATATATATATATATAGGGTGTCCCAAAAATATTGAAAGGAGCTTTAATTCTTTACCTGTTGGAGATAAGCGGGAAATGTAAATTGCAAAACTGTTGAAAGTAAGGTAGGAAATAAGACTATGTTAATAAAATAGTCCTCCCATTCATTTTCAAAAGTTACACTTTTTTCAATTTTTATACGACCCCCTTAGACAAATTTGGTCCATCAGAAAATTTTTATTTTTAATGCAACAAGATCATTAAAAAAATCCGCATATCTGTTTCTTTAAAATCAACTGAATTATGATAAAGGAAAAAATCTGGCTTAAGCCACTTTTCCGTACCATGTGAATGGCTGTTTCATCAGTAAAAATAGGGATCACATACAAATTGACGATGGAAATTGTTTAGATCAAAAATACGTTAATATGTATGAAAACTTTTTGTCTCAAATGCATCTAAATAAAGCATTACACAGACAGAGATCATATAAAGCAGTGGTACTCACTACGCGGTTGGGGCACATAATTAAAATATGCATGCATTGATAGAAGATCACTGATATAAAGGAACAAATTTCGTTACAAATACTAGAAATACAATTCACAAAACTCAATTCACAAAGCATTCTCAAAATGTTTTCCTTCAACTCCAATACATAACTGAGCTCTTCTAATAATGCTTCTGTAAATATTTTGAAGTTCATCACCACTAATATTGTTGCAAGCATCAATTATCTTTTGTTTAAGGTCAATTGCGTTTAGTGGGCGAGTATTATAAACTAGTGTTTGAAGACGACCCCATAAGTAAAAATCGAGAAGGGTTAAATCAGGGGATCTATGGGACAATTCTGTGGCTCTTTTCAAGCCAATCCACTGTTTATCAAAGTTATCGTTGAGCCAGTTTGTCACAATTATAGTCTGGTGTGCAAGCGCGCCATCTTGTTGATAATACATGTTTTTTAGACGCGATAATGTTGTCGTCTCCATAAAATCCGTTACAGTACCTTTTAAAATAAGCTGCATGTATTTTTCAGCTGTAAGAGTCCCTTCATAAAACACAGGACCAATCAGTTTTCCATTCCAAATTCCGCACCATACAGACACAGAAAACTTTTTCTGGTGATGTATTTCACGGACAAAAAATGGTTTCGTATTATCCCAATAATGATCGTTGTGAGTATTGATTGCTCCATCTTCCGTAAAAAAACATTTATCAGTCCACAGAATGTTCTTAACAAAGTTCGAATTGATGACTTGTTGGATTAACAACCAGTTGCAGAATGCTACACGCCTGTCAAAATCGGAGGTATGAAGTGCTTGAAGCCCATGAATACAAAATGGATGCCAACGGTATTTTCCAAGTGTTCTAGCAATTGATATCCTAGGTAACCCCAAAGTTTCGCTTGCTTTTCGAATGCTTGTTCGTGGGTTGAAAGAAAAATATGCGATGATGTCAGTTTCTTGGTCCTCCGTGTACAAACGATTTCTTCCAGGGCCAGATCTTGGATGAAATGAACCGGTAGTTCTTAATCTCCTCATCATCCGATAAACAAATGTAAGTGAAATTTCAGGCAAGTTTGGATATCGCCGTCCAAAATCCCGAGCAGTTTCTGCAGTATTTTTATTACACAGAGCATAAATGATTGCTAATTCGAAAAGCTCGTTATTTGTTAAAAATACCACAATGCACAGCCAGTTGTTAATTCGTCAATTCCGAAATAAACATGCTGACGATTCACTGAATGATTTCTAATCTTCTTTATTTTGGTATAATATTAAAAAATCTGATGTGGGCAACACATGACTTTCCTTATATAATGTAATGAATTTACTACTTTTACAGTGAAAAAATAGGTTTTTCTTTTTGTAGATACTAATATTCTTTCCAAGAGATTGAATTTTCGACAATTAGTCGTCATTTTTATTGATTTAGCGTCATTTTTATCCATTTGACGAGATTTTCATTAATTTGGCAACATTTCAAAAAGTCGCCAAATTGGCGATATTCCGCCAAATTCGTCGCCAAATTCTCGCCAAGCGTTATGGACGGAGAAATAAGTTATTCTTATGGCAGATAAATTACTATTGGCGTTCAAATACAAAAGTATTACTCGAAGTATCTTTTTTCATGAATGGAACGAGCCAGATCCACGAGAATGATGTCACCCAATTTATCGCAATGTATTTATTACATATGAAAAGTGAACATGTTTCTCAATAGGAAATATTTTTTTTTATTTTATATGACTTTTTGATAATTTTTAATGTACAATATCTTGAGAACGGTTCATGTTAGCGTTCTAAAATTTATGTCAATCGTTTTCTAATGAAAAATTACATAAGAAATGTCTATTTGCGTAACTTTATTAGCGGTTTTGATTTTTTGATGATTTTTTCAAAATTTCATTCGAAAATTTAGGGGGTTCTGAACATTCGATTGCGAATAAAAACAATAGACTTCCAGTGTTTACGGATTGTGATTTTTGTACCAAATTTTGTTCGAATCGGTCCATTCGTTCGTCAGTTATCGTCTCCACAGTCTCACTGACACACACACACACACACATACACACACACACACACACACACACACACACACACACACACACACACACACACATACTTTCACACACACACACACACACACAGACATCACTTCAAAAATGTTTGATTCGTGATCAGGGATGCTTGAAGCGTGCTCTCCCGTCGAAAACTCGAATTCGAATTTTCGACCCCGTCACAATACTTTCCTTATACATTATGTATATAAGGAAAGTAAAAATGTTTAGTTGTATTGAATAGAAATAATACTGGGAATAAATACGTAAATTAAAAAATAAATCGTCTGCATTTCATTCTTCAGTTTGTTTAAATTATTGTACTATAAACATTTGAAACGGCAAAATTAGAGTTAAAAGAAAGAAAAAATAGTCTGTGAGTTCTATTCTTCATTTTGAAAAATTATGTTAAATTTCAAAATCAAATACATACCATCATTTGTTTACTTATTTATTTCAATTGTTTAAAAAAAAAATGGCATGTGTCAATGTGAAAAGTACTTAAGAATCCTTGATTGCATCGTGAGCCTACGCAGAATTCGCAAAAGTGTCTCCTATGTATCATCATCCAGTTTTATCTTTTTTGTGATATGTCATAAATTTACATTTCTAATTTGATATATAATCCCCATTCACAGTGTTCAATTTTCAATTAAATATAACTCACTCAATTTTAAAGATACAGATATGCGGGTTTTTTAGTGATCTTATTGCATTAAAAATAAAAATTTTCTGATTGACCAAATTTGTCTAAGGGCGTCGTATAAAAATTTAAAAAGTGTAACTTTTTTAAAATTAATGGGAGGACTATTTCATTAACATAGTCTTATTTCCTACCTTACTTTCAATAGTTTTGCAATTTACATTGCCCACTTATCTCCAGTTAAAGAATTAAAGTGCATTTCAATCATTTTGGGACACCCTGTAGATATATATATATATATATATATAAAATTGATATTAATCAAAAACTATGCATAAACTACAATAAGTACAAAAATCCATCTCTAGAAATCCGTTACAAATATAAATAACTATAGACCAAGACTAAGGAAAAAAATAGTATGTAACTTAATTAATAATTGCTATAATGGAAAAAGGGGATTAGGGGAATAATAGTACACAAAAATCATTATTAAATAGATAAATATATGAAAAAAGAAAAAGAGAAAACGTGGCAAAAATAAGAAAATGCATTAACAATTAGCTCAAATTAAAAGATCAAGATATGGAGAACAATCAGTTGAAACTGCATCAAAAATTATGGTTAATTCGGAATTACACACTCTTCAGGACAGCCATATAATCCAAATTAAAACCGAAAGGATAGCCAGCTTCTGACAATGGCGATAGTATTTAACTATAGACCCCATTGGAACTGTCATATATATATATATACATTCTATATATATATATATATATATGAGAGAGAGAGAGAGAGACTATTTCAATTTATGATGTCAAGGAGTCTACAATTATTTTAATTACTAAAGAGTCCATGTTAATAATTTGGGAACGACTGGGATAAAATATGTAGCATATAGAACACAATCTATTAAAAATGAGTTCAAGAATATAAATTGATAATAATAGTCTCAAAAACCCGAGGTGTGTGCTTATTTATTTATTTATTTTATATATAAATATATATATATATATATATATATATAAATTCCCAAAAAAGGACAAGTAACAATGTACTCGTAAATTTCTAGAAGAGTGACAGGAGTAACGGCCGGGGGGAGTTGCGACCCCCAACACTCCAGTTAAAGCTTTTTTCCGCCATGGCAAACTCTCCCGGTAGCCGATACTCCCTACCCTATCTACTTCATGACTCTTATAAAACCGTAAAAATTACATACAAACATATACACTTTCAATAATATGTAAATCTTTAAAAGTTTATTATTCTACGCTAAATCAAACCAAAAAGCTCACTATAAAATTTTTTAACAATTAATTTAAAATACTAATGTATGATATTACTTTACTCGTGCCTATTTAATACTTTAAAATCAATATATTCATGACTAATTAAATCCAAGTCTGAGTGGTTATTTCAAAAAATGGATACAAGACCTATTAGCTACATTATCGCCATATAAATACTGATGTATGAAATTTCTTCACTCGTGGTTATTTAATCCTTTAAAAACTATATATTCAAAACTAATGTTTGAAACCCAAGTCAGAGTGGTTGTTTATTAAATTGGATACAAAACCTATTGGCAACATTTTCGCCATATAAATACTAATGAAATTACTTCACTTGTGGTTATTTTAATACTTTAAAATCAATATATTCAAGACTAATGAAATCCAAGTCAGAGTGGTTAATTTTCAAAAAAAGGATACAAGACCTATTGGCAACATTATCGCCATATAAATACTAATGTATGAAATAACTTCACTCGTGATTATTTAATACTTTAAAATCAATATATTCAAGACTCGTGACATCCAAGTCAAAGTCATGAGTCTTGAATATATTGATTTTAAAGTATTAAATAACCACGTGTGAAGTAATTTCATACATTAGTATTTATATGGCGATAATGTTGCCAATAGGTCTTGTATCCAATTTAATAAACAACCACTCTGACTTGGGTTTCAAACATTAGTTTTGAATATATAGTTTTTAAAGGATTAAATAACCACGTGTGAAGTAATTTCATACATCAGTATTTATATGGCGATAATGTAGCTAATAGGTCTTGTATCCATTTTTTGAAATAACCACTCAGACTTGGATTTAATTAGTCATGAATATATTGATTTTAAAGAATTAAATAGGCACGAGTGAAGTAATTTCATACATTAGTATTTTAAATTAATTGTTAAAAAATTTTATAGAGAGCTTTTTGGTTTGATTTAGCGTAGAATAATAAACTTTTAAAGATTTACATATTATTGAAAGTGTATATGTTTTTATGTAATTTTTACGGTTTTATAAGAGTCATGAAGTAGATAGGGTAGGGAGTATCGGCTACCGGGAGCGTTTGCCATGGCGGAAAAAAGCTTTAACCGGAGTGTTGGGGGTCGCAACTGCTCCCGGCCGTTACTCCTGTCACTCTTCTAGAAATTTACGAGTACATTGTTACTTGTCCTTTTTTGGGAATTTATATAGGTGTACACATGTAAAATTGCAGCATAGCGCTTTACAAGTTATATTATAAATTATTTTTTGCTTTTAGCTTTTTAATCAATACAGCAAAAATTGTAGCAATTTTTCAGGTTTTATATTATATATATATATATATATATATATATATATATATATATATATAAGGAATTATTATATTAGCTTTCTATATTCAGAAAACTTTCTTTTTACACGTAAAGCATGATATTTTTCAGTCAAAATAAGTAAGATTCCTATCCGAGAAAGGTGAATATAAGCTTTCATTTGGCCACTGGAACATTACTCTGCAATGAGAAATATGTAAAAGCATTACGAAAAACTCTGTTCTGCAATATCAATGTCAAGCTAGTGACGCATACAGCAATAATCTCAAAAAGCACGATATGATATATCATTTATTGAGCAGTTTATTTTACTGGAAGCTCTTTCCTTTGTAGTTGCAACAAATGCATCATCCATTTTTAAAGCAAGAATATGAAGCAGCCTTTGTTTCATCTAGTCCCATTACAAATTTATCGGGTTTCGATCGATACGCAGCATAAACCACTGCTTAGGCAATTGCAAACTGACTACTAAGGCAAAATATGAGCAAGAAATCAGACACTTGGAGCATAAATATTTTGATATGACACTATTGAGATGAGGCTGGAAAACAAAGTTGTGATAAGTTCCAATTCTCCCAATAATGTTTGTTATTTATTACAGGTAGAGCCTTTATTGTGTATAGTGTTGTTAGAAGTCCTTGAATTATCTTGTGTACACAAGAAAATTCGCAAATAAAAATTCAATTCTCAAATTATGCAAAATATATATTCACACAAACACCTGTTGTTGCCTGGTATTTAACAAGCAAACTTCAGGTTAAAATTAGACAAGAACTTGCATCGAATTCTCGAAAACGAAACAACGCTTTAACGATACGCCTGCTTAGAAAAATATTTGAAACCTCACTGCGCGGACAAAATACACCCTAAATGAGTACTTAAATACACCTCCACCCAATGCACGGACCTTTAAATTAATTATCAATTAAAACCTAGGATATAATCTTCTTAAATAATAAAAGGCAATATCTGTGTGTCTGTCTGTGTGTCTTATACACTATAGGCTCAGCGACCGCGCGTCGCAGAGCTACGAAATTTTGCAATCGGACACACGAGGGGGGGGGGGGGAGGGGAAGGTGACATGTGAAAACTGATTTTTAAAATTTGAATTATTTTTTTTTTTGTTATTTAATGTTTTATGCGATTTCGGCCGTTTCCCCCCCCCTTTTTTGCCCACCAAACAGACGTCGTAGAAAAAAAAATCACACGACCGGAAAGAGCAGACAATTGCGAGTAAAAATATATCAATTTCAAATCTCAGAGATAAATTCTAATATTTTTTAAAGATTTTAAAACAAAAGTCAATTTCGGCTCAAATAAACGAACTTTCGTTTTTAAATCCTCGCGTCAGGAAAAGTACCGACAATTTCGACTAATAATTTACATTTTTAGAAAGCTCAAAGATCAGGCTTTCTTACAAGCCCAATCTGGTGAATAAATAACAAAAAGTAGCCACATGATCCGGATTTTAAGGAAGTCATGATTTTCAATTTCTCTGCCATACCGCGAAAGCAGTGATCGAGTTTTCACTCACATGCGCGCGCAGACGCAAAGTGTTTCTATGGTGACGGTTTTTGGCCTAGGGACAATTAAAAACCGAATTAGTGTTTGGTGGTATCTGGCTGATGTATTTGGGCCATGCTCTTGATACCCATGCGAATATTCTGATGAGGATATTCTCATGGGTATTAAATTATATTTGCAGATGTCATCAGTGATTGCTTTTTATACAGTTTTTGGCCTAGGGACAATTAAAAACCGAATAAGTGTTTGCCTTTTATACGGTTTTTGGCCTAGGGACAATTAAAAGCCGAATAAGTGTTTGCTTTTTATACGGTTTTTGGCCTATGGACAATTTAAAACCGAATTAGTGTTTGCTTTTTATAAGGTTTTTGGCTCATTATGCTATATTGAATTGTGGCGATGTACTGTTTACACCGGGTGGTGGTGGGGACAATCTTTAAAAAAAAACTTTTTTTCGCTGAGCAGCATCGTTAAAGCAGCATCGTTATTTCTTAAATACTAAATATACATTCAACATCATCAGTCTTAAAATTACTTTCATGTCATTTGCGATGCAGTACTAAAAATGCAGACAAACGGATACAATTTCATTTATGTAAAACAAAAATAGAGGAGCATACCTCTATAAAAAACATAATAGCTGATCCCGGCTGTGAGTACACATCAAAGGGATCCCTTTCCTAGGGTTACAGGTACAGAAATCCTCAGAATCTCAGAGTTCACAAACATTAGAATAAATTCACTTTACAAATCAATTTTCAAGAACCCCCCTAGAACATTATTTTTCATCCTAAAATTTTATTATTAGTGTTAACGTCATTAAACTAAAACAAACCTTGCTAACTCCACGGGGTTATGGTGCCAGCGAGTTTGCCACGGTCAGAATTTTCAAGGATAGCGAACAGGCTGGTCGCCGAAGGCGGCCAGTCAAATTAATAAAATACCTAAAATTGAGAGTGAGTGATAATTAATGGAAGATAGGCCCTGTAGTGTGTAACTTAAATAATTTTTTTGATTGGGGGGAATTGGGGATATTAAACTTGCTTAAAATCAATACTACATTCTCAAAAATTAATGGAAGTACTAGCAATATAAAAGAAAACCCTCAGCGAGTACCTTTAGCAAGAAAAATAAAATTAAAACTTAGTTTGAGCATATTAAGCGCCTATATACGCAAAATATGTTAAAATAGAACAAAAACAGCCTGGCCAAAATTTCCACTATAGTAATCGCCACGCATGTGCTGTCTTGCGAGTAAAAGAAGTGTCATTTATGGTTGATATTGCAAAAGTCAACTTTTAAAAACTCGCTTAAAAATGAATAAAACATTCAGAAATTGGGCAATTAAAAAATATCAGAATGATTTCACTCCATACTCGCGCATAAAATTAGAAAGGCGCGAATATTTTATTCACGAAACTATAATTGAATTTCAAAAAATCGTCCATCGTTTCGTCGACTCATTTGAAAGTAAGGCTTTCTTATATCGTGTTTTGTGATGTATTATCAAAAATTAATTTAAAAATAAACGTATTGTCTTACGAACTCCGTTCATATTTCGTATAGCGAACATATAGCGAATTCTCGCTTAAACCATATTGCAAAAAATGTCTAGGTTCTATTTTTTCGAATCCTACCAAAATCTTATCAGCCCCAATCTTATCAGCACCTACAAATGACTTGGCTACCGGATTTTGTAAAATTTCATCGAATAATTTCTAAGCTAAAGAGGATACATACATTGCACAGGCATACAGACACACAGAGACAGACGCACGCACACATAGTTGTTACACTAAAAATAGGTCACACTAAAAATTTGTCACACTAAAAATTTTTTGCACATATAAAAGTATGACAAGGTATTAACAATGAACAGAAAATGGCGCTGACAGATATACTGTGTTATACGAAAATTAAACAGAAAAAACAAAATACCGGCGCTTCTTATCGGTACTCTCGCAGCCTAACGCGAATTACACTAGTCGGCACTTCCCACCTTTTAAGGTCCGCTTTAAGTTTTAAGGTCTGCTTTAAGTTAAGTTTTAAAGTCCGCTTCTTTTATTCAGCAATTTGTTGGATTTATATCCTGTAATTTTCGGAGAATTACCAATCGCTTCTTCGAATACAGGAAATAATAAAAGATTTTAAAAGCTGTTTAGAATTTACTTCCCAAACCATTTCCCCCCAAAACCATAAGAGGATCCAACAACAACAAAACACTGCATTTTATTTAAAAATGCAATATTTTTATCTTTTGGCTAGTTAGAAAAATATTTTGAAAGCAAATTTACTGCAATTTAAGGAGTTTATTGCGCTTACTAATAAAATGTATAATGTATAATTAACTATTTAGGGACTCCTGTTGGTTGTGGGGTCCTGGGCTCGGGCCCACCTAGTAAGATAGCACTGGTCCTTGAATCTAATTATTATTACGTTGGTTAGCCGCAAACTATATGAGTTCAACGTTCAGCTCACAAACAATGCAAAAAGTGGTCAACAACCAATTCACAGAAAAGTCGTCACTGGCACTATCTCAAACCTAATGTTATCAACAGTTTTTATTCTTTAAATAATCCAAACAGTTCAACTGCAGAATTTCAAACATTTGTCGATCTCAACTAAATTCATTACCTACCTCTAAAATTATGCTACGGTAGCAAACGACTAACTGCTTGCAAGCAAAACAGCAACATTCAGTTTCAGTTGCTTAATATTCTATCTAGGGTAAGTCATGCTCCTGGCGCCCTGCCTCTGCCAAGATCCTAACGGAAAAGTTTACCCCCACTCTTTTGCTTTTCATTACAAAACGGCGCTCAATTAAAAGAGGATGGAGGACTAAAGGACGTAAGTGCCTAATGTGTCTTACGACCGTAGCTAATTTGAGAAAACGAATGGCGACTCCGTCTTTCTTCCATTAGTTCTGAGGGCGGGTAAACATTTGACCCCAAGCAAACGGAAAGAGAAGATGAATACATTCAAATGAAATGCTAGTGGAGAATGCTGGGGCTAGCTTGCAAGGAGATGTGTCATGAGCCGTGTGCTTGAAGCCCTCATCATCTTTAGTAAACTGACATTACAAATTGAAATTAGATAACTTTAATATACTTTGATAGTAAAGGAGGATGTAATGGAGGTAACTTAGCAATACAGATCTTTCAACAATTACGGCTTTGTTGGGCAATTTCTTTTCAATGATGAGGTATTAGATATAGTCCTAAATAACATACGAAGGTTGGCATTTGCAGGTTATACGGTATGTTGTTCAGTGGGAATCTAGCCCATGTCTCACGATCTTGATATGCGTTTTCCAACTAACTATGCTGCGATCGTTCATTCCTCACAAAATCCTTTTGTAATAAAGAAAAGAGAGGCCATACTCAAACTCCTCTGCAGAAACAATCTGCGAGTTTATGCTTCACTTAATATTTCTCCAAATACCTGATTTTCAAAGTATTGGGTGATTACTCTACACTACTGGCAAGGAAAGACCATGAGATTGAATATAATGCAAGGAAAATCTGGCCGTAAATGCGTATGCGTAACATTGCTCAAAACGGTTTTGAGCCATTTAAAAAACAATCTATACTACACGACACTGCACGGCTTTAAATCCGACGCAAATGTTCAACTGTTCTCTTATATATAATCACAATGAAAATGAAATCCCATATCCGTACGACGAGTTGTAAAAAATACCACCGCGGATATTGGATCAACCATGGGTGGAGCTAAGAAGAGCTTAAGTGAGCTAAGAATTTCTGAAAGTTGAATCAGTATCCTTACTACAGAGAAGAACTCCAAATAGAAATAACCGTAACTCGTTCTCTCTCTCTAATTCGTTCCTTCCTTTCACTTTTACATAATTGGTCCAGTTAGGTTGTGACCCGTGGTCGAGGCCTAGCTTTCTAAGTCACTGAGAGACTTTAGGAGTGTTCAGGCAGACATTTTCCCCCTCCGGTTGCGTTAGGTTTGGTCTCGGAGTCGATAATAAATGTGCAAAGATTTAGCCTTCTGAGCCACCTGGGGGTCTGGAAAAACTTTTCGAAAAAACCTATAATCTCCGACCAGGGTGAATGAATAAAAATTCTGGCTACGTTAGGTTCTGTCCAATGATTGATACTATAAGCGTGCAAAGATCCAGCCTTCTAAGTCACCTGGGGTTGCTAGAGGGTTCTAAAATAATTTTTAGGAAAAAACTCATTTTCTCCAATTCTGTAGAGTAAATCCAAAATCTAGCTCTATTAAGTTCTGTCCCGTGGCTTATACCACAAGTGTGCTAAAATTTGGGTATAAAAAGACACAAACACTTCAGTTAATCGTTATATAGATGATATCTTATTCTGTAGTAAATATGCCCTCAGATCAAAATAGTTTAAAAAATCTTGTGAAAAAATATTTTGTTTCAGTATAGAGTGAAAACTCAAAAATCTATATAAATAAAAATGAAAATCTGTCTGTCTGTCTGTCTGTCTGTCTGTATGTTTGTCACACCATCACGGGAGAACGGCTGAACCGAATTTGATGAAATTTTGTGGGTAGCCCAGAAATAGCCCCACTTAAAATTATATCCGTGTTTTGAGTTCCTACGACCAGTGGTTCTCGAGATATTAGTAAAAAACAAAATTTTCGTTTGTCTCATCATCACGGAAAAACGGCTGAACCGAATTTAATGAAATTTGGTGAATAGCCTTGAAATATCCCCCCATAAATTTTGTCCAAGTTTCGAGTTTCTAAGACCTGGGGTTGTCGAGATATTAATGAAAAACGGAACTTTTTCCTAGGAGTTCTACTCCCTAACTCCGTGGTTTATCCAAACGAAAAGCTTGAAAATCGTTTCAAAGTGAATTAAAATTTAATCTCTGAGTTTGATGGGAGATTTTTTGCGTTAATTAGTCACTTTCTGAAAACATGAATTGTTTGAAACATGATTTAAAGGGGAAATCTATCTCCATGGTTCATGGTTTATTTAAAACAAGCTTTTACGGAACAATGAGAAGTATAGAGAAATCAAAATCGTTATTTAATTTCGCAGTTTATGTTATAAGACATGACATATTTAACATGTTATAAGATTCTATCTTATATCATGTTACTCAGAAACGCAATTAAATTAAATCTGTCTGTTAATTTCAATAATTATTTTTTCGATTTGAGTAATAAATAAATGGATATAAAAATATATTTTAGAAAAGAACGATTTGATTTTTCTTATAGCATTTTTGACTGGATAATATCAATTACGGTCTTCAGGTTTAAAAATTATTATTATTTATATTTTCGGGGATTATTGATTCAAGGATTATTGATATTTTCAAGTTATTATGCAATTACTTTATTATGACAAAAATTGTTTAAACTCGTATATTGTATGTTGTACGAATCTTCTACAAATACACGTGTATATCTTTTAATCTACGAGAATATAAGTAGTACAGGTATATTGACATATGTTTTGATATATATTGGCATATATTGGAATCAATTACGACCTTCTGGTATAAAGAGTACGGATATTATTGATGTTTTCAATTTATTACGTCATCTCTTTTATTTTGGCAAATATTTTTGAGACGCATATTGTAATACGGGTAATCTTCTACTAACGCATTGGCATATTTTCTGATCTGCGACAATATAATTAGTACGGGGTTGCATATGTTCATTCAATTCCTATTTTTTCTTCTGTAAATTTGCTTACAAAAGGGGGCAGGATGTTTTATTCTTCAGATCTGATCGTGAAGATAATTTTGCATAGTGAGAACATATATTCTTAAACTTCTCTTTAGGAGCAATAAATTTAATATTTTAACAGAATTTGCACATGATTGCGAACTTTAAGTTTCTTTAAATTATACACTCCGTACGAATAACGGGTGTGCTGTTAGTGGTTAATAAATTTTAACATTTTAGGAGGATATATCATGTTGCTCGGCATCGCAATTAAATTAAATGTGTTTGTTAATGTTTTTATTATTTTTTTTCGATTTAAATAATAAATAAATGGATAAATGGATATAAAAGTATATCTTATGAATGGACGGTTTGATTTTTCTTTTAATTATATTAATTGCTGACTGCGTACATCAATTTCATTTATTTTGGCAAAGAGTTTTCAAGCTTATATCGTATTTAGCTACTAAACTCATATATTGTGTTTAGCCAATAAATTCATATAGCCGATTGTTGAAACAGAAAAAGAGTAGAGCGGGTATATCTTCTAATACAATTGTAGTGTTTTCATTTAGTATATTGAAACGGGATAAGAATGTTTCATTCAGATCTGCAAATTCAAAGCTACGAATTTGGAGGGATATCGCTAATTTGACAACTTTTCTTAAACTTTGCCAAATTGACGGAAATGTCGCCAAATTGATATAAACGACACACAAACCATAAACCTTCGGGTTGGTCGTGTGGCTTGGGTCTTCTACATATCAATGAAATTTTTTTTTTTTTTGTTAGAAGAGAGTACTGAAATGATGTTTGGTTAGCATTTATCTGTCAGACCAACCATCCTACTTAGTAATACATTTAGCGAATTTTTAAAATGTCACCAAATTGATAAAAATGTTTTCAAATCTATAAAAATATCTTGAAATTGATAAAATTGCGCTACATAAATTATATTAATTGTTTTTGGTTAGGGGATAGTATTGTGATGATATTTCGTCAATTTGTCGCAAAGTGGAACTGTCAGTTCTACAGTCCCACTTGGCGATAAATTTGGCGATTTTTTAAAATGTCGCTAATTTGACGAAACTGTCGCCAAATGTTCCATAGAAATATAACTATTTAGACGATATTTTTTCTACCAATTTGTTTGAAGCAAATGATATCATGTCGCTTAGCAACGGATTTAAATCCAATGTGTTTATGCGGCAGGCGATTTTTATTAAATCCTTTCCGATTTGAATAATGAAGATATGTACATAAAATAAATTTCATTGCCATTTCATTTTGGACTGGATAATATCAATTATACTCTTCAGGTTTAAACATTATTATTATTGATATTTTCCGGAATTATTGATTCAGGGATTATTGATATTTTTAAGTTATTACGCCATTGTTTTATTGCGGCAAAAATTGCTGACACACGCATATTGTACGTTGTACGAGTAATCTTCTAGGAATGCACGGGTATATCTTCTAACCTACGAGAATATAAGTAGTACAGGTATATTGGCATATATTTTGACATATATTGGTATATATATTGGAATCAAGTACAGTCTTCTGGTATGAAGATTAAGGGGATTAATTATATATTCAATTTATTACGTCGTCTGTTGTATTTTACCAAAAAACATTTGTGACTCATATTGCAAAACGGGTAATCTTCTACTAATAATCGGACATTATAAGTAGTACGTGTATATCTTCCCATATAATTTTAGCACTTTAATTTTGACATATATTGGAATAAATGACTGTCTTCAGATTTAAAGATTACGGGTTTATTGGTATTTTCAATTTATACATGTAATCTACTAATACAGGTTATATTTTCTAATATTCGCGTATATAATTAGTACGGGTCCTATACAATTTTAACGCTTTTATTTTGCATATATTGATTCAATTCCATATTTTTTTTTATATTTGCTTACATAAGGGGTCCAAGATGTTTTATTCTTCAGATATGTCCATGAAGATAATTTTATATAGCGAGAACAGAGATTCTTAAACTTCTTTTTAGGAGCATTATATTAAATATTTTAACAGAATATTTTGATTAAACATGTCATTTAGTATACTATAAGAATTTGGGCATGATTATGAATTTCAAGTTTCTTTATATTATATACTCCGTACGAAGAACGGGTATGCTGCTAGTATAAAATAAATATTATTTCATTATAAAACTTGATTTAAATTTATCCAATGTTTCATCATATAACCAATGCTTATTTTAACATATCGAAATTTCGAAACATTAAAGTTTATCGCAAAATCATTACCTAATTAAGCTTAATTAAAAATCATACCTAGTTTGTGTCTATATAAGATATTTATGTATCGACTTCAAATATAATATTTCTTACACACAAAATTCCTTTACCGTTGCTATTTAATGTTTCCTGCCGGTGGATAACACCCTCTCTAATAAAGCTTCAAGGCGTTTGTAGCTAAAATTCCGCTTAGTTACATCGCTAAATTTAGATAAATTTAAAGCTTATTAAAAGATATCGATTCCATGAGCGTATGTTTCGAATAATTAATTCTCTCCGGAGATCTGAGCTTTGAGAAGCACAATGTGTGTAATTTTCTCAGCCCTCATTATACGCCAAGCCTTCGTGAATTATATTATCAAATATAAAATGGTATTTTGGCGTTATTTAAGGAACTAAG
Organism: Amaurobius ferox; assembly: GCA_951213105.1. Taxonomy (NCBI): domain Eukaryota; kingdom Metazoa; phylum Arthropoda; class Arachnida; order Araneae; family Amaurobiidae; genus Amaurobius; species Amaurobius ferox. The sequence goes on along the minus strand of OX578142.1, from coordinate 103,392,156 downwards.
GACAAGCTTCATGTTTACAATTAGTAATTCTACAATGCTGTCTTTCGACAAACAAGAATTGTCTGACGTATCATCAGCGATCTTGCAATAAATATGTCTGTACGGCTTAATTGACCTAAATGAAAGTTTCTATTTCATTTTAGTTACAATAGGTGTAAACAGAATGTGAATTGGCACGCAAGCAATAAATAAATCACAATGTTTTGCGCAGTATTGTACGTTATGATCTAATTATAGAGTAATTGTGGTTAAATGTTTTAATTCTTTCATTACAATTACAAGCATCGATCAAAAAAAATGCTTTTATTTTGGAAATTTTGAGTTATACATATTATGAAATATACAAGAATATGTAATGACGGTTATTGAAATGTTACTAACTGTTTTCTTACCAATTTATTAATATCTCAACAACCCCTGGTCCCAGAAACTTGAAACATTGACTAAATTTAAAGTGGTGCTATTCCAAGGCTACCCACAAAATTTTATGGAATTCGGTGCATCCGTTCTCCCGTGATGATGCGACAAACAAACACATAGACAGACTTTCAATTTTATTTATATAGATTTTTATCCTATATTTAAATCATCTCCTCGATAAACATCTGTAAATCATTCTAATTAAATTCTCCCTGTTTTTAAATCATTATCTTGTTTAAATGCACAAAAATAGGAAATTTACTCTTTATGGACAATAAACAGAACCAAAAGGATTTTATCATCGTTTATGACCATAATGACATAATTTATCTTAATGAAACTCATTCTGTTGAGTTCGTTGATTTTTATTTATGCAATCCTTTAAATTGGAAAATAAAGGAGGGAGTCTATGAAACACTTTTTTCCTGCATTGTACAACTACTTTCCGATCTCGATCTATTTCCTAATTAGCACAGTTCGTATACTAATGTTTTATATTACACTATCGTTTATATTATTTTAGTCACATTAACAAACGTTTAATGCCCTATCAGAATGTTTTTTAAAAACTATTTGCAAAAAGTATTTCAAACAACTAGACTGTTCACTTTTATGTGCATTTCAGATTAATGAATCATCACTATCCTACGTAACACTGCACAATCATACTTAATACATTATAAAAAACTTTTAGAACGTTACACTATTTAGTGGAGTGATAACCAGAATATATGTCCCATTTGGAATTAGATAAACACATACATGAAGGTAATGCTAAAAGTATTTGTATTGCGAGTCACCACTCGAATTTTTCACGTACGCATACTTCACATTTTTTACGTTTGTTGTATCCCAATCATTATCGAAGAGAAAAATATCTGATATCAGCAGAACAGGACTTTTCCTGTATGATGAAATTAATTAACTCTAACTTGACAGTTATCAAGCACTTATTATTTATAGCACTAGGGAGCTCTGCCCCCTGCTCGCTCCTCTAGCACAACCCCCTTCGGGAGGCTTCGCCTCCTACTTGCTGCGCTCGCTTCATATCTATCTTTCCTAAAAATTCTACTTTCAAAAATCTCTTTTCTATCCCTGCCTATTTTCCGCAGGAAAGAAAAGTAGGGATTTTTCATTGCCCGGGGAATCCAGAAACTGAATTCCTTGATCATGAGCTCGTTTCGCGAGCTATTTCATGCCAAACTAAAGCTTAAATCGATAAACGGCTTATTTCATCATATTACCCTGTTATTTCTCTATAAGTGTATCAAATTTCATATATTTGTATGCCATAGTTTTTACGGTACGAGACAGAGAAATCACTAGACGTGCCGATCCGAAAAAAAAAAGTTCACTTCAGAAGTGTATAAAAGTAAAATATCTCAAAAATTACATTGAAATTAAAAAAGGGGCTCCTTCCTGAAAAAAATCACCCATGTAGGTGCCTGCCTGCAAAAATTCGTGGTCTTGCTATTAGTATTAATCTATCCAGGACACGAACTTGCATCTCAAATATTTTGTCTTTAACTTTGACATTAAATGTTTTTCAAACTACAATATATATCAAAAAACGGTTTATTTCAACGTATTACTCAAACCTTTTTCTACAAGTGTACCAAATTTCATATTTTTATATGCAATAATTTTTGGGGTACGAAGCAAAGAATCTCGAAAAACGAGAAATTTGTCAAACAGCGACGGTGGCAGCAGCATCAGCTACTTTTTTTTTAATATGGAGAGATTCGCAGTAAGCAATCAAGTTCATATATTAAATAATTAATAATTTGATATATGAATCAATGTTAATGCTCATAATGGATCATAATTCATCAATTTAGCACCATCTTTGTTAATTTAGCCTGAATTTTGCATTTTTGGTGATATTTTCGACAATTTGTCACCATTTAAAATAAGTCGCATTGGCAACAGTTTACGAAAATGTCGCCGAGATTATCAAATTTACTACCAAAAGTTACAACAGACGGAGAGAAGTGATTTTCTTATATGTAAATAATTGTGGAGCGTCAAAACACAAACTATTACTCTCTTGGTTGCTCGAGTCCTCTGTACGAGTCGGACGATCTGGGTCTTCAACGAAGTATCTTCTGTCGTAAATGGAACTAAATATATCCACGAAAATTATGTTAACAGATGTGTCATATAATGTTGCATATGAAAAGTGAACATATTTCAAGATTGCTAATATCTAATATTTTCAATATTTTTATGTAATTTTTTTCGATAAATGTATTTAAAAACGCGCAATATCTCAACGGTTCACGCTTGTGTAAAATATGTGTCGTTAGTTTTCTAATTAAAA
>OX578142.1:103228716-103381716 GCA_951213105.1 Amaurobius ferox | reverse complement strand
ATATATATATATATATATTATATATATATATATATATATATATTATATATATATATATATATTATATATATATATATATATATATATATTATATATATTATATATATTATATATATATATATATAATTATATATAATATATATATATATATTATATATATATATATATATATATATATTATATATATATATATATATATATATTATATATATATATATATATATATTATATATATATATATATATATTATATATATATATATATATATATATATATATATTATATATATATATATATATATATATATTATATATATATATATATATATATATATATATATTATATATATATATATATATATATATATTATATATATATATATATAATATATATATATATATATATATATATATATAATATATTATATATATATATTATATATATATATATATAGAGAGAGAGAGAGAGAGAGAGAAAAATAGGGAAGTTTTGATTTTATAGAAATAGGAAAGCTCAATCAATTCTAAAGGTGCAGTAATGCAATTGACGTCTTTGAGCGTAATTTTGAAAAAAGGGTAACAACTTTATTATTGACTATAGTGACCTCAACCTAAATTAAAGAAAATAATTTTTATAAATTACGAAATATAAACACCTGGAGCTCTGCAATCACTTTAATAAATTACATTATTAACCTTTTAGGTCACCTTGATGTAAAATGTATGACTCTAGCATCACTATTGAAAGAGTTATTTGCCATTCCAGGATATCCTGTATATAAATGCTTTAACAATTACAGTTGAACGTGAGGAACAATTAATTCAACATATAAAATAAACTTTGTTTATGTCATTAAAAATCATATTTTATTTTTATACTTATGCTATGATATGGTTCATTTAAAAATACAAAGTTCCATTTAATTTTTACTTTCTTGTTCTACTTTTACAAAAAAATCCTTACAATTTACTAGGTTTTAATAGTAAATTATGTTTTAAGACCATCTGAAGACATTTGAAACATTGTAAAAGTTAACAAATTTTATTTTCGATTCCTTTATTTTAAAATAGTTTCTTCCTCATGGGAAAAATATGAATCAAAAATTTACATATAGAAATCAAAATTTTCAAATAGAACTTATTGGATCTGACAACTACGATCAAGTACTCTTGTATTCGTAGAGTGTTTTTTTTCTATTTGGCTGCGACCCAGAGCGTAAGTGCATCATAGATGTTGTTTCATTTCATGACAGTGTGTTAGACGTTTTAAATGAATTAGTTAGTTTTGCAAAGTTGCAAATGCAGTTGTTCTTGTAAAATAGTAAAATAAGTTGTTTATAACTTCCAATATTTAGTTGAAAACAAAGGCATATGTCAATTATTTGACGTTCTATTAAAGTAGTAGATATAGATATTTTTTAAAGTAGTAAAAGTAAGGTTTCTTGTAAAGTAGTAAAATCAGTTGTCCTTATAAAGTAGTAAATGTGTTAGTTTTGTAGAATGGTAGAAGTAGTTGTTCATATAAAATAATGAAAGTATTTGTTCATATAAAATAATGAAAGTATTTGTTCATATAAAATAATAAAAGTATTTGTTCATATAAAATAGTAAAAGCAGTTGTTCTTGTAAAATTGAAAAAATAGATGTTCTTGTAAAGTAAATCTGTAGCTGTTCTTGTAAAGTAAATCTGTAGTTATTCTTGTAACGTAGTATAAGTAGTTGTTCCTTTAACGTAGTATAAGTAGCTGTTCTTGTAAAATAGTAAAAGTAGTTGTTCTTGCAAAACAGGAAAAGTAGCTATTGTAAAATAGTAAAAGTAGCTGATCTTGTGAAATAGTAAATGTAGCTGTTCTTGTAAAATAGTAAAAGTAAATGTTCTTGTAAAATAGTGAAAGTAGTTGTTCTTGTAAAATAGTAAAAGTAGTTGTGCTTGTAAAATAGTAAAAGTAGTTGTTCGCAAAATAGTAAAAGTAGCTATTCTTGCAAAATAGTAGAAGTAGCTCTTCTTGTAAAATAGTAAAAGTAACTGTTCTTGTAAAATAGTAAAATTAGCTGTTCTTGTAAAATAGTAAAATTAGCTGTTCTTGTAAAATAGTAAAAGTAGTTGTTCTTGTAAAAAGTAAAGTAGCTGTTCTTGTAAAATAAAACTGTAGTTATTTTTATAACATAGTGAAAGTAGTTGTTCTTGTAAAGTAGTAAAAGTAGTTGTTCTTGTAAAATAGTAAAAGTAGTTGTTCTTGTAAAATAGTAAAAGTAGTTGTTCTTGTAAAATAGTAAAAGTAGTTGTTCTTGTAAAATAGTAAAAGTAGTTGTTCTTGTAAAATAGTAAAAGTAGTTGTTCTTGTAAAATAGTAAAAGTAGTTCTTCTTGTAAAATAGTAAAAGTAGTTGTTCTTGTAAAATAGTAAAAGTAGTTGTTCTTGTAAAATAGTAAAAGTATCTATTCTTGTAAAATAGTAAAAGTATATATTCTTGTAAAATAGTAAAAGTAGTTGTTCTTGTAAAATAGTAAAAGTAACTGTCCTTGTAAAATAGTAAAAGTAGCTGTCATTGTAAGATATTAAAAGTAGCTGTTCTTGTAAAGTAAAAATATAGTTGTTCTTGTAACATAGTAAAAGTAATTATTCTGATAATGGATTGAAAGTAGTTGTTAAACTACTTTCACTTTAGTAATTTTTAAACTGCGCAAGTAGTTATTAAAGTAGTAAATGTAGATATTAAGAATATTTTGTTAGCGGAAGTTTGAAAAAATATATTAGTTTTATTATTCGGATACTGGCAAGTGGACGTAAACAATATGGGGATTATTAATATATGAAAAAATCAAGTGGAGTTTCAGACTCTAGATGTGTGAAAAGAATTAAAACAAAGTTTTTCTGAATATTATGTATTGAATAAGATGAGTATAGAGCAAATTCTGATGCATCAAAACAGAAAATTACCAGTGTTTAAAATTATTCGAGGTGAATCAATTAAGATTTAAAACACTTAACTGCGTCATTGCATTCGAATTCATGAAAACTCACCAAGTATTCAAAGAATTAAAAAAAAAGATAACTTGCTTTGAGTAATTACTGCGTCGTACAAATCAATTTCAATTCCCAAGTAGTTTCTGTTTGTGCGTGTTCAATTAATTGAAATTTGCGGTGATAAAAATACAAAATTTGTTTACTAGATCAAAGTTGCGTATCGACAAAAAGTTCTCATGCCATTATCTTAAAAATATAAGGGCGTGATAATTTTTTTCATATCGCTTAATCACATTTAAATTCATTTTCACTTTCCCTGTAATACATAATACATGCAAAAAAGTATATATAAATGTAGGTAAGTACTGTAACGAGGTCAATATCCAACTCTGCTTTTAAAGCATCTGCATGTTTTGAGAATCCCTGCACACTAATTAACCATTTTTTATGATGTATATCTGACTGCGGGTACAATATCTTGAACAAATTGAGTGACTCACATGAAATTGAGAAATATTGTTTCAATCTATATACTTGATATTTCCAAGAATGCCGTATTAAGGGATAGCTTTCCATTTTCGAATATTCGTTTCAAAATTCAAAATTCAATTGTTTCAAATTTCGTGAAAAATCAAGGTTTCTAATATCGCGAAGGGTGCCCAGGAAGGGAGCCTTTTTGCATCCTATTTATGATGTCTTTCGCTATTAAACAAAAAATCAAGAAAAAATACTGATTTTACTTCTTTAATATTTTTAACATAAATGTCTTTTATAACGTTTCTGTGATTTTCCAAGAAAATACGTTCGAAGCATTGACGACCTTTGTTCCATTCACCCCAAAAAGCAATACTCCGATGTTCATAGATTGCAATAATCGTATCATGTTGTATTTGATTTGCTCAATTTGTTTGAAAGGTATCATACCTACAGATGCGCATACAGATAGATGTCCTTCAAAAAATGTCGGATTGGCATTCAAGGATGCCTAAATTACGCAATTCCATCAAATTCAAAGGTATGAGTTTGGACCCCATCAAAACAGTTTCCCTATACACAGTATCTAACAGGTAACCATTGTTATAATTTGAAGGTCCGGACGCTTGATTTTGGTGAAACATGTAGTGACCCTCTAATGTATTTGGTGAAATATCGCCAACTTGGTGAAATTCGGAAAATTCTGGAAACTTGTCAAATTTTATAGTTTGGTTCATAACTTCATAAATTACGTGTTTTTCCTAAACTTTTCACAGAGGGTATATAGGCTGACCATCGTTCAGTTGGGTTATTGAAGTGATACGAGTAAAACTGCCTTGTTAGTGACTTATGAATATAATCTTCTATTTTATCAATTAGTTGAGCATTTACTTGCTGTTTATTAAAGCTGAAAATTTATTATCTGTACATTGTTCCTGCTTACGCTTACTGATACTTTTAATAAAGTGTTTGTTACATTTTATATCTCGTAAATACGCCCACGATTTCAGAGGACACTTCTAACAATATACTGTAGACAAAGTAACCAATACATAGTAGACAAAGCAACCAATACATAGCATACATAATCGACATAGACATAGTTGCCATCCAGGTGCTTCATCCAAAGTCCGAAGAGACGATAATCGTTAGGTGCCAGGTGAGGGCTGCAAGGTGTGTGTTTAAACACCTTACCCAATGAAATCGTTGTTAAAATTTACTTATCGTTGGCAGTGTGGAATCTAGAATCATCATGAAGCATACCTCTTAACAAATTGGCGATTTACTTCAGCTGGTATTATACTTTGAACTCGCATAAATCTTATCACATGACGGATCTCAGCATTTAACCACGTTTCGAAAAGTGCAGCAAATTTTTAAAGGTTTATTAAGCAATATGCTTGACATACGCTGCCCTCTTGTGACAAAAAGAACAGAGATCAGAGTACTCCATACTATTGGAACACATCCATCCAATAATGAATGTCACGCGTTTGGCAGGCTTTGTTAAATGCAATGATAATGAATATAATGAAACGCCCGCCTACATCTGAATGAAATACTCATGACCAGTTTGCATTCAAGTCGTGATTTTAATTATGATCGTTCCCGTCTGTTTGCTCTTACGGCACCGAATGCATGGATGCCAAAAAAAAAATGAATAAATAAATAAGAATTCCTTAGTAAGGTCTTTCGTGAAATGTCTCCTATATTCCTTCGCCGCTCGTGATTATGATCCGTCGTTAATTACTTTGAACTTTTAATTTTGATGAGTATCTCGACCCTAGAAACACAAAGCATTTTCCTCGCAGAATAGAACACCTTGCAAATTTAATTTTAAGAAATACTTCTAAAAAAGAGTTTGTAGATCATGAATCATTTGAAAAGGTATGAAATTAGCGTATATTTTGTTCCGTGAAAAATGCGAAACGTTTACCATTTTAAATCAATTTGCACGCGTCGGTTCGCAATTATACTTACTTTAAATAGAATTTTGGAATCAATGGCGTTTCACACGCACGCCCTGGCAAACAAAATAAATGATTCTTTTTAAAATTGCCATTGTTCTGTACGGGGGAAAAAGCTGTTTGGATCATTGATATTCCAAACTGTTTCTCACAATAATTTTCATTGCAAATAAAAATTTTATATCAGGAATTTTTAGTTTCATAAAAAGAAACTGATAAAAAATAATTTAACGTATCTCATTTAAAGTTTTGATTTATTGAAGAAGAACATTAATGGTTGAAGTTTACTTGAATGGATTTGCATAGTTTTTATATCAAATTATAATAATTATTGGTGGCAAAATTTTTGCCATATTATTGTTTTTAGGAAAATTTTTGCCTTCGAACATCTATTTCTAAGGATCTGCCATAGCTAGAGCTTAAATGATATAGATTCAGCATCAAATTCTAGAGGGAAAGAGAGTTTACTAAGGACTTTCACATCTGGTTCTTTTTTCATTCCGGTTCAAAAATTTTCACTTTACTTGAAAGACTTATTTCTCAAGATTGGATTAGATAGAGCTTAGATGATATGGCTGCTTATATGGATTCAGCAGCATCATTTTGAAGGAAGTTGGGTGGTTCACTAAGAAATTTCACTTCCGGTTTTTTCCACATTCGATTCAAAATGTTATCTCGAAACATCTATTTCTGATTATTGGTTATAGATAGATCTTAGATGATGACTTATATAGATTCTTTAATTCTAGAAGGGGTGTGTGAAGGAAATCACTAAAAATTTCCACTTCAGGTTCTGGTGATGTCACTTTCGATTCAAAAATTTATATATTCCCTGAAACATCTAGGGCTGGTTGGAGTACAATGGAACACCGGTTTACAAACAAGCATATTTCTGTATATAACAGGTGGAAAATTAATGTTCACTTTTGACTCTTTATACATTTGACTTTTGTATATATGGCTCTACTATCATCTTCCATAAAGTTTTCGAACCAAGTGGCCATGTGTAGACTACCATGCGACATCAAATTTAGCAAAAGTAGGCAAGTTAAGTAAATATTTGACAAGCTATTCTGCGAATTACTAGTAAAAAATATTATTGGAAATTTCATGCTTCCTACTGGATTAAACAAAGCAAAAACAACTTGTCAATACAGTATATGTATTAAAACAAAAAGTGTTGAAACCCAGACCGTCCGACCTACCAGAAAGGTGTAAGGTAACTGTTCGGACGGTCGTAAACAAAAACAAAAAGTGTGCATATATAGTGGCAATATGTTTTTACTTTCCCTGCAATACATGGTAATGTATAGGGGAAAGTATTGGAATCATGCCGAAAATCGCAGCTAGAGTTTTCAACGGATCTACACGTTTCGAGACCTCTGGAATACGAAAACACTATTTTTAGCGTGGCGTCTGCGTGTGTGTCTGTGTGTCTGTCTGTCCGTGTGTCTGTGCAATGTATGTATCCACTCTAACTCAAAAACTTATGGACCGAATTTCATAAAATTTGGTAGGTAAGTCACTTGGGTAGGACCCTGGTGCTGATTAGTTTTGGGTACAATCCGCAAAAACAGAACCCGCCTTTTTTTACGAAATGGCCCTTAAAAATATCATGTATCCACTCTAGATTTTGGTATTATTCGGAAAAGAACAACCTGCCTTTTTTTTACGAAATGGCCCTTAAAAATCACCAAAATCTAAAAAAAAGTTACGTATGTTCAAATATATCAATTAAATAATTGCTTTATACGTAATTTTTAATGAGGAAAAGAATAAGAACAACTCTATCACTCTAGGACTAACCGTTCTCGAGATATTTGAGACTTTTCGCATTTAGTTATGCCACTTTTGAAAAAATGTCCAATTACCAAATAAAAACAGAAATTGAATTAAAAATGCAAATTTAGTGTTATTTTGTGCAATTAAACTCAATTTAATGAATTATTAAAGAAATAAAGAAAATATGAATTTGAGTCTGCAGGGAAAGTCATGTGCTGCCCACATCAGATTTTTTAAACACAAATTGTACATCAGGATACAATGGAACACCATAGTTTGAGCACAATGGAATACCATTGTTGGGGCACTATGTAGCATTATTTTCCAATGCTACCTTTAAATGTTATTGTTTTGCAAAACCTATAACTTAACAAAATTAATACATATCTGTTGCTACGACATATGCAAAAGTTTCAAGTGTAATTCCGTATAATAAACTTGTGTGAAATGACAATGGTGTAGCTTGTGTTGATATTAAATGTGGATATTACCTTTTGATAAAATGTGGTCTAAAAAAAATCAAAGAACATCTAAGAATATAATTTAATAATATCGAAAGATATAATATAAAATTATATGTAATCTTAAATTTGTTAAATTTAGTAAGTTTAATATTTCATTAACGATGTTTTTCATTGTACACCATATGGTTGGTGTTCCATAGTGCCATGTTGGTACCGTGTTAAGGCACTATGGAGCAATTTGCATAAGTTTAGATTATAATATATTCAATTAAATTAGGATATGTAGGAACTCGTACGTATAATTATAGCCAATAAAGCTGTGATTTTGAGGATACCTTGTTTTGGTAATTTTAATAAATTGTAGCCTTGATATTTGGTATTTTTAAAAGTGTTACATTGTACCTCAACCTCGCCAATTTCTCGGGATTTGCTATAGATAGAGCTTAGATGGAGACTGATGTGGATTCTGCATCAAATGGGGTTGGGGTGGTTAACAAAATTGGCTTTATATAGAGCTTATATGATGAATTCAGCATGCAATTTTGAAAGAAATAGAGGGGGGTGGGTCACTAAAGATTTCCACCAGTATTTTCTCACTTCTGGTTCAAAAAATATCTTTATCTTTTTCTCAGGATTAACTGTATATTGAGCTCAGGTGGGTGACTGATATGGATTCAGCATCGAAATACAGAAGGGTTAGGGCGTTCACTAAGGATCGCAATTTACGGTTCTGGAGATGACACTTTCAGTTTTTCAAAAAATTGGTATGACTGTATGAAATAAGTATGTAAAAGTGAATAAAGATGTTTAATATTTGCAGCAAAAATAGCGTACACACCATTTGCTGCCATATGAAGCTCATTCAAAAATTTATTCTCATTGCATCGTTTTATTATTACTTTTACTATGTTTTCTTATTTTTACGATACTGCATAATGAATTTTTAGAGTTTTACTTTGTCTGGATATCTCAATTGAAACAGTACTTGTTTGGAAATCAAAAGCCCATACGTTATGTTTAAGACAATATTTTACCGTGTAAATTATGTTACTCGTTATTCATTTAATAAATTATTCACATCACTTTATAAGTATAGTGTACACATTAAAACAGCTCAGCATAAACCGCCAAAAAATGCATTATGCGTGTAGGATATTTTTCCCTTTGGCTATTTGACTCTAAAATTCTCTTGTGAAATCACACTCGAATTGAGATCTAAAATTTAATACCATAATGTCATTCACTTAAAAAGATGCAGATTTTTTTTTTTCTTTTTTTTTTGTGCAAATTCAGAATCCATATAACTTGGCCAAATTAACTCTGATAATAAAATATATCTGACTGTATTAAAACTGCTGGATTGTATTTTATACTTAAGTAATTTTGTTCAAACGATAATTACTTTAGATCATAGGATAAATGGTTCCAAAGTAAATTAAACACAATCTATCGATTTACTTATGCAGAACTGATTCTCGATATTTTTCAGCATCATTTGAAATGTCCTTTCAGTAGCATTTTTCTCTTATAAGTGCATTGTCTAATCCTATCAAACTATTTTCTCGTGATTTGACAACATTCGCCACATGTAATACGTTTAGCACTCATATTTTGTTTTCTTCAATATAATTGCTCTTCTCCGAGCATAAATATAGTATAATAGAACATGAGCATAGAGCATAAATATACCGAGCATAGCTGTTAATCAAAAAATAAAAAAATCCTACAATACATCATAATATTTGAGGACAGAACTGGAATCGTGTCGAAAATTGCACCTGAAGTTTTTGAAGGGATTTACACATTTCGAGCATTCTGAAACACGCAAAAATCTACTTTTGACTTGACGTCTGTATGTGTGTTTGGCTATCTGTGTGTCTGCCTGTGCAGTGTATATCTAGTTAAAAAAACTAACCAAATTTCACAAAATTTAGTAGGTAAGACACATGTTGGTTACCCTGATGTTGATTATATTTGGTGAAAAAGAATCTGCTTATTTTGCAAAACGGTCCTCAAAAATTGTCAAAATCCAAAATAAAAATTGTATAGTGTATATGCTCATATGCACCAATTAAATGCTTCTTCATGTGTAATTTTTGGCGATAAAATAAATGAAACTAACCCTATTACTCTGGAACTAACCGTTCTCGAGATATTTTAGCTTTTTTTTCTCATATTTGTAACGCAGTCCTTGAAAATACGTCTAGTCGCCAAATGGAAGCTAAGACTGAATTAAAACTGCAAATCCAGTGTCATTTCAAATATTCATCCATGTTACTTTGAGCAATTAATCTCAATTTAATGAATTATGAAAGAAAGAAAGAGAAAATGAATTTGAATCTGTAGGGAAAATCATGCACTGTCCACATCAGATTTACGTTTTTCTTACAATACATGATAATGTATAGGGAAAATATTTAAATCGTGTTGAAGAGTGAAACTTAAGTTTTCGACGGATTTACACATTTCGAGCACTCTAGAAGACGAGAAAATTATTTTAAACGTAGCTGTGTAATGAATGTATATATCTACTCTAGTTCAAAACTATTCGACACCTGGTGATGGTTAGATTTTTATAATATTTGAAAAAGAGAACCGGCCACCAATTATATATATATATATATATATATATATATATATATTAGAAATATGTAATAATAAAAAATTATGTAATAATAAAAAAAAAATTCAAGTAATATTAACATCACCATAGAAGCAAATTCACGGCCATAATGCCGATAAGAGAAGAGAACAGCACCAGCCCAAATTCGATGATTAGTCAGAGTTAAATTCCTCCTCAGGTCTGAGTATTTAACTCTAACTAACCCAAACACATGCCTGTTTCAGATAGAGCAATAGTACATTACTATAAATACTCCAACCCAGACTACAGGCACCAAAAAATGAAAAAATGAATATATATATATATATATATCCCGAAATGTCGCGCACAATCTGTCAAATAAAAGACTAAATATTCTTATATGTATTCACTGAAGGCTTGTTTAATACGTAATTTTTGACAACGGAAAGAATAAGCTCGAACTTTCTACTGTAGGATAAACTGTACTCGAGATATATCGGGTTACCTTTTTTCATTATTACAACGCTACCTTTTGGATATACACCGGTCGCCAAATAAAAATCGAATTAAACCTATAAATTCGTCATTTTAGTCAAATATATGTGCCATTTTGTGCAATAAGATTCAATTTAATGCATTGTGTATGAGAAAATTAATTTGAATTCTGTATGGAAAGTCATGTGCTGCCCACATCAAATTTTTTATCTTTATTCCTTCTCTCCACACCTCCACTCTCTTTATCTATCTCTCCACATTCTTTCATTTATTATCCCCTTATCCTGAAACGTTTAATTTCTTATGCTATTGTAGCCATGAGGAAAATGTGTGACGCATTGAGATTTAAGCCATGATTGTTTATTTAAAGCTTTAAAAGGATTAAAGGTCGCTAAAGGAAAATGTTGTATATGAGACATGTGTGAAGAGCTTAAATGTGAATATCACATAAAAATTATAAACTAGGAAGAAAAACTCTTTAATGAAGCAGTATAAAATATTTAATGCAAATAAAGGAGGATTAAAAATAAACTTGACAAATTCAAGGTGCGACAGGGATGCCATATTTGCCCAGATGGAATTCTAGCACAATATACCAGAAGATTTTGTTACAGGAATAAAATAGACAATGTTATTTTTCACACGCTGTATATCTGTTAAAAACAAGCTAAATGCATGTTTATAAAAGTGAATCTTTGATTTTTCATCTAGGTAAAATAGTTAATTTCGCCACGTTGGTCTGGATAAATTATTTATTTATCTAAATTATACAGGATTGGATTCCTCAAATCAGCTAGAATTGGAAATTAAATAAGATTGAAGGGATCGTACGACGAAATTTGATTTTGAATATTAAATCAATTTAATTTGGGAATTCTGGAACATAATTACTTTCCCTACATACATGGTACAGGCATAGGGAAAGTACTGTGGCGAGATCGAATATTCAAATCTTCGACGGAAGAACACGTTTCAAGCATCCCTGAACTCAAATCAAACAGTTTGAGGCGATATGAGTGTGCGTGAGTAAGATATCTCACACACGCACGGGCGTTTTGAATGGGGCGTTTCGAAGATAATTTGGTACGATTATTACGATCTGTGTATACTGGAATCCTATTCATTTTAAACACGATCGGATGTTTAGAAGATTGGCAAATTGTCGAATGAATTTTTGAAAAAATCATAAAAAATCAGGACATTCAATAATGTTAAATAGATAATCACTTTACACTTAATTTATTATGCTAAAACAAATAACACAAACTTTAGAACGTAACTTGAACTATTCTACTGTTCTTGAGATATTGCACGATTTTCAAATAAATAATATGTAACACTGGACGATAAATTTGGCGGCTTTGTCTACTAATTTGACTTTTTAAATGTGATGTCGAAGTGACGAAAATTTTGCCATATTGGCAAAAAAGACGCCAAATTAATGAATTAATAATGAACAAATTTTCAAGTACGGAAGTATAGTGCTTAGCAGATGTTAGCAATATTTTCAATTGTCAAGTTATATTTGAGCTAAATATAAGTTAATTTGATGCTTCAAAATAATCTTACATGTTATACAGAAAAGCACCAAATATCAGTGTATACTTTTCAACGTTAGAAACAACGTTGTGACATGGATCTTGTCCACCATTATTTCACAGTTAAATAAGTAATTATTTACATTATGTAAAGTTATGTACTACCCACGTCAGATTTTTTTAATGTTAAGTCACCTAAATTTAAAAAATAATCTTTATATTTGTATATTGCAAAATATTCTCAAATATTTTTTTATTAGAATTCATATAATCAACACTTCTGTAATGCGAGTCTGTGTTTTCAGTGTATAAAATAATGTAGTAAAATCAATTCCTCAACTATTATTAAATATTATATATTGAATGTAATATCATATATTGCCGATAACTATTCACACAATTACACTCAATGGCATTTTCAAATCAAGTCAATCTTTGTTATCTCACTTGTTAATATTTTTTATTCATATGTCACTTCACTAAGACTGATATTACATCTGCAAGAGCAGTCTTAATTGGTCTCACTTATGAAAATAATTAGGTTCCGAGAATTGTGAATCGCATAATTGAAGATGATTTGAATCAGAAACATTGTGTGTGTGTGTGTGTGTGTGTGGAGATTGTAGATACTAAATCAAAGTCACCAGAGATTCAAGATTGGTCATTAGCATAAGCATATAAGATGAGAGATTAATATTGTGTTACACGACAATCATAACCATAATTTATAAAATCGCAAATGTTAATCAAAGATACAAATACAAGATTCCAAGAAAATTCCGCAATACATGGATAGTATCATCAGTTTTTCACTGAAGAGGAACTGAATTTGTTTGCTATCTCTTCTAATGCTGTTAAGTACATGTTGACCTTGCGATAGCATGAGGACGTATTTCAAAATACTTCGTTTCCTTTTTTTTTTTGCGTACAAGGCTGGTTGGCTTTTTTTAATGCGTTATTGCTGTGATTTTTTTTTGTAGACGGAGTATTTAAATTAATGAAGCAGGTATGAGAATATGGATAAAAATATTTCCATAGCATTGGTCTATTTAAAAAAACCTTAACCCCCTATTTTACCTCAGAATGATGTTTTTCAAGATATGTCGTTTCACCATCACAAGGCTGTACTTGTGAAACCCATTTTTACTTCTAGAGATTTAATATAGACGAAAAAAATTTAGAAATTTTCTAGTTGTAAATCCTTGATACTAAATAGAAAATGCCTTTGAAGAATTAAACTTATACAGACTTCTCACTTAGACATTTTCATTTTTTATTCTCAAATTTAAGTATTAAGAAATCTAAAACTGGTGTATATCAAAACAATTTAAATTATGAATTTACATATATTAGAAAATTCAAACGTTATTCATAAAAGCTTGAAACATTAGATATGCATTTTCTGCAAGTTGATTTCAAAATTTAGAACATTTACTTTACAGATATTCTCAATAATATACTTATTTTAACTTTTGTGTGCAAAATTATTGGTGGCAAAAATATTGCCATACTATTAATTTTTTGAAAAAAATTTGCCTTGAAACATCTATTTCACAGAATCTGCAATATAGATAGCTTAGATGATGACTGATATGGATGCGGCATCAAATTTCGGAGGGGTAAAAGTTCACTAAGGATTTCCTTTTCCTATTCCGGAGATGACATTTTCAGTTTTTTCCAAAAAATCATACGATAGTACAAAATAAGAATGCAAAAGAGAATAAAAATGCGTAATTGTTGCATTAAAAATGAATTGTATACCATATAAATGAAGTGTACACCATATACTCCTTCATAATTTTTTTTTTTTGGGGGGGGGGCGGGAATTAAGTGCAAGTGGCAGGCAGACTAAAATAATTTTCACCTTGATTTAACATAACTTATTCAGAACTATGTGTAGTATTTCAGATTCATAATAACATATGAATGCATATTCTTATTTAATTTATTAGATTATTTATAATCGAATTAAATGTTATGATAGATGCACATTAGTATTAATTACATGTACAAAAGTTTCAAAATGTGTTTTTTACACAAATATGAAAATATTGCACTAATATTTTGTCCAACTTTACTACTTTTATTATCACTCCACTTTCGAATGCTTATTAAACTTCGTATAAAACATATTAAAACACAAATGAAGTTTAGGCTATTTTATAAACTTTTGAAATTTTAGCAATTTTCAGTTAGTTTTGAAAATGTTATTCCCATCAAAAAGTATCCATAACATTTTAATTTTTTCTTGTTTCATTTCCATTATTTTGTTTTGGATGTCAACTATACTCAAACAAATTTTGATAAGTTTCATTTCAAATCCTTTTACAGAGCCAAACTAACTAGAAAATACTCTTAAAATACGTGTCAAAACGGGAGAATATTTACAAAATATATCCGAAAGAAAACAAAGTGATTAACATCAAAATTTCAAGGTAAAATATTCTAATGATATTTCAAGAAATCGGAAGTTTAAATTAGCCTAAAGTTGTTCAAAAAACAATTCCGTCCTCGTTCTCACTCGGAAAACAATGACGCGATTCCATTCAGAGAAACCTCATTTGAAATTCAGGACATTGAATCTTCTTTGCAAATCAAATCAAATGTTTTTCGTGAACTAATTGTTCCGAAAACCGTGAAGTGATCGGCGGTCCATTGGAATGTGATAAAGTATATTCATGTGCTAATTATCTCTCTCTTTTAGAAAAAGCGCGGAACAAAAAGCAATCCTTTCATCGAGGCGTTGTAATCTTAGCTTCCCAACAGATTTAAGTCCAATCGTCCTCCCCCCGTCTACAAACAGGAATAATTGCACTTAGATAATTAGATAAGAAATCTAACATGTATGTATTATGCTAAGGTAACCGACTGCAAATCTGGGCAATAGAACAATCAGAGGACTAACTAATTAATGATTGTGATAATGTATCTCCTTATCGCAAATGCAGAAGCAACAATCACTCTGATGAATCGGCACAGAGATCTTATCAATTTCATCTGCATGACTAATTGCTGAGCTGAGCATTCCGCATGCATTTGCTTTGTTCTACCAGAACACGAGCTGAAGGGAAGTGGGAGAATGATGGTAGGGATCGTGTCCCTACTTTCATTAGTCCCTTTCCTCAGGATGGCCGATAAAATCAGAGACGGTCTGGTGTGTGTTTCTGGACGCACTTGACGCTGTTTAAGAGACTTGCTTTTTATAAACGTCAAGACCTGTTAATTAGTCCGTTCCTTGCCATGGATTTAAGAAGCATGTGCTCAATTTCATTATCTTTTGTAGGGGCTCATAAAATGTAAGCATTTAGGTAAATATTTCTAAACAAATGTCTACTCCGGAATTAAGCACTGAGTAAATGGGATTTAGATGTAAATAAGTTAATGGCTTTTAATTCATGAATAAAGCTCATAGGCATCCATGGAGAAGGACAAGGGAGTATTTGGGTACTTGCCCCCGCTGGACGTTCATGGTTACAAAGTCGGTCATCAAGCTAGTCGATGTTGTGTGTAAAAAGTTCTATGGGCGCTCATGATAAAGATGTTGTTCTGGATGGGATTATAAAAATTAAAGAGTACTCCGGACTTACGTACACTCTCAGTTACGTGCACTTTTCAATGGAACCATAACCGAAAATTGCAATATTTCCTTCCGAATGGCACACATTTTGCGTACGCTGTCGCTCGCACAGCACATTAACTACTAATTATATACGTTTCATTAGATATTCTGAAAGACGATTTTGCTTTTCACCTCTTTCTTATTGTTGCTTCTCTTTATTAATTAATTGATATTAGAGCATTTAAAACTGTAACTTTAGAATTTAAGGTAATGATAGGTATAATGTAAAAGTAGAAGGCTATTACGCATATTGACATCTCATTGCGTAACTATCAAGGAATAATCTAAGCCAAACTTAATTTTAAAGCGCTTATAACTTTTATTTTAGTATTTTCTTGTGCTTAAATAAAATAGAATGTGTTGAAAAGGACAGATAAAGTATAATTACATTCGTAAATGAAGCCCAAAATATTTATTTTACTTATAAATACTTCATTTAAATTAGTTGCACAAGATTGCGGAATATTAAATACACTGATAGGTAAAAAATACGTTGCTTTGACTTACGGATATTTTCGATTTATGAACAGGCTGCAGAACCTGACCTAACGTAAACCCTTTCGAATAATGACTGATCTCATTGTAGTTTGTTTTGGCAACAAAACAATATACAGGGCGTTCCAAAAAGATTGAAACGCGCTTTAATTCTTTACCTGTTGGAGATAAGAACAGACAGAGATCATATAAAGCAGTGGTACTCACTACGCGGTTGGGTGTCCTATGTATTATCATCCAGTTTTATCTTCTTTGTGATATGTCACGAATTTACATTTCTAATTTGATATATGGTCCCCATTCACAATGGTCAATTTTCAATTAAATATAACTCGCTCATGCAGTTTTTTTTAATGATCTTGTTGCATTAAAAATGAAAATTTTCTGATTGACCAAATTTGTCTAAGGGGGTCGTATAAAACTTTCAAAAGTGTAACGCTTTGAAAATTAATGGGAGGACTATTTCATTAACGTAGTCTTATTTCCTACCTTACTTTCAATATTTTTGCAATTTACATTTCCCACTTATCTCCAACAGGTAAAGAAGTAAAACACGTTTCAATCTTTTTGGGACACTCTGTATTATCATACACACTCAATAAAATATTCCCCTTAAAGGCAGTTTCCCAGTGCTGTTCAACAGTGTGGGAGCTGAGTCAGTACAAACAGCACCTACTGACTCCACCACCCACAACTTGTGAACTTAATTTCAAAATGCCCAAGAGACATAAATTTAGCATGTTTACCATCAAAAATGTATCAGCAATAACACCAGGTTCAAGATTTAAAGGAGTTCCCAGTTTAGGAGAATTAATCCCAAATGATGTACAATGAGTAAAGTAAAATATGCAGACACAAATAAACAGGCTCATTTTAACACAAACTTAAATATTGATTTATTTTTAGATTTTTCAAAGAATTCAACATTTGCATTTTAACTTTCAATTATAAATAAAACTTCAGAGCTTCACTTATTAGACACATTTAACAGTGCTCTGGTAAAAATATATATGTTGCATAACAAGTATTCCATGTATTTATAATCATACGATCTTAAATCTTTCCAATTTTAACTTTAAATATTTTAATATGAGCCATTTTTGTTATTAAATTTAATTTCATCATGCCAGTGCCATTTCGGAAACATTGTTTCCGGAAAAAGAAAATTTACCTTGATACAAGATTAACAAATTTTTGGACCTCCGTTTCGCATCAAAATATCACGGGTTTTAGCTGGTAATTCAAAAAGTTCACAGGGCGAAACCAACGTAGATTCCAAAATCTTTAGAACCCGAACTTCCGTATACAATGCCTCGAATTGAACAAAACCGTCATTCTATGCTCTCAATTTCCAGAGTCGTCATCGGAATGTTCCTGGAATAAAAAAAATATAATTTAGAATAATTTGCATCAGGATAATTAATGAAAGGTTCCAGGCTCCTCTTCTTCAGCTCCAGATGAACGGCAAGCCATTTTGGCCAAAGCCTTTTGTCTAAAATTTAGACAAAACTTTCGATGCGACCTTTCAGTCGAAATGTTCCAGCACCAAGAGAGCGAAAAATGGGTCCTCTGAGCCCACGCAAGTTCTCTTTCGCAAAAATGCGCCTCTTCCTGATTGGACGGCGCGCTCACATAGCAACTTCACATCCAATACGTCACGCTCCACGGCCCGACACTAAGTCTAGACAATCCAACGCTTTCTCGACGAAATGCGCTTTTTAATGTAATTTCAATGGAAACGAGTGTTAGTAAAAACACTGTACTGGCACGAACGGAGAGAAGGATGTTTCTCTCGCAGAAAATACAAAAAGGCTCATGGCGCAGAATTGCGACATGACAGCTCTCCCCTTCCGGGAGGCAAAAATTTTCAGAACACAGTGAGGAAAATTTTTCTCTCACTCAAAAACACAAAAACACAAAATTTACAAGGAGTTTTAGGAACCTGTAAGTGTAAAATAATTTAATACAAAATTTTGGGCGAGAAAAGTGCGATCGTTCACCTCTCTCAAAAGCAACAACACTGTAGATCTGAATGACTGGCCAAGCCACTCATCACCACAGGTAAAGACCAAAAGAAACCCGAAAGGATGACAAGGCGTCACCACATCTTAAAGGAACCTTTACAAAAATTTACATAAAATTACACTAAAATCAGAAAAAAAAATTTTGTCAAGGCAATTTGCCTGACAACACACTATCTCAATCAACCACATTGAGATCAACCAGGTGATATGAAAAATAAAATATGATATGATATGAATTTACAAACTTAACAATATAAACAATTCAAAAATTTAACATTTGTCACTTTCAAACACACAAGTGACACAAAACAATTATTTTTAATTTTCATCAAAAGGTTAAATATTTTGAAAATTAATTTCTAAATTAAATTTGTCATATTCAGGAAATGAGATTCTTCACTCATTCAAAAATGTCTCACTTTTTGAGAACAAAGTCACTTCAATATTTCCATTTTTCAATTTCAATTTTTCATTTCAAAACTTTCATTAAAATCTTAACTTTCACATTAAATTACTTTCAAATTCAACATATTAACTTTAAATTACATTTATCTTCAATTTTTCACCCTTTCATCATTTATTCAACAATTTTAACATTAACTTTAATTCAACTTATTTTGTCATTAAAACAATTCAGAATTTTCTTATTCTGACACACTTTCATAAATTACTTTAAATTATTCATTTATATTTACATTATTTAATTTATCTTAAAATTTTCATTTACTTTACTTTTAACAACTTTCACTCTGAAATAACTCAACAAGTGCCAACTTCATGTCACAAAAGAAAATTTTACATTTATATACATTTGTTTACTGAGAGAGAGAGAAGGAGAGAATTTTCTCCTGAAATTCACGTCAGTTATGTAAAAGAGCAGGAACACATCTAAAGAGCAACTCGGCGGGGACTAACGAGTTGCCAACAAAAAAGGGAGTGTAGAAAAAGGGAAAAAAAATACTCGCGTGCAGGAAGCGATTGCAGCAGAAACAGGACGCCAGGACACGCCTCAGAAGCACGGATATCATCAAACATTTTTGGGCAGCTTGCGCTGATCCCAACATCATCATCATCTTCTTCATCATCATCATCCTCATAGCTTCACCAGTTTCCCACCTGGCCAAACACAACCCTCCTAGGTAGGCTCGGAGCAAGTTGTCGTCCAGGACTCCAGTCCTGCCACAAAAGTTCGGACAATTAAATTGCTAAGCTGCTTCTTCATCTGTGATCCGTGTAGATTTGTCCAATGTTTGCGTCCACCAGCCAGCTTTCAGAAAAAGGGGTTGCAGCATAAAAATATGATGTCTAACTGAAATTTGTGTAGATGTTTGAAAACTGCTGGTCAAAAAAAAACAATGTGAAATGGAATTTCAAGAGAACAGAATTTCAACAACACATCAGCCAAAAATTTCACCTCTCTCAGCAACAAAGTTTCAAAACATTTTTCAAAAGAGATCATTTACTTTTGATCTTCAAAACATTTAATTTCAAAAATTTTCAAATTCAAACTTTTCATTTTCAAATTCAAATTACTTAAATTATTTCAATTACTTTATATACTTCATATTTACTTTCAATTTTATTTTAATAAATCATTTACTTTTCATTATTTATTTATATATTTTTTTCTTCAATATTCAAAATTTTCCTCCTTTTTACTTAGGGGAACAACAAATTTACCAACACCATTTTAATTATTTTCATTAATGAACTTAAACAAATAATCAAACATTCTTTTACATTACAACACATCAATATAATCAAAGTCAATCAAGACAGGACTCTCGAAAAAATTTTAAAGTCCAAGGAGAGTCAGTTAACAAAATTACTAATTAATAAAATTACTTATTATTTAAATTATAATATAAATATTCATAAATTATAGTTCACAAAATCAATTACTTATTTACTTTTTTTAACTTAATGCAAGATTTCCAATAAATTTTAAAATCACAACAATTTTTCCATAAATTCTATTTTAAAAGACAATATTGAAATATAACTTAAACAAGTATAAACTTTAACTTAAAATGAAATCTTTTCTTGCAAAATTTAATTTCTGTAAAATTGTGAACTCAACCAAAATTTAATATTGTGAAAATCTTTGACCATATCTAAGATTATAAGGTGTACGTGTATTTCTGTTTGTCATGTAATACTGATTTTGGTGTGGTGTATAACTATTTCTAAAGTTATTGTTGTAAATGATTCTTCCATTTCCTCTATTATCAAAGTTATTTGAATTATTTCTCTGAACATATTGTTGTCTTTGATTTGTACGACCATTAGATCTAGTATGAACAGCATTTTCATTTACCCTTTTATTTGGCAAATTAAATCTTACTCGTTTCACAGTTTTTTTGTTTTGAGATTTATCTCCAGATCTTGTCAAACAAGATTTTAGTTTCACAGAGTCTTTCTCAGCGGTGATCACAGGAGTAAGTTTATTTGTCTTAGAGTTCAATTTTTGACTTTCATGAGTTTGTTTTGAAAATCTTTGCAATTCCTCTCTTCTTGGAGGTAAAAGAGTCAGTCTGTTCACATGAACCAGTTGTTCATTTTTGGGATTCATTACATGTCTGATTAAGAAATTCACTGCAGATGTTTGTTTTATCACTTTAAAAGGACCTTTATTAAAAGAGCTCAGTTTTCTTGACTGGCCTTGAGGTAAAAAGGGAGTGTAAAGATACACTAAATCACCGACCTTAATATTGGGCATCTTTGCTTTCTTATGTTGTTGTAAAATTTGTGAATTTTCAGCTTTTTCCAAGTTACTTTTTACTACCTCATATGTTCTTTTAAGTCTGAATCTCATGTCTTCTCCATAATCATATGTTGATTCATATGTCGGAGGTTTAAATCCAGTGATCAAAGTATTTGGAACTGTTAAATCTCTACCATAGAGTAAATACGCAGGCGATTCACCCGTAGAAGCATGTATGGCATTTCTATGTGCTAATAAAGCAAAATGTATCAGATTGTCCCAATTATCTTTATCGTTATATGCAATATTTTTCAAGGATCTGATCAAAGTACCATTTAATCTTTCAACACAACCGTCTACAGATGGCATGTAGGCAGTAGTAGTATTCTTTATTATTCCTAATTTCTTATAAAAACATCTTGCTGTTCTAGAAACAAAATTCGTCCCTTGATCCGAGACGATGAATTTAGGTATACCATGCTGAGCCATGTAGTGCTCTAAGCAACCTAAAATGTCTTCAGTTTTTATTGAAGCCAAGGGATATGCTTCAGGCCATCTTGTAAAATAGTCAGTTATGACTAATATGAATTTATTTCCAGATCTTGATATAGGTAATGGTCCGACACAATCCATGGCGATACGCTCAAATGGGTATGTGGACCTTGAAAACCTTTGTATGGGTGCTTTGTTATTTCTAAAGCCACGATTTACCACACAAATTTCACATGATGATACATAATTATGGGTTTGGGAATACATTCCCTGCCAAAAGTATTTTCTACTAACAGAAGCTAAAGTTCTTCTAAATCCACAATGAGCATAAGTGGGGCAGTCATGATGTAACCATAAAATTTCAGACACAAGTTCTTGTGGAACAACAACTCTTTCTTGTTCTTGATGTCTACGCTTTGGGTGTTTGTGAGTACACCACAGGATATCATCTTTTCTAAAAAATACCAAAGTTTGTGGGTAAGGTTTTATGTTTTTATCTAAGAGATCTATAATTTTATTGCACCTTGGATCAGATTTCTGAGCATTCTTAATTCTTATGAGCAAGGTAGGACAAGTAAATGTTTGTTCCAATTGACCACTTTGTATGTTATTTTCATTTTGCATTTCACTTTCATTATTATCAACAGCACAAATTTCATTTTCTTCATTTGTATTTGCTGGATTCAAATTGATTTCTGATTCTTTTCTATTGCTACTATTAGTATTGTTTACATAACTTTGATTTTCATTATTGAAACCTGGAAAATTCTGATTTGCATTCTGAAAATTTTGATTAACATTGTTTATCACTTTGTATTGTGATACATATCTCTGTGGAACATTGTCAATAGTATTTGTACATTCATCTACATTTCTTGACATATAATCAGCGACAACATTTGCTTTTCCTGGTTTATGTACTATTTGATAATCAAATTGTGATAAGGATGCAATCCATCTAGCCAATCTAGATGTAGGATCTTTTAATTTAAATACGAATGTTAGTGACTTCTGGTCACAAAAAATTGTGAAAGGTTTTCCAATTAAATAATGTTTATAATAGTTAGTAGCCCAAACAACAGCTAATGCTTCTCTTTCGACAACACTGTATTTACATTCTGCTTCGCTAAGCTTTCTGCTTGCGTAAGATATTGGATGCAAAATTTTATTCTCATCTTCTTGAGACAAATAGCTACCTAAAGAGTGATTTGATGCGTCTGTATGTAAAATAAATGGTTTTCTGAAATCTGGAAGGGTCAAAATAGGTTTTGATAGAAGTTTTCCTTTTAAAATTTCAAAAGATTTTTGAGCTTCATTAGTCCAAATAAATTTCTTTTTACTTTCATTATTCTTAGTTTTCAATAATTCTGTTAATGGCAAAGTCAGTTCTGCATAGTCTTTTATGAATTTTCTATAGAATCCAGTGAGTCCAAGAAATTGTCTCACATTCTTAATTGATTTAGGGATTTTGAATTTCTCTACAACTTCCAAATTATGAGTATCAGGTTGTACTTTTCCATTTGATACCAAAAATCCAAGATACTTAATTGTTTTTCTGAAAAAATGGCATTTGCTTGGTTTCAATTTAAGACCATGTTTACTTAATCTTACAAAAATCTCTTCTAGTTTTTTCAAATGTTCTTCGAATGTTCTTGAAGCAACTATTATGTCATCTATATAAATTCCAGATATGCCAGCCAGCACCAGAGACATCAGTCTCTGAAAGGATGCAGGCGCATTCTTAAGACCAAATGGGGTTCTGGTCCATTCAAAGTGGCCATCAGGTGTTGAAAAAGAAGTCTTCGGATAATCATCAGGATGTAAACACAATTGGTAAAATCCACTGGTTAGGTCCAGGGTAGAAAAATACAAGGCTCCAGACAAGTTATCGATTAATTCCGATATGTTCGGAATAGGATAATTCTCAACAATAGTGATCTTATTGAGCTTTCGAAAATCCGCTACCAAACGGTAACTTCCATCAGGTTTCTTAACAAAAAGCACTGGAGTATTGTAAGGTGATGTACTGCGCTGAATGATTTTTGCATCAAGGAGTTCGTTTACCTGGCGTGAAAGTTCTTTCTGTAAATTGTGTGGAATGCGGTATGGCTTCTGTCTAACAGGTATGTTAGATTCAAGATTAATTTCGTGCAAAATAGTGTCGCATCCAGACAATTCTTTCATATTTTTAGCAAAAACATGTTTATATTTACTTAGTAATTTTAAAAGCAAAGATTTTTGTGCATAGTTCATATGTTTAAGATCAAAATCTCCTCCCCATGCATCAAATGTTTCATTTTCTTCAATACAGTTTTCAATGTCAACTCTATTATTTATGTCAATTTCAGATTCATGGATGTTTTCGAAAGTTCCCAATTTCATTCCTTTGTTAATGTAAACAATTTTTTCAGATGGGTTTGCAACTTTAGCATACAAAAAGTCATTTTCAGGAATTTTGTGGATACTTCTGGCTACAAAAATTTTGTTTGCAGAAAATTCTTTATTATTGATAGGTTCAAGCAAAATTGTCGTGTCTTTTTCAATTTTGTAATTTCTTTTTAATTTAATAAAAGTTTCCGAAAATGGTTTTAGAACACATTTGTTGAAAGCTTTGGCAATCCCTATTGCCTGATTTTGTTGTGAACTTCCTTCATCATGTTTATCACAATCTGTCTGAGATATTTCATTGTTACTGGTATTGTCTTTTGTCAAAAAACTGTCTGTATATACATTGTCATTCATCTGTCTTTCATATAAATCATTTTCACATTCATAATTTGACCTTTCATTTCCATTTGCATCAAAAACTCTAAAATCAACGTCTCTAAATTCATTGTGAAAATTGTTTTGTTCAAATAAATATCCATTATTACATCTATTTTCATAATTTCTTGAAAAATTTGTGTCTTTGTATCTATAATCTACATCATTTGTAAAATTGTAATTTCTTCTGTCAAAATCATGGCTTATTGCATAACTCTCGTCTGGTTTAAATTGTACATAATCAGAAATCACAGTAAAGCTTTGTGATTCGGTAAATTCAGTAAAGGGAATACTACAGTACAAAAAATTTACACGTTTATGTCTATAAGTAATTGTCACTTGTTTCTCATGTAAAAATGTACTTCCTAAGATCATGTTGTACCTTCCTGGGGTAGGTGTATTTAAAATGCAGCATTCAATCACATCTCTTTCATTTCCAATGATCATGGGAAAAGAAGCTTTTCTCTCAACCAAAATGTTCTGACTTCCGATTCCTCTTAGAATAGTGGATGTATGTTTTAATTGTACTTTTCTCGGGTTGATTTTGTGTAAAGCATCACTATAGATAATGTTTATAGAACTTCCAGTGTCGATTAAGGCATTTAGTGTGACATCTTCAACAAAAACTTGAATAATAGGAAAATTGTTTTGGCAAGGAGTCTCGCTTTCAGTCATAAAACTAACTTCAGAATTTCGTCTATTAACTAGTGGAGATTGAAAATTTTGTCTTCTGAAATTCTGTCTTCCAAATTGTCTTCTATTACCAAATCTACTATTAAAATATCTGTTATTTCTTCTATATCCAAAATTATTGAAGTTTTGTGATTTATAATTATCAAAGGAATTTCTAAAATTCGAAAAATATCTTCTTTGGACATTTGGATTTCTATATGAACTGTTACGAAAAGGTCTTCTAAAGAATAAGGAATTTTTCCTTGGAGAATAATTTTGATATGGACTTTTAACGTACCACTCTTCTTCCTGTGAGGCAACTGGAATTCTTCTTTGACTGAAACGGTTTCTACTTTCAGATTTTCTGGATGGTGTTGAGGTTCTGAAAGATGTTGATGGTTTATGTTTCTTCTTTACTGGAATATCTTCCCAATCTTCCTCTTCCAATTCATTTTCATTGTATCTGCTTGTAGAGGGCGTATCCATAAAGGAATCCTCAAAACTGGAATTGCTCTTTTCCAGATCTTCTCTTATTTCATTCAGTCTTTTCTTCCTTTTCTCTGAATTTTCACTAAATTTTCTTCTTAATTTCTCAAATTCTTTCTTCTTTAAATTTAATTCATTCTTCAACTCTTCAATTTCCTGTTTAGTGTCTTTTTCAATTCTCACTGTATTTATGTCCTCTGTCATTTCTTCCAGCTCTTCATTCTGTACTTCTTCTTCCAGAATGGCTATTTCTTTCGCAGCTTCAAATGACTGTGGATTTGCAGATAAGACGGCTTTTCTAAAAAGGCTTTTTAACCCCTTTTTAAAAGAGTTGAGCAAAATAGCAGTTCTCAAGGAATCTTCATTATCAGACACAACATCTTGCGGAAAGGCAACATACGATTCAGCCTCTATTCGATTTGCATAATCACGAACACTTTCCCCTGTCATTTGTTTACAGTTTACCAGGGAAGCGACATTTTTGGCAATATTTTCTTTTTTCATAAAATTGTCCTTGAGTGTATTCACTAATTCTGAAAAATTCGTGCTTTGGTTTAGTTTCGGGATGGATTTTATCAGTCTTTCTGCACGACCAGATAATTTCAACTTCAGAACGAAAATTCTGTCTTTATTAGACCACTCGGCATGTTCAGCAACCAGAAGAAATTTCTCCAAAAATTCGTGAAAAGATTCATTTGCATTGCCAGCAAAACTTGGAATGGATCCAAGGAACTGTGATCCAATTCCGACCTTCACTTTGTTAGAGTCTCTGACAGCGGAAGCTGATCTGCCAGAATTTGGAGAAAGTCGTGGCGGAGACACCGAAGGCACACGGTTTCGTGAACCAGGTTGTGTAGAGGAGTCACTACTCCTGCTTGCTCTCGTATTTTTAGATTTAGGCATTTTTTTTCCACAAGGTTTTTCACCAAATAGATTCAAATTTATCACGAAACACAGTTTATTGTGGAAAAATGATTTCACTTTCACCAATATGTGATCAACAAGAGAATCTGACTTGATCCATTGAGTAACACAGTTCTTGTGAAGAGCAAGTCAGAAACACAATATTTGTGAAGTTGCCAGCACTTTTGCAACCAGCAAAATAATTTGTATGTGAAGATAATGTCAGAAAACACCCACTGAATTCTGTGTGATAATGCAGTGTCCAGCCAAGTAATAGTAGGAAAAACAACAATATTGTATGTGAATGTGCCAACAACTCTGATTTTTATAACTATCAGTAAGCCCAAAACACTGATGACTGTGGCCACTGATTATGATATTTGTATGTGATAAATGCCAGTAATTCTGATATACAATCAGTGTATGTGAATCTGTCAACTCAAGCTTGTATTGATAATACAGTGTCGAGTCAAGTTAGTGTTGGACGACTAATCACCTCTGTCAACATAGGTGAGCAACCAATTGTATGTGAAACATGTCAAAGAAAAAAAAATTTTCCCTTTTCTTTTTAATATATTTGCATTAGCACATCAACAAGAGACCAATATGTGTGCACTTAAGTTAATGTATGTGTTCTTGAAATTTTTAAATTTACTTTTTCCACATAAAATTTTGTGTGTATGACATATGAATTTGAGAAATATATGCAACAAATATTTTTCAATTACACATATAATCAGGTGCATATGGGCTTCTGTGCTTTTTGCACTTTCAACTTTATGACACATAAACAAAAATTTTCATGCCCATTAAACTCAAATATTTTGCACCACAAAATAATTTTCCACTTACTTCGACATGTTATTACTGCAATATATAATCACAATAAAAAAATTTGCACTTTTTCATAAATTTATACTTCACTCACTGTAATACTCTGGGAAGGGATACGGCACCAATTTGTGGGAGCTGAGTCAGTACAAACAGCACCTACTGACTCCACCACCCACAACTTGTGAACTTAATTTCAAAATGCCCAAGAGACATAAATTTAGCATGTTTACCATCAAAAATGTATCAGCAATAACACCAGGTTCAAGATTTAAAGGAGTTCCCAGTTTAGGAGAATTAATCCCAAATGATGTACAATGAGTAAAGTAAAATATGCAGACACAAATAAACAGGCTCATTTTAACACAAACTTAAATATTGATTTATTTTTAGATTTTTCAAAGAATTCAACATTTGCATTTTAACTTTCAATTATAAATAAAACTTCAGAGCTTCACTTATTAGACACATTTAACAGTGCTCTGGTAAAAATATATATGTTGCATAACAAGTATTCCATGTATTTATAATCATACGATCTTAAATCTTTCCAATTTTAACTTTAAATATTTTAATATGAGCCATTTTTGTTATTAAATTTAATTTCATCATGCCAGTGCCATTTCGGAAACATTGTTTCCGGAAAAAGAAAATTTACCTTGATACAAGATTAACAAATTTTTGGACCTCCGTTTCGCATCAAAATATCACGGGTTTTAGCTGGTAATTCAAAAAGTTCACAGGGCGAAACCAACGTAGATTCCAAAATCTTTAGAACCCGAACTTCCGTATACAATGCCTCGAATTGAACAAAACCGTCATTCTATGCTCTCAATTTCCAGAGTCGTCATCGGAATGTTCCTGGAATAAAAAAAATATAATTTAGAATAATTTGCATCAGGATAATTAATGAAAGGTTCCAGGCTCCTCTTCTTCAGCTCCAGATGAACGGCAAGCCATTTTGGCCAAAGCCTTTTGTCTAAAATTTAGACAAAACTTTCGATGCGACCTTTCAGTCGAAATGTTCCAGCACCAAGAGAGCGAAAAATGGGTCCTCTGAGCCCACGCAAGTTCTCTTTCGCAAAAATGCGCCTCTTCCTGATTGGACGGCGCGCTCACATAGCAACTTCACATCCAATACG
The DNA here is from genome assembly GCA_951213105.1 of Amaurobius ferox. Classification (NCBI taxonomy): domain Eukaryota; kingdom Metazoa; phylum Arthropoda; class Arachnida; order Araneae; family Amaurobiidae; genus Amaurobius; species Amaurobius ferox. The sequence continues at coordinate 103,353,314 of OX578142.1, read as the reverse complement.
TCACGCTCCACGGCCCGACACTAAGTCTAGACAATCCAACGCTTTCTCGACGAAATGCGCTTTTTAATGTAATTTCAATGGAAACGAGTGTTAGTAAAAACACTGTACTGGCACGAACGGAGAGAAGGATGTTTCTCTCGCAGAAAATACAAAAAGGCTCATGGCGCAGAATTGCGACATGACAACAGTAAAAATTTCAGGACATAAAAAAGATTCAATGGTGATAGTTATTCAATGTATTATAAATAAATAGAACTCTGAAAGAAATTTCACAATATTTATTTTCCTGTTTAGCAAATTTTTCTATATTTTGTCAGTATGTTTCTTAGATTAAAGTACCCATAATTTCACAATATTTATATTTTGAACAGGCTCACAAACTTCGACTACATTTATCTAACAGACTGATATGATACTCTCCAATTAATAGATATTTTTCTTTCAATATAACTCACATGACATATTTTACGTGTTATCGATTCTATATACCGTTAGATGTAATAAAAGCACAATATTTTGTGGAATGAAATATGCTACCGTAGCAAGCATTAAAACATTTTAATAGAAATATTCCTTGTACTATAAAATTTATTGAAATATGTATAAGCTGCCGTTTTGCAAAATGATAAACTAATATTTATAAATCAATATTCAATTATTTTAACACTTTCAATGAACGATTAAGTAATAAATTAAAGACAAATCTTTAGATTTTAAAAAAGTTATTTAATAAAGATTTGCCTTTAATTTATTACTTAAACGTTTATAGTTATGACGTGTTACCACTCTTAGTATTTTCAATGAAATCAATGAATTCAACCTATTTTACATGATATACATTTTTAGAATCAATCGTCAAAGTGTAAAATCCAATACTAAACTCGATCTTAGACCAGAAAGGCTGCCATCCATCCTTATATAAAAAATAACTAATTAACTGAATTATCAAATAAAATTGGAAGTGAATACTAAACTTACTTTAGTCTGAAAACATTATAATACACTATGTGATCTATATTTCATAATTTGAATGTCTGCTTTTTTTTATAAAATCGCTAGATTTGATATATTTTACATACCACAATATATTTTTGTAAAATTAATCTTTAACCAGCGACTTTACAAATCTAATACTAAAAGTTATTTTTTGCCTTACAGACTGATGTAGTTTCTTGAAGACATTTTCTCTGTAATTAATAAAAGAACAAAAGGGAAGATTTTAATTTCGTTAGACTGCCAAGTACGATGAATCAGGTGCCACATTTGAGTCAGAGGCTCACGGACAGCGCATAAGTTCAAGTGTTCTCAAACGCACACACTCATATGCACATATGTATGGAAGCAAAATCACCTCAATCAAATTTGATAGAATCGAGTAATGCAATTTTATTTTAAAATTAATTGGTGGTCCGCCAAAAGTCAGACCCCGGACTGCATATCGTGCCCGAATTGAACACTGGTGTATTCAGCATTCTTAGTTTGTATTTCAAGGGAATATACGAGTATATAGAACATGTGAATTATTTTTAGAATTCTAGTAGAACAGAAATCTACTCGGCCAATTATTTAAAAGGAAAGCTAAAATAAACTATAATTTACTCGCATATTGTTTGTTCCCTGTTTCATTCTTTAAATTTAAAATTACATTTTTCATGAAGTCTTAGTTATATTTTGGTTCTGCTGTACTGTTCTTGTGTATCAACATGCATATTAACAATTTTTATTGTTTAATGCCTAACGAACTTTGCCACTTTTTTGACACCTGAAATGTTAAATTGCTTTTAGAATATAATTTTCTATCTTTTGGTTAAATACTGCAATGCATCACTGTCAGAATTAGAATTCCTCAGATGTAGCGTGGCTGACGGGTTAAGCTTTGGTCCAGCGATAGCACATTTGAGTCTAATTTACAACTAATGCTATTTCAATGTAACACTTAGGTTGGTTGATTTATAGTAACGCGCCGATTAACCAACTCGGCTACTTGAATCTCCTCAACGAGATTCTAAAGCGAGAAGGGGCCTCAGGAGGACTTTAAAATTGATACAAACACAGTTATTCGATTTCACTCTAATAACTTGAAAGGTACTGAAAAAAATCTAAGAAAACCTTTTTCTAAAATAGCGAATTTGCTCTACCCTTGGAACGACTAAACTGTTTCTTTCGTTTCTCAGAAGAAAATCATGAAAGTTTTATTGTTGCTAATGTTTTATTGGTTGCTGGAATTTTAAACAGAGTGTAATTTGTAATTAAAATCAATTAATTGTTTGGAGTAGCAACATTTTACCTTGAAGTTATTTTAACACAGTAAATTGAAAATCTCTAAAATAACCACATCGAAATATCCTGTTACATGATTTATTACATTCCATATGTCCAACACTATATTTGAAACATAAAAAAATATTTTAAGGAATAACAATTATATAAGGTATTTTATTTATCTTATCACTTGTTACAACTGTTCTTGTAATTATACTGTTCAGATTTATAAAGGGGTTTTGATGTTCCTGAATAATTTCTTATTATATCTAATTCATTAAACACAAACTATCTGCTAAATATGAGCTTCAGTCCCTTTATAATAATAATTAAGCTAGTGAAATGGCAAGGTCTACAAAGTTGATAGTATAAAAGAAGCAATTATAATTGATGAGATTTTACTCCAAATTACCACTCGCAGAGCTGCGTTGTTGACCATTGTTTGGCATTAATTTTATCTAGTGAAATATTAAAATTATCAGCTTGCGACTTAATACTGCCAACAGCATTTTACTGCCAGCGTTTTGCATTAATTTTATTATTTTGTGAAAATTTATAAAATCATAAATTAAGAAATCTATTTTGATTGTTGAAATATTTACATGTCAATATTTATAGTATTTATATTTTATTTGTGAGTAGCTCTCCAACGTGTTACAAAATCTAAAAAAAAGTCAAAAATCGGCTTTCATTTAAAGGCTAGGTAAACAACAGAATGATATCTTATAATTCATATCTTTTTTCTTTAGAGTAGAGGAAGGAGAAGGGGTAAAACTTACATCTTTAAAATTTCCTAGACCGGTCACATAATTTCAAAAGTTTCATCGAAATCAGGAGCCATTTTACTTATACATACCATCAAAATGTTCTCTTTTATATTATACTAACAGATATACATGGAATTGCTCGTGAGTCAAAATATGAGCAATTTATAGTACACTAAATGATACTGTTCTTTGAAAAACCCCATTGGATGATTTAATTAAATTCCCTTGAAAGAGGTATAAGAATCCTTGTTATCGCTATAAAAAATTATCTTCATAGGCAAAGCATGATGGTCCCATTTATAAACAAATTTACAAATATATAAGGTTTGATCTATATACGCCAAAATGAACTTTAAAATGAAGATGCTAAAATGGTAGGAGTGGATATACCCGTGCCATTTTTATCCTGTTTCAACAATAAAAAACATAAAAAAACCCACAATAGAAAATATATTTGACAAATGTTTACTAAAATAAAACATGTGACATAAGAAATTGAAAATATCCACAATCCCTGTAATCTTATATCCCAAAGCCATAACTGATATAACCCTATCAGAACTATAATACCATTCATTTATTACATTTATTTTTCTATCCATTTCTGTGCTATTTAAATCATATAAATTAAGTAAAAATCGTCTGCCGTATAAATCCATTTAATTTCATTCCATTGTTAAATAACATAATTAACATTCTTCAAATAAATTTTCGGTAAACAATCAATCGTCTGTATAATGCTATTTCTATGGAAGATTTAAATTTGCTTTTCTCATTAATATTGCAACAACCCTTAGTCCAAGAAACTCGAAACATAGACGAGATAATCCGCCTTAAAGTAGAAAGTAAACCACTCCAAATGTGAAAAAAATATCCATCAAACACTGTAAATTTGTATACAAAACAGGCAAAAAAATAAACAAGCAAACAGACTTTCAATTTTATATATATAGATAATGGATTAAAGAATTATGTCGAAAAATAATCGTAATAAAATTAGATACCAAACTCACTAATATGTACAAAATCGCATTAGAATTTTAGGCAAAAAGCCCTGCTTTACACCTTGCTATTGAAATACAATTACAAAAACCACTTGGTATATAAGAGGTACTCTTATTAATGGCTAAAATAATGAGAATAGAAAAAATAAAATCTATATTCAAACCAATATTAATTATATTCCAAATATGTTTATTAAGATGTTTTGCAAAATGTTTAATCTATATTAACTCCCAAAATTGTGAAATTCAGCCAACTAGACTCCAAAAATATAATTTACCTAGGTAAATTATTCATTTTCATATCACATGGGTGCAAAAATAAGTAAATAATAAAACTGCAGTTTTATAGCGGGATATTAATTTTTATGTTAACAATTTTAGCCAAAGGGGAATTTATATTTATATTAAACAAATTTAAGCAAACGCCTCTTTAAAACACATCGTAACAATAATATGCTTGAAACCCCTATTTTTAATAATTTTCACCCAAACTTACAGATAGAATATATATAATATTTTACAAAAGGACCATAGGAGATCTCGAATCAAACTTCGCTACTTAAATAATTTAACTACACTACAAATAATTGCTAGTTACGCAAGCAACGACTTGAGCCACTCTACCCACAATCTATAAAGCAAATAAAGGGGGGGGGGGGAATAAGAAAAGAGGTAAGAAGCGGGGTTTGGGAAACCGCTTCGAGAAAACAGAAGGATATTTAATTCAATCATTCATGGTTCACTCTCCGATGATCCTGATGCAGAAAGGCCGCCTTTCAATCAATAGCCTTCTTAAAGCGAACTGTTTCCGAATGGAGAACTAAAAGTGCACACACCCATCTCCCCATCCATGCGGTTTCTTGTTTTTTTTCGGGCTCGTGTACCGTCAATAAGATTGCAGACGGTGGTAATTCATTTCACTATCCCCCTTCCAACCCCATCCCCACTTGTACGCAATTGGCTTGCCTCTTGCAGTCCGCGTTACAGACGAAAACCCCGTTCACCTCATTGAGATTATTACCTCTTAAAGAGATTGTGAGTTATTGGTACTCACTCGCAGTATCAATCAACTTGACCTCTACCATAGATTTTCTCACAAGTGGAAGCGGGAAGTTTTTGTGGCACAAAGTATTGTTCACCATATTATAAAAGAATGCCATGTATAATAGAGCAATTACGGTGGTATATCCGGGTTTAAGAGTGAAAAAGAGAGTTTAATGTATGGTTATTTGGGGATTGTGAAAAACCAGGTTTTATAATAGAAAAAAAAATGTTGCACAGTCTTCACTATATAAATTTAAATTAGGCAAATATTTAATCGCGTCTTTTTCGAATATTATTAGCGTTGAAAGCAAAGCGAATGAGCTAAGTTACGTCTTGTCCAGCGATTCTGAACCCAAAGTGCATCACCGAACAGGATAATTTCCGAATTTCTACCGCAGACTGGGATAATTTCCAAATTTCTACCGTGGATCGGGCTAATTTCTAAATTTCTACTGCGGACCAAGATAATTTCGAAATTTTTACCACGGACCGAAATAATTTCCAAGTTTTTACAGCAGGTCGGGACAATTTTCAAATTTCTACCTGGATAATTTAAAATTCTCTACCGCGGACTTTTTCTAAATTCCTCCGTGAACCAGTAAATTGTCTGAAATTTCCAATGCAGACTATTGCTTCGGTCTTCTCTATCGCTTCGGCTTTCTCTATCGTTTCGGACAAAAAAATAAATTTTAATCAAATTTTTAAATTGACATATAAAATTTTCAATCTTAAACAGAAAATACGAGTAAATGAAGTCAAATATTAAATAAAATAATAATTATTTGTTTCTCTCTAACAGCTTTCGATTTTTGGAGCTAAAAATTATTCGTGGTACGCGGCTTAAAATTCAGTTTCTTCAAGAGTTTTTTCTTTCCGCTTTTTAGTGGTTCCTATAAGTTGATATTCAAAAATATAAATTAACTCTATACAGTGTTTGTGATTTCCATTTTCAAAGTTATGATCATAAATTAATAAAATCAGCCAACCTTTGTGTGTGTGGCTTTATAAAAAAAACTTATTTTGACGTCATTGTGATTGATTAAAGATTTTAATACCACTTTTAAGTATTTAGTTAAAGATTTCACTGTATTTAACATGGAGTATCTGCATATAAAGACTTTTTCCTGACAGCATCAGATAAAATAGTTTTTTTTTGTGCAATCGCAAGAGGATGTATTTTGATGTGTATTTTTATGCGCTCGCAGACGCTTACAAATACTACGTTGGGGACCTCTGCATTAATCAAAGGTTCTCTATTATCTCACAAGCTTTCTTCACATTTCTTTATATTTTAATATTTGCTGACCGATAAAATGACTTAAATGATCGGTTCAGATCCGTGAATTGTCGGCTAAGTTTAGAAATTTGTTCTGTCAAACACAAAACGTCAGCGTGATAAGAAAGGAAAAGGCCGGGTTTCGTCATGATATCTTTGTTTTGGCTAAGACATTTTTTAAATAAATTTTTTCAATGCCAAAGGAAGGAATAAAATAAATATTTTTATATCAATAAATTTCCTCATATCCTCATCAGGGGAAATATTTGTTTCACTTATGATGGTTGAATTTGTAATTTTTAACTCAATCTGTGAAACAAAAAAATGTAAATAATACAATTTTCCAGTAGATTGAAAATTTCGTGAAAAATACAAATTTTTAGTTTCAGAATTAAAATAGAGATATGTAAGAAAAATACTTTCCATCTTTAACGTGCACCTTAATTTAATTCTCGATTACGATATTGAAAATAATTTTATAAATCGAGAACATATTGTTATACTTTATTACTTTTCATAGATGAATTAAATTAAATGTCTTTAATGGAATTTTTAACAGTATGATTTAAAATATCATTATAATTTGCACATATTTTAAATCATAACGGCGAAAATATATGAATGTTCTACATAAAAACAACTATCGAGCACCAAATTTATCCAACCACATACAACTCTCGCCAAAGGAACATTTCTACAGGATTAACCGATAGCAACCGAAGGCAAAAATAATTCTAAGAGATGAACGCAGACATACAGTCAATATGTTCTCATGAATAATTATTCTTCCACATAAGACACAGACATAATACATGTTATTTCCTCAAAGGACATCAGTATATCGTAAGAATGTCAAAAACTAAGTTGCAGAAGGAGCTAATTAATTAGTGTGATCTTAGTACAGCGCTTAAAGATGTGGATATATTATCAATCTAAGACATGTGGAGATTATTGATTTTTATCTATCATTGCAATAAGGAAAGGAGCACTTACTTGGTGATCTTATTTGAGTAGGTTAAATTAATCTGATGTTAAACCCCATATGTTGAAATTAGCAAAACAATTTAACTTTAGTCAGTTATAATTCTGGAAATCATAATTATTTTTTAATGGGAATCTGAAATTTAATTATTGTCTGAAATTATTTGTCAGAATAGACCGCTATTCTTCAGTAATATAATAATTTTATTACTAGTTTTTTTTAGCCTGTCAAAGACATGGAAACTTCCACTCTTATTAAATTAAGTTGCAAGTTAATTTTTTAAGTTTTATTTTGTTTAACAACTTATGGCCCTTAGAGTCGAAAATTGCCGTATAAATCGAAAATTGGCTCTGTTAGATTCTATCCTGTGGTCGATACTATCAATGTAAAAAGTTTATACCTTTTATATCACCAGCAGGTATCTGGATAGGCTGTAAAGACTTTTAGACCCTCTCTCACACTCGGGGAAAAATAAGAAAATCCTGTTTCGTTAGGTCCTAACCTGACCCGGGGTCGATACTATAAGTGTGCAAAGATTCAGTCAACGAGGGCTTCTGTTCACCAGAATCTTCTGGAGTGCCTGAAAGTCACCTGAGCTTCTGAAGGGGCTGCTGGAAATACTTTTAGACCCTCCCCACATCCCGAGGGGACTCAAAAATTTAACTCTGTTACGTTCTGTCCCGTGGCCAATATTATAAAGGTTCAAAGATTCGACCTTCTTGGTTGCTGGGTGGCTTCTATAAAATCTAGAAAGACTTTTCAAAATCCACATTTTCTCTAAATCCCTTTGGGGATCTAAAATTAAAGTCTTGTTAGGTTCTGTCCCGTAATCGATACTATAAGTGTACAAAATTTCAGTTTTCTAGCCACTGGGAACTTCTGAAAGGATTTACAAAAGCACGTTAGGCAATTATATATATATTCTTTACAAAGAAAAGAGTGGTGTAGTAAGTAGCACTTTGAGACGCAAACTGAGAGGCCCAGTTTCGACTCCCGACTCTAGCGATTGCTTTCTAAACTGTAAAATTTAGGTTCAATACTCTAAAATGCATGAACGCAAAATATAGTGCGATAGCCACCAGTGGAAGTTAGAAACGCCCCCACGATCTTGTTTCGGAAAGAAAGTATATAAATTAGTTCTAGTAATTAGTAAAATTTAGTCGATAACACGTTTGGAAGTAAGGAGTTCGTGTCTGATCCTCGACTTTGGACGACTAATTTTTCAACAGCTAAATTTAAGTGCAATACTCTACACTACATCCAAATCCTAATTTCCCGTAAAGACTATTGTTCATCTGATAGAAAATAATTTAAGTAAAATATTAAATATATAAATTCTATTTGGGTATATTTTGTTTTCAGACAAAATCTATAAAATGTCTTTGCTATCTGCATTATCGTGTCCAGGTTGCGCAAATGCACTCTCATATACAAACGTGCACATATATTCATATATACGCATCTAAAGACGTACACTTTAATCAAAACAATCCAAATATTTTCCAGGTCTTAATACATACTTTTGTCAAATTATGGAGTTCGAAATTTTTTCGAGGAAATAAAGCTCAATGAGAACTATTTCTTAGATAAATTCTATTATTTGTTCTACTGCAGAAATATCTGCAGTAAATATCACATATGACTTGTAGTCGGTTTTAAAAATCTAACACTGTCACGAAAATTTTCAGATTTTTCGTTTTCATTTCAATTTTAGAATATTCTTTTTATTTTATTATTAGTACTTGTTTTCGTCCCATTCAAATAGAAAAATATTACTGTTCTATGGAAATGACATGTCAGGAAATGGACTAAGTATATTTGATAATGAATATAGTTTCTATTTGATATTCAAATGTTCTTGAAATTCTCAGGAAGGCGTTTGAATTAGTTTTTATTATGTGTAATGTTTCGTGAAAATGGGTTCAATTAATTCATCATTCTTAGGCACTGGATAACACCCGATTATTACTGTATATTTTTAGAATTAGCCAATGAGAAAAAGGAAAATAAATATTAGTTTTCTTTAAGTGAAGGAAACGTTGTTTTCTGATATTTCTGAGTTGTGAAAATATTAAAATAAATTAAATCCCAAATCAGTTTAGCAGAATTAAGTATACTAGATTTTAAAGCATATAATGTTTCAGGATGAATAACCGAGTTACCAATTTAAGCAACAATTTAGTTTAATTAATTACATTGATTAAAATATTTAAATTACATTGGTAAATCATGAAATTATGCAGGAGAAATTATAAAATATCCAATACCTTGGCGCCAACTGTTTCCTATTACTATGAGTTTAGTATATTCATATTTTGGATAATCAATATATTTATGATTTGATAACTTTCCTATTTCCTGCTGTAGCTTGGAATGTACTCGACCAATTTTCATGATTTTATTTTTGAGCGAAAGATATTGATCTGCCGATATTTACAAAAATTGTCAAAATTGAGGATGAATTGCATTTTAAATGATGACAACTATTTGATAACTTGTATTCTAGCCTGTCAAATACAGGAAAACTAACACTCTTAAAATTTGAAACTAGTTTTATACGTTTTATTTTGTTTGGCAGTGTATGGCATTTAGAGGCAAAAATTGTTATCTTGAAAGAAAAACGACTCAGTTAAGTTCTTTCCCGCAGTCTATATTTTCTTTCTTTCGACTGGGGCCGTCCAACCAACCCGAAGGTGCAAGGTATCTGTTTTACTCAATTTAGACTGAAACTTATTAGGGGCGACATCCACAGGGACTGTATCCTCCTTTCCCTGTCACCAAACTCTCCGCAGGATTTCTGTACCGACAGATTTAACGTTTCCGTACTCCGCTTAGACAAGGGGGTACCTTGGACTGTAACGGGGATCGAACTAGAATTCTCCGAGTGCAATCCCTCTACCTTAACCGCTGAGCTATCACACCCTTCCGCAGTCGATACTATAAACATGGAAAGTTTCAGCCTATTAAGTGACCAGTGGACGTCTAGAGGATCTGCAAAGACATTTCGAACCCCCTTTTGCTCACATTTGGGAAATAAATCAAATATCCAGCTCAGTTAAATTCTGTCCCGTGGCTGCTATAATTTCGCAAAAATTCAGTCTTTTAAGTCACTGGGGGGTTTTGAGAGTGTCTGATAGAACTTTCTGAACCCCCCCCCCCCCCCCGCCATTTTCTTTGCCCCGGGAGGAAATCCAAAACCCGGTTGCTTTAGGTTCTGTCCCATATTTCGATCGAAGATTTTACTATTTATTTTACAGAGGTTAAACAGCGTTATATAAAGCGTAAAAAATTAGAATGGTTGAAATGTTAAAGATGTATTTATGTCACTGTTTTTGTTTTAATTTTGGAGTAAATAATTAATTCATACGCACCAAGCTTATTGTGTACTTTTTACTTAATAAAACGGCTTAACTTATTAAAAAAAACTGTTCAACTTTAATAAAACATTTAATACCATTAAATTAAACAAATTTAGTTTCTTTTTTCTTAAATTTTCCGCTGAATCCAAACAGCAACGCCAAAAAGTTTAAGAAAAAGTTATTTTATCACACTGTACAAATTCTAGTTTCGTGCAGCCCAAATTACTATCATATTGTCCAAATTGTGCGCTACTGCACGCTAAAAAACTTGGGTCCCACTCACTGCCGAGTAGTATGGTTACTTACCTCTATGATATACACAGATGAAGACTACCATCAGAAGATATTGACGGGCTGCATGTATTAGGTTTTTTAGCCATGTATTGAAAATATAACGTACTTTCTCTTTGAAAGATCATCATGACAGGCATCCCTCCTTCATCCGCATGGCATATCTAGACTACGTCTAAAACATATTCCTCCAACCCTTGTGTCACATTTCAAATTCAAAGTTGAAACATATCAATTTGTTTGAAACAAAAAATAGCATTTTTTTTTAATATTAAAATCACTTTGTCCTTTAACCGCCAGTACTTTTTAACGCCACTGGCAAAAATTAGCGCTCTCTGCGAGACGTGTAACAATATCCAAAATATATACAACTGTTTCATGTAAATGACGTGCCAGAAAAATGACTAAGTGCATTTGATAATGAATATGGTTTCTATTTGATATTCAAATGCTCTCAGAGCACTTGTGACAGCGTTTGAACTCGTTTTCATTAAGCATAATGGTTTAATGCTTAGTGAAAATGAGTTCATTAAATTTATGTCATTTTTAGGCACTTGGCAACGCCTGAGTGATATGACCACGTGATATTTTCAGCATAAGCTAATATAAAATGGAAAGGCAAACACTATTTATGTTTAAAATGAAGGAAACGCGTTGTCACGTTTATGTGCTGATGTTTTTTAGCTGTAAGAACATTTCCATGAATTAAATTACTTATCACGTTAGCAGAATTAAATAGAAATTGCTGAGAACAGTAACGGTGTCTGGATGAATAAGAATGCTGATATGGGCGGAAATCTGAATTGTTATACTACTTACAATGAATATAACAAGTATTAGAAGCAAAAATAATGGCATTGTATTATGTGTTCTTAAAGCATCAAAATCGGAAAAGTACAGATATAGAAGGTTGTACATTTAGGCTTATTTAAAGCGTCAAAATATATATCCACAAATAATAGCAATGTTAAATGTAGAGACATGTCGTCATACAACACGAATCTTTAAGATTAATTTTTAAAAATGCAGTTATTTAGATGACAATAACAGGAAATATATAATACTATGCCTGGTTTTCAAAGCAGGGATTGAATTAATTCATTCATTCATTCAATTTTTCATAAAAGCATTATCGAACCCCACCCGCTTTTTAAAATCGGATATAAAAATAGCTGCTGTACAAACCGCACATAAAAAAACAGTATTTTATCTTTATCATCTACCTGAAAACTCAATAACGCTTTTGCTATAAATACGATCCTGATTTCCATAGCAAAGGACAGCTTGAACCATCAGTTACAAAGCCCAGTGCATAGAAGCCAGCAAACTACAGAATGTCCTCAATCAAAGAATCGAAAACTTCAATTTCTGGGCCTTTGTTTGAAATTCACAGAAAATCAGGAAAAAGATAAATTCTATTATTTTATTAGAATGTGAAGATATATATCCATATTTTTTCCAAACTATGTAATTGCACAAATCTTCCATTTCCGAATACAGTGAAATAAGAATCACCCAAAACATGCATATTTTGATGTATTTAAAAGTAAATAGATAAATATGAAGGAGTTACCCTAAGGATTCTGTTCAAAATCGTTAGAAAGAACGTCCTTCCATCTTCCTGATGATGTCAAGATAAAACTCTGTAATAATATATTTGATCAGGAACCAATTCGGGTGAAAATCGCTTAAAATTGTGTTTCAAAATAACTATGCGCAAAATCGTACTTCAGCATCATAACAATGTTCAAAATCTTACTTCGGCAATGGCAATGTTGCATAATATCAATTTTAGATTAACGGTAAAATTTATAGTAATGTTCTGAATTGAATCTGCCAACACCCTCAATTTAGTTCAATTTCGTGTGTGATTCAAAAAAAATTCTATTTCTCCGTACGCCACTGTTTTGCAAAAGAGGACATTAAAATATTTCTAGTTTTCAATTTTTTTACGTAATGTACGTGTATTATAGATGGATCCACGTGTTAGAAACAAGAGATAATTTCATCTGACGACACTAAATCAAAGAAAATATATGAAAATGTATGAAAAGGGGCGAAAACATAGTCATGACTAAGAAAAATGACATAAATACGATACGTAATGACGTGAAAATTCAATAGAGGAAAACATTCTACGAAATGAAACGGTGTACCGAGATTTATCTCTAAGGCGTGCTCTGAGAGTCAAAACAAGCCCGTTAAAGATACATACTCAAATGACGTAACACCGCAACGTAATGACGCAAAAATTTTATAGATAAAAATGTTCCGTGTGTAACTGTAAAGAAAACTGCTGAAACTGTGCTTTCAGTTTCAGCTCTCTACGAGCTCTGAGAATGAGTCCGTCAAATATGTTAAGCGAAGCAGCAAACAGAGTCACGGAGATTTAATAAGTAGTAAAAAGGCTAAAATAACTTCGTAAAAGCAGCATATAACGCAAAAATAAAAGTATAGACCAATTTTGAAGACAAGAAACAGCCTTTTTCGCAACATTTACTCACAAGAACCAGATCGGTGACTAACATAAGAACCGTCTCTTGCTCTCACGAGTGAAAGTTACGGTTCTTGTGTATCTTGACGATGAAGGCTGTTTCTTGCCTTCGAAACCGGTCGATACTATTATTTTTGTGTTGTACGCTGCTTTTAACGTGCTATTTTAGTTCATCACTTTACAATATTTGAACTGCACATATTAATAAGATATATAGGGAAGAAAACAAACATTTTCTATTAATACGTGCTCTACAAGTGCTCCGATAACTCTAGACAAAATTCTAATTGACCAAATTTCACATAATTTGGTTGATAACTCACTTCTAGGTTGCCCTGGTGTTGATTAGATTTTGGTACGATTCAACCTGCCTTTATTTTGCGCAATGGCCTTCAAAAATTGTCAAAATCTAAAATAATCACAGCAGAAGTTTTGGTCTCCAGGAATTTTGACGAATTGATGTCAATAAAAAATCGCCAATAACATAAAAAAGTGAAATTATTGAGGACTACAAATTCTATGTAAATTCCTTAAATACACATCCATTTTATGTTGTTTGCGTGATAATACGAATATACAATAATAATACCTCGCTATAACGTACTAATTGAAACCATAATTAAACAAAAAGTCATTAAACTAACATAAAGATTATATTACAAACGCTTGGACAGTTTCAAACTCAGTATCTAATACGCAACGTATAACAAAAATGGTTATCAACATTAGTGAGCATGTTACAGCAAAAATTACGTCAACCGGGATATTGTTGTATCTCATTTCAATAAATATAAACAGCTTAAATAGAAACGAATTTTAATCAGTAGGTAAAATATTTCTAGCCACATCAGATTTTAATTTCTTCTTCGATGAATATTTTATCAATTTTTAGTTTCTTTATAATGCATGGTAATTTATAAGTAAAGAATTGGAATCGTGTCGAAAAGCAAAACATGTGTTTGAAACGGATCTACACGTTTCAAGCACTCTGAACCAGAAAAACTATTTTAGCGTGACATCTGTGTGTGTGTCAGTCTGTCTGTGTAATGTATGTACATGTTACCGCTAAAGCTCGAAAGCCGTTAATGTGCGCATTACCTAGCTAATCTGCAGATTAACTGATTTGCTCTATTAATGTGCGGACTCAAGAGTTTTTCGCATTTTACCTAGGTAATGGACACATTAACGGCTTCCGTATCGTTAAAGTTCAACAGTTAGTTTCTCTCATTTCCTTTCCCTACTCCTTCCCCCCCCCTACCTCCACTTTTAGTTTGGTTTCACCAGCGTCTTGTCGTCGCCGGTTGTTTTTATTTCTCATAACTTGCGTCAGCTGCCAGTGCGTAGCTTAGCTAATTCTGTTTTCAAATTCGTTTCTGCCTGTTAGCGCGTGAATTTGTGTCGTGATTTTTTTTATAGCAGAAAAATTTAGCTCCTAGTATGCAAGCAAGCACCGAATTGGTGAGTAAAATGAAGAAAATATTCTTCGCAAACCTCTTTAGCGAAGTTATTTTCACTTTAACGAGTGCCTAGTAGGTAATGTGCAGATTATCTAGGTAATTTGCAGATTACCTAGGTAATTTGGGAAATGAAACAATTTTGGCACTTTAACGGATCACCCTAGTTAATCTGCACATTACCTAGATAATCTGTAGAATAACTGATTTCTGCACTTTAGCGGTAACATATACACTCTAGCCAAAATTCTAATTGACCAAATTTCACATAATTTGGTTGATAAGTCACTAGTACTAGGTTGCCCTGGTGTTGATTAGATTTTGGTACGACTCAACCTGCCTTTATTTTGCGCAATGGCTTTCAAAAATTGTCAAGATCTAAAATAAAAGATTACATGAGCTCAAATATATCAATCAAATGCTTTCTGATACGTAATTTTTCACGAATAAAATAATAAGAATAACCCCATAACTCTAGTATTAACAGTTCTCAAGTTTTTCGCATTTTTGATAATGTCGCCTTTGAAAACGAAAATTGAATTAAAACCGCATATTCGATTTAATTCCGAACAATTATCCGTGCTATTTTGTGAAATTAAACTCAATTCAATGAATTATAAAAGAAATAAAAAAGAAAATTAAGTTAATAGGGAAAGTCCTATGCTGACCACATCTGATTTTTAACATATTACTGTACCCGGTGATTTCATGCATTTCATAATAACACTTCCTACAATATATACTGTTGCAACATATCCTCTAGAATCGTGAATGTACTTAATTTCAGGTTAACTAACAAGTCTATTTACAGAATTATAACAGTGTCTTTTCTTGACTTGAATAAAAACCTAAATAAAATTATAATGCATCATTTCAGCACAATGCATATTCAAACTGAAAAGTTTAAATATGCATTATGCTGAAAAATTGTTATTAAAATTTTTCTAAAATGACTTAAATAATCCGTAAAATATAAATCAACTTATTAGCTTCCTTTAAAGGGATGTTATACATGTGTAGGAATAATCTAAAACCGTCCGCTAGTTAGCCAAATTACTGCAAATCACGTACCAGGTTGACAAAAGCAAGATTAACTTGGGATAATACGATAATATCTGCTTCTGGTTTATACACTAATACTGATAGGGTTGATTCAGGGAAAGATAGAATTAAGTCAAAATTAAAATATTGTTAAGACGCATCTCGTAATCGTGACTCTATTCTCAAGATGCAAATAGGAGTCCTAATTTCTGGTTAACTAACACTTTTATTTATAGCTCCTATAAGCGTAAACAGGAGCAATATACAGTAAATAGTTCGATAACTGTCTGAAGATTGCTAGATAAATATTTCACAAAATCACTAAACAACTATCAGATACAATAAAACAGCAATTCAATGCTAAACTAATTTCACAAAACAGCGGATTCTATTCTCAAAACATTGACGTACTTCATAATTCAATGTAGCTCGTATTACGCCAACTGCTCTCCAATTGAGCGATGACTCATTTTATATACCCTTCTTTTATACACTTTCAGAAGGGGCTCGTATCTCCCAAAATATTCATTATTTCGAGAAAATTCTCGAAACTTCGATAAGTCGCCAAATTGGCAATAAGAAGCCAAACCTAATAACACCGCCCCGAATATCGACATATGACAACCCTGAATCCATGTCATAGGAATGATTGCCTGTAAAGGTGTTTTCTCCTTCTGATTCTCAAAAGAAACACCAGTGAAAGCATTTTATATTCGTAATAATACTATATAGCGCAACTATACAAATTCTTAAGCAATCCAATATCTTTCAACAGAAAAATCTATGAGTGTACACGTTAGATCTGCATATAATAAAGTGATCCTGCCCTATCGAATACAAGTAATTGCAATGTGCTCTAGTGGAGAATTTAAAAAGTTAAGATAACAAATTCGGCAACAAAGGGAGATAGAAGAAAAATGCTAGGTACAAAATTGTAGATGATTATCTAATTTGTAGTAATCGGTCTCAGGAATAAACGGAATGTGTATATAGAAAGCAGTAAATATTTGTCAAAAAGCCGTATCATCAGAAACTGTAACACGGTGACACCTGCAATGATTGTCAAAGTACGCGGTCATATTCTTTCTTGAATTAAAATGTGCATGGTTGTTTACGGAGGGCATTTTGAACTGGCTGTACACTAGATTCCTGTACATGTAAATGTTTATTTTAACATTTCAGCATATGAGAGCAACTAGCCTATAGCCGTATAGTGTTGTTGTTGTTGTTGAGACCCAGACCGTCCGACCTACCGGAAAGGTGTAAGGTAACTGTATGGACGGCCGGGAAGTGCCACCCAATTTAGACCGGAACCCAGTGGGGGAGGCATTAACAGGGACCGTACCCTCCTTCCCCTACCACCAACCTCTCGGAAGGACTTACGGACCCACATGTTTAACGTGATCGTACTCAGCATGAACACGGCGGCATTTGTGGTAGCGTGCAAATCTAGCGCGCAAACCACGGGGATACCGCACCCGAGATGGCCAACAGCACGCGGTGTTCCGAGGTGGTCACCCACCAAGTACTAACCGCGCCCGATGCTGCTTGACTTCGGTGATCTAACGAGAACCGGTGTTTTCAGCACGGTACGGCCGTTGGCTCATAGCCGTATAGTGTGGAATAAATGTCTTCTGTAACAGTTTTACTGTCTATTTCTACTCATTAGGTAATGGTCTACAACTTTGTAATTGGCATTTTTCTCTATCTTCCTCTGTTGCAGAGTCCTAACTTTTTTATTCTCCTTTAGGGGCGCTGTAATCAATTTTTTTTTTGCTCTCATGCATGGTACATTTACTACTTTACCTGGAATTCACTACAGAGAGACCTAATATGCACACTCATTAACTTTTCCTTACAAAGTAATTGGGATCCTCAAGGACTTTCTTAGGAGCCTTGTATATAAAGAAAAGTATTTGTGATGGAGTCAAATGTGAGACACGTGAATTTGGGTGGAACTCTACGTTTTGAACATTCCTGAATACGACCGTAAAATAATTAACCAAATCTATGACCAAGATATATCTAAAAAAAAATTGAAAGAAACTTTGATACGTTTATTTGGATGGATGAATAGCAGGTGTATTTGATGAATGATCAAAGGGAAAGTCCTAAATTTTTTACACACTTATTTTCAAAAATCGCAAAAATATTACAAAAAGAGATAGTTCCGTTGAAAATGGTACGAAAGTCAATATTTTACCCAATTTTTTATTTATAAACAAATGACATCAAATCGCCATTCTTAAAATATTGCTCTTCTTTGCGTCATTCTTGAAATATTGCGCACATCCGAAGTCTATTGGATGTCGAAGTGAAAGTACTAAGTAGTAGACTTCAAACTTCTTAACACTTTTTTTCAAAAATCTAAAAATCGTTATAAAAGATAATTATGCTATAATATGCTACAGAATTATCTATTTCATAAAGGATTTAATATTCAAAAGCGACAGTCGGCATTTGAAAGGCACGGACATACGACGTTCTCGAAACCTCTGTGCAAACTAGCGCATGCGTAGCTGCGCATTTCAGAGAAAGAGATAGAGAGATACAAAGCGAAGCGGAATAGACTCTTATAGACTCACTATCTTAGAACAATAAGATTTTTACAGTTCATTTCTCAACAAGAAAGGTCAACAATGCATGAAGCATTGATTATGAAACACTTTCCAACTGAAATGCAATTTTATTTAAACATCTCTAAAATGCGGTACATTCAGCGCTGATATATTTTAAATTATCACAGTACTACAATAATTTATTATATTTGGAAACTTAAAACTTCATCGAAAAAAATGAACTTTATTCAAATGACGTCATTTAAATATGAATCGTCTGACTCTCTATTTAAAAGCAGTGAATATTTCATTCATATCACTTTTATTCCAGACCCCAGAGCTAAACAATTTTGCGTGAAAAACATCCAGAATTCTTATACAACTCATCTTACTTAACTTATTTAATAATCAATAACTTATTTATATTCTACATACATTAATATTAGGCTTCTTTGTAGAAATAATAAAAGTTTAATGATCGTTTAAACTCAAAAATACTGTAATTGCGTTGGCGCAGAATATAGATGCACAGAAAATACGCAAAAATAAAGCAGTTTTAGGATGGATGCAACACTAAATATAAAAAAACTTTAAAAATCTCGATTTTTACGCTGGGAAAAAAAGATGGATGCCAAATTTTATTTTAAAGTGGGTCACGTGATCTCTTCATTTAATATGGGTGTAATTATTATTTTAATTTTAATTTAAAAAACTATCGAACATATGTTGCTAAAAAATTTTTTATGTATTTTACGGGAAAATTTGAATATTTTCTAAAATTTTCGAAGCAATTTTTCAATTTTAACTTTGCTTAAAATGGGTTTGAAATATTAGGTCCCATAGTGTTCAATGTATTTCACTTTTTCAACCCGGGATCAATCCGAAACTAATTGGGTGATATTATTCATTTACATTCCAATATGTCCCACGGACCGTCTGACCAACATACTAAAATTTCATTTTGATAAAGTCATTTTTACGGCAGTTATCGTGCGAACGGACAGACAGACAGAATGAACAAAGGCATAAACACTTTTCAACTAAGTTTAAAAGTGTTAAAAAATGAGTTCTATTTATCGAGGATCCGCCAAATTTCAATAGATTAAAATGTTCTACTAGAGACTAAGCTGTGTACCACCCTTCATCTCCCTAAGTCGCAAGAAAATATGTCAAAAATGCCACCCAGGAAGTTTAAATAGACAATCAACCACACATCGGTAATACCGAGTTAAATAAAAGCTTTTTAAAACTGGCACAATTTTTACAAACTTAGAAACACCTCCTTACAATACATGTTGGACATGTCAGTATATGTTTTAGCGCCATTGACGAAACATACCATATTCTGCTAGACGTGTAAAATTATTAAGAAAAATATATCCGTTTTATGGAAATGACGTGTCAGAAAAATAAGTACATTTGATAATGAATATCGTTTCTATTGGATATTCAAATGTTCTCCGAATTCTCGTGAAAGTATTTGAACTCGTTTTCATTACGCATTAATGATATAAAGCTTAGTGAATATGAGTTCATTAAAATTATGTCAATTTAAACGCTAACAGCGCAGTATTTTCGGAATTAGCTTATGCGATTGCGAAAAGCATTGTTTTTATATTGAGTAAAGGCGTTGTGCATTATGATACTTGTGTGTTCTGAAACTATTTAAATAAATTAAATCACGTTCGTTGAATTAAATATACATTATCACAAGATAAATAGGGCTTTGTGAGTAGCCATGGGGATACGAATAAACAGTCAGGTGTGTTCCACAAATGACTATCGGTTCAAAATTTCAAATTTTAATTTTGTGTGAAAATCAATTTTTTGATACATTCATATTCCTCATATAAAAAAAAAATCATTAAATATTATTTTTTTTCAAGTTACTCAGAGGTCCATAATGCAATTGGATTGCTAAAATGAGTGTTTATGTACATAAATATCATTTTATTATCAACCTAATTCGTTTTATTGTAGTTTATGTTTACAATAAAGAGGGGAGATGATATATTTTATAATTAAAATTTTAATAATTACAAAATTTTCAAGATTATAGATGTATATGTGTTGCTAAAATAAAGTTGAAAACAACTATGGTAAAATAAACAAGAAAAATCACAATCATGCATAAAGCATTGATTATGAAACACTTTCCAACAGAAATGCAATTTTATTTAAACCTCTCTAAAATGCTATACATGCAGCGCTGATATATTTTAAATTATCACAGTACTACAATAATTTATTATATTTGAAAACTTAAAACTTCATCGAAAAAAATGAACTTTATCTATATATCATCATCACTATATATCACTCTATATATCACTCTATATTATCTATATATCACTTTATCTATATATACTATCATCTATATATAAATCGTCTGACTCTCTATTTAAAAGTAATGAATATTTCATTCATATCACTAATATTCCAGAGTCCAGAGCTAAATAATTTTGTGTGAAAAAATTCAGCAATTCTTATACAAGTCATCTTACAATCATTTGTTCACATTCTGCATCCATTAAAATTAGGCTTAGTGTATAAATAATCAAAGTGTAATGATCATTTAAAGTAAATATTGTAATTGCGTTGGCACAGAATAGAGATGCACAGAAAATACGCAAATATAAAGATGTTTTAGAACGGATGCAACACTAAATGTAAATTTAAACGAACTTTAAAAATCACGATATTTACACAGGGAAAAAAAGATGGATGGCATAATTTATTTTGAAGTGGGTCACGTGATCTCTTCATATAATATGGATGTAATTACTATTTTAATTTTTATTTAAAAAACTACTGAACATATTTTGCGAATTTTTTTTATATTTTTTATGGGATAATTTGAATATTTCCTAAAATTTTTGAAGCAATCTGTGAATTATAACATTGCTTAAAAATATTTGAAAATTTAAGTCCTATAGGGTTTAATGTATTTCACTTTTTTAACACGGGTTCAATCCAAAACTAATTGGGTTATATTATTCATTTACATTCCCATATGTCCCACAGACCGTCTCAACAGCATACTAAAATTTCGTTTTGATAAAGTCATTTTTACGGCAGTTATCGGGCGAACGGACAGACAGACAGAATGTCAAACACTTTTCACTATGTTGGAAAGTGCTAAAAAAATCTGTGTCAGATTACAAATTGTAATATTGTGGCAAAACAATGAAACAAATAACAGCTTTCTCATAACTAAATCTCTCCAAAACTCCTTGTAAGATCCTCACTTTAGAACAACATCGAAATCAAATTTCTTTGGAATAGGATAAGTAGATTTTCTTGCAAAAAAAATATTTTAAATTGAACAATTTTACTGGAATTAGCGCCATTCGGCAGAATTCAAATATCCTTATGCGGAATTCGGAAGCGTGGAGAGGGGTGAGGCATAAATCGAGTCTTCACTTTTTCTACACATCTGTTTGGTGGTGTTTGTACAGGGAGTAGTATATACTTCTATAATTCTCTTGTTATCCCTAAGTTGTTTAAGTTCTGTTTGTGTTATGCTTATTATCCCAAAGTCCTTATTGGAGCCTAACTTCTTTCTTGAGTGAATTCAGCGTCAAAATGTTTGTAAAAGCATCTATCTCTTTAGAACGCACAATCATATATAGATCAAAATGTGATCTCTAATTTGTGGTCGCCGAGTAGTTGTATTGTTTTTACATGATAATTAGAAATCGATCATTAGATGAAGGAATAATAATCGTCAGAAAATGCATCCCTACCCATACCCCTCACTGAATCGATTTTCATTGATCAACTATTGGAAAAAAACTTCAATAGTCTATCATATAATCTTGCGTTCTATGAAGGAAAGGCTTTATAGAACAAAAATAATTTTAGAATCTTTTTCTGCCCTATAATAACGACTGAAAAGTTAAATCTGCCAAACATTGGTAATTTAAAAAATATAAAAGAAATGTCAATGTCTCATTAATTGAACATGCTCATTCAAAAGTTAATTTGCTGATTCGCTTCAATTTACAAACCGGGGGGAATTTGCGTTCTAGTATATTCTATTCTATCATCATTTTAAGAATATTAACCAACACTCATATATGTTAAGTACCGGTCGATAGATATTCAGAGATAGGCACTGTGGTTTGACATCGAATGACATGCACATCACGGTGGAACATGGAAACTGTCAGGCCGTCAAACTCTCTGTGATGTCTGCATGATTTGTGTAATTATGCGCTTAGAACGAATGTTATCGAACCAAAAATCTCTCTCATATAATGTCATTTTCAATAAGACTTGATATTTCGAAATACAGTGGAACCCGCTTATGGCGAGCCCGCATTTACGAAATTATGGATTTAACGTAGAAATTAATTTAAACGATTTAACTTCGAATTGGTACAATGCTAGTAGAAACTGAATTTACTCGCTTTTAACCAGCAAAAAGTTCAGGTCCCTATGTTTCGGCACACAAAATAATTAAACTGAATGAAATATAAAATATATGATAAAAACCAGAGTGAAAGAAAAGAATCATTTTGTTCATAAATGATTGTATAAGTTGAAAAGATGGTAAGAGTTAAAATATCTTGTCAGACACCCCGAAAAAAATGAATTAATTCCACTAAGCAAAAAGTAACAAATCTTTGGCTATGGAATCTGCAGAATAGAAAAAAGAAATAATGAACCTGTGAAGGGTCTTCGTTAAAATAAATGGAAACCATGTTCCTGAGAAAAAGAAAATATCAGAAGTAAAATATTATACAGGGTTCCTAGGAAATTGCTTAAGCAACCCAATAACTTTATAAGGAAAGGAATGTACACATGAATGCACACATTAGGCCTCTCGGTAGTAAAGGGACCATGCCTGATCGAATAAATGATTGCAGTGCCCTTAGAAGAGAATTTAAAAAGATAAGAAAACGAACAAAACAACAAAGTGAGACAAACAAAAAAACAATTACAAAGTTATAGACCGTTTAATGAGTAAGAATTGACAATACAACTGTTACAGATGACATTTATTTGGCACAATACGATTATTGGCAAATGAGTGTCCTATTTAGGAATGCTAAAGTAAACAAAACGTACATGCACAGAAATTTAATGTTCAACCTGATCAAAATGTCCCCCACCCCCGTCAGCAACAATGCACATTTGAAATCGCGAAAGAATCTGGAAACATACTATGACAAGCATTGCTGGTGTTACCGCGTAACAGTCCCCAATAATACGACTTTTAGATAGGAATTTATATCCTTTCATATACACGTTTCGTGTGTTCTTTATGTCGATTCCTATTAAATAGATAATTACTTACAACTTTGCAATTGACATTTTTCTTCCACCTCGCGTTTTTGTTGAGTTCTTATCCTAACGTTTTAATTATCCGCTAGAGGCGCAGCAATCACTTTTATTCGATCGGGCAGGATCACTTTATTATAGATAGATCTAACGTGTACACTCATAGATTTTTCCTTAAACAGATTTCGGATTGCTTAAGGATTTGTATAGTTGCGGTATATAGTATTGTTACAAATATGAAAATGCCCTCACTAGAGTCTTTTTTGAAAACCAGAAGGAGCAAACACCTTTACATGCAGCCATTCCTATTACGTGAATTGATTGACGTTTTCGAAGGGAGAACACGTTTCAATCATCTCTGATCACGAATCGAACATTTTAAGGTGATGTGTGTGTGTGTGTGTGTGTGAAAGTTTGTTTGGGGAGGGGGGGACAGTGAGTCTATGGAGAAGATATCTCACGAACAAATGGAGCGATTCGAATGAAATTTGGTACAAAAATTACAATCCGTGAATACTGGAAGCCTATTGTTTTAAACATAATAGAATGTTCAGACCCCCCTAAATTTTCGAGTAGAATTTTGAAAAATTCGTCAAAAAATCAAAATCTTTAATAAAGTTACGCAAGTAGACATTTCCTATGTAATTTTTTCTTAGAAAACGATTGACATAAACTTTAGAACGCTAGCATGAACCGTTCTCAAGATATTGCACATTTTTCAAATAAACTAATAAAAAATATTAACTGTTGAAAAACCTGTTCACTTTTCATATGTAACATCATGCGATAAATTTGGTGACATCATTTTTGTGGATCTAGCTCGTTCCATTCACGATAAAAGATACTTTGAATAATACTTTTGTAGTTGAACGGCAATCTGCTATAAGAATTAAGAATAACTTATTTCTCCGTCCATAACGCTTGGTGATATTTTGGCGACGAGTTTGGCGGAATGTCGCCAAGTTGGCGACTTCTTTAAATGCTGCCAAATTAACGAAAATCTCGCCAAATGGATAAAAAATGACGCTAAATCAATGAAAATGACGACTAATTGACGAAATGTCAATATCTTGGAAAGAATATAAGTATCCACTATAAGAATAATATATTTTCTTTTACTGTAAAAGCAGTAAATTCATTGCATTATATAAGGAAAGTCATGTGCTGCCCACATCAGATTTTTTTGGTTTGTAACACGTTTGATGTTTCGTTTGTACACACAAGCAGACCTTATTTTCAAACTGTAACACTTTTTAAAATAGTCACTTTTGTAGATCGTACGCATAAACCTGCTAAAAATCTTCATAACAACACAAATGCAATATAGTGAGCCAGTTTTGAAGATAAATAAGCACTTTTTGCTTAATTGATAGGGGAATATTTACACAGCGCAACTATAGAAAGAATTCAGAAATTACACATTTTGAATTCAGAACTTTTAAAAGTAAGACTGCTATATATTTGTCTAAATTACAATGTTTAAAATATGAATATCAAATAAATTAAAATATAGATTTTAGCATTTCAGTATTTGTTATAAAAATGATTATAGTTTATCATAAAACTTTTGACTTTTGCATTGAGACCTTGTTCAACTTTAACAAGAAAGATCAATCATGCATAAAGCATTGATTATGAAACACTTTCCAACTCAAATGCAATGTTATTTAAACATCTCTAAAATACGATACATTCAGCCCTGACATATTTTAAATTATCACAGTACTACACTAATTTATTATATTTGAAAACGTTAAACTTCAACGAAAAAAATGAACTTTATACAAATGACGTCATCGAAATATAAATTGTATGGCTCTCTATGTAAAAACAGTGAATATTTTATTCATACACTTTTATTCCAGACTCCAGAGTTAAATTATTTCGCTCGAAAAGAACTCAGCAATTCTTGTACAGCTCATCTTACAATCACTTGTCTGCATTCTGCATCCATTAAAATTAGGCTTCGTTGTAGAAATAATCAAAGTTTGATAATCATTTAAACTCAAAAATATTGTAATTGCGTCATCACAGAATATACATGCACAGAAAATACGCAAAAATAACGCAGTTTTAGGACGGATGCAACACTAGATATACATTTAACTGAATTTTTAAAATTACGATTTGGACACTGGGAAAAAGGATGGATGCCATATTTTATTTTGAAGTGGGTCACGTGATCTCATCATAGTATATGGGTGTAATTATTATTTTATTTTTTATTGTAAAAACTACCGAACATATTTTGGTGAATTTTTTTATATATGTATTATGGGATTATTAGTATATTTTCTAAAATTTTCGAAGCAATTTGCGAATTTTAACTTCACTTAAAAGATGTTTAAATAATTAGGTTCCATAGGATTCAATGCATTTCACTTTTTCATCAATATTTTCTTTCCATTTTTGAATAGGACAGAAATTCACCAATAATCCTATTGTATGAAATAAATGCCTACTTTAACAGTGCCATTGTCTATTTGTACCAATTGGTCAATGCTCTACAATTTTGTAACTGGTTTTTTACGTCTATCTCACGTTATTGCTGAGGTCATTAGATTAAGTTTCTAAATTCTCCACAAGAGGCGCTACAATCGATTTTATTTGATCGGGCATAGTCTCTTTACTACAGATAAACCTAATGTGTATATTCATGTACCTTTCCTTGCAAAGCCTTAAACACTGTATGTTTTATTATCAAAATGTTTGTGTTCCTTAAATTATTTTAGTTCACATATCTTATTCTATCCTATTCTGACGCAACGGCATGTGCCCTCCTCTGCCCTTTCCCATTGTCACGCCTCTGCGTGCGTAAGACATATCGAGTAAAATGACAAAAATAATTTTCACAAAAACCTTGTACGTCTATTTTTCCTGAAAAATAGAATGATGCACAGATCAATTCATATCTCGCCCATTATTTTTAAATATTTTATTGCCCTTCTCATTATTTTAGATTAAATATCTTATTTTATTTTGACACGCCCGGGGGGTAAGTGTCCTCAGCCATTTCTTATTGCTACTACGCCACTGCGTGCGCAAGATATATCGAGTAAAATGGCAAAAACAATTTTCACAAAAACCTCGCACATGTCTATTTTTCCTAAAAAATAGAATGATGCACAGATCAATTCATATCCTGCACCGCTAAAAGGTTACAGAAAGTTATTTTCCTACATTTCACAAGAATGCTTTTAAGATTTTTGATGGGAGTCTTTCCTCTGGTATTTTCCTTAAAAGCAAAGATGCATAACTGCACCGTGTTTAACAAAGCATCGCATCATTACACATAAATATCTTTCTCAGCGGTATACATCTTTTAAAATGGACTCCATCATATACTGGACATCATATTTATGACGCGGTCAATTTTTTGTTCGAATATTTATTCTTTTTTGTCTTCCTCAAAAGATCAAAACTTTTCAAAGTATTCTTCTCTAGTTTCAAAATAGGATAGAATATATATTTATTGTACAATGGAACTCCGATCGGCCCAACAGTGCAATATCATGGACACTTAATCTAGTCTTATTTTGATCATTAATAAATATAGTAGGTGCTTTAATTAGAAATTAATTGACACATTTTGCTTGTGAGTTATGTTTTGTTTCCGAGATAAAAATAAACAAAAATTCTAAATGGTGAATACGATCTCTTTCATACAAGCTTGACAACGAAGTAAGGTCGACAAGAAAAAACAATTACAAAGTCGCACAGCATTATCTAATAAGTAGAAATCTATAATAAAACTCTTCTAGGCGTATTTATTTGACACAATATCATTATTGGCAAATCGCTGTCCCATTCAGGAATGCTAAAATAAACAAAGCTTATGCATAGGAATTTAATTTAGAACCTGTAAGAAATTCCCTCCATCAGCAAAAATTCACAGCACTTCAGCACATTCAATTCGAGAAAGACTATCATCGTGTATTTTGACAAACATTTCAGGTGTCACCGTGTTACAGACCCTGATGATACTACTTTTATACGATATTTATTGCCTTCCATATACGCGTTTAGTTAATTTATGGTATCGATTCATGCTGATTAGATAATCCCTTACAGCTTTGTCATTGAAATTTTTCTTCTTTCTTGCATTGTTGACGAGTTCGTTATCGTTCGAGTTGTATGACGAGTTCGTTCGTTTAAATTGTCCACTAGGAGCACTATAATTACTTTTACTCTATATGGCAAGATTGTTTCACTGTAGATAAACCTAACGTGTACACTAATGGATTTTTTCTTTCAATGTTATTGGGGTGCAAAGACTTTCCTATGAACCCTATATTTTATTTACATCTTTCTCACTCCTTTTATATCTTTCATAATTTAAAAATATGCGTTGTTCCTGTGCATTTGTAAGCCAATGAAATGTAGCTACATCGTTAAAGAATTCAACTTTGGCAATTTTATATTCGAAGCATTAATAATATCAAGGCTTGCGTACGTTTAATATTTTGTATGTGAGACAGGATATATGGACCTGGGCCTACAATTCCTGGTTTTTATCTGTCTACAACTTGAATTTTTGGTACTCGAAACAGAAATGTGCACCAGAGCTTGTATGCCTTAAATATTTTGTACTTGAGTCAGAAATTATGCACCAAAGGTTGTGTCTCTTGACTACTTGATACCGAAATTATGCACCAGAGCTTGCGTGTCTTGGCTATTTTATACTTGAGATAGGAATTGTAGACCAAATATTGTACGCGTTGGCTATTGTATGAAGCAAAAATTATGGAGCAGGGCTTGTGCAAGGTTAATGAGATTTGCTGCTTGTGTACCTTGACTATTTTGTATAGCAATTTGTCTAGTCTCAGAGAATATATGCAAAATGTAATGTATGTGACAATAAAAATAAGATAAAAAATTTGCCCTCAAAATATAATGTGTGGTATGTAAACAAATAAAAGTAACTTTTACAGGAAACGTTAAATTTCCATAAAGTAATTAATCTATTCTGCAACATCGTGAGTTTTCTAAAATAAGGATAAATATTTAGCAATGGAAACACTTTTATAATTTATAAAAGGTCATTTGATAGCTATGATGAACAAAATGTTAAAACAATTAGTTAGCTCATCAATGAAACCATAAATATTGTGTCGACATCAATGAAACCTTCACAGTTGTGTTTTATCAAAGAGTAACTGTATTTGTATTCTAAACCCTTTTAAATTAATTTCATGAATAGAAAGTTTTCTCGTACTCTAAAACTTCTAAAGACAGGACTCATTTATATTTTTCGTTGCTTTAATTAATTTCCTTATATATCTAGAAGACGTCTTAAAAAAATTTAACAACCGACAATAACGGGAAAAGAAATAAACACCAAGTTTAAGCATTTAATGGGCATCCTCTTTATATCGAAATATTTTGAATTGCATCGCATTCAAGCTCGTATAATACACCAAAACTTAAATATCATTGTATGTTTTCTTGTTCATAGCACATAATTAATTCAATTCACTTGCTATAAGCGTTTTGGTTCTATATGTTTCTCAGAAAGAAATGTTACTCCCCCCCCCCCCACACACACACACACCAATATGGTAAAAAACCAAAGAGGATCAAGTGTTAGACTAAATAAGATCAAAAAATCAATAAAATTTAATATTATGCATACTTATATTGTCTTAATATTATACATACTTATATTTAATATTATCCATATTAAAGAATTTATAAAAATTCCTATACTATATATATATATATATATATATATATATATATATATATAAAACCACCAATACTCAGTGTAATAGAATTTTTAAATAAATAATTGCCTTGATAGAAAGCAAGATTTTTCTTTCTTTTATAGATATTTATTAAACATTTTGTAGGGCTGTTGCCATTGTAAAACATTTTCAATGTAGATTTTTTATTCTCATACAAGATAATTTGTAAACTTAAATGCTATAATAATTATATATATTGTCGTATGTATTGAGATGTATTTAAAATGTACGCATTACAATAAAAAATTGTGTTTTCACCATTTTTTCGTAAAATATATCTTTTACAAAACAATGTCGAGCCTCATATATATTTCTCTTCGCAGTATTTTCTTTGAATAAATTTATATTTTCACAGAATGTAATGTATTCAAGATTTTGTTGAAGAGCAATTAATCCCCATACTTTTTGGTGCCCATGGTAAAGTTATACTCGCCTCTATAAAATAGAACTTCCGTGACGGAGATTGGGAGTTTGTGTCTCCATTTAAGCGGCACGAAGAGGCCGAACGTATTCAATTTTATTACTTTCCCAACATATACAGTGCTCAAATTGTGTGGCCGTCTATTCTCGGCGGGCTAATTATTTTTCTAGTTTCGCGACAGAAAAATGTAATACATAATATTTGCTTTCATTTTTAAATGAATATTAGTAAAGTCCAAAATAGTAACTTTAAATACTGTAGTCAACTTACATACAGTATACATACACCCTATTGCCTATTAAGTTTATTTGGTCATCGATTGGAAAAAAATGTTTGCGATCAAACAAAGTTTGGAAATTATTTTCAAATACATCTTAAAATTGTTCTACAGTCCTTCAATGTATCACCATGTATGGCACTTATATTTAAATGTTCTATAAATATTCACAGATTTATAAAAATATCGTGATTAAAAATGCTTAGGAACCGTTGCTCTACAATCAAAAATTTTAATCAAAATCGTTCTATAGCCCCTCAATATCTCACAAATGATCTAAATCTACTCATCAGCCTCAAAAGGGGAGTGTTCTTTTTTCTCGTCCTCTCTTCCTCATATCTCATGCTCATCCTCTATATACAGTGGATAAGATGCAGAGTCGTTGCCAGCCTGCTTACTTGTGCGTGTGTGTATGTACACAGCATGAATATTTGAGATGCGTCTGCCGGAGACGCGGGAAATGATCTATTGATTAGGAGGAGAGAGCTAGATGGATGATCACAAGCGACAGGGTGCCCGCGAACCCCTAACAAGGGAGGAAAGGCTAACGACGTCTGTTAGACACTCACTAAACTGGCGGATCATTTGCAGTCCGATAATTTCCGGCTATATAGTAAAGCATTCAAAATTTACTAACAGCAAATTTTATACATAAAAGACCACAACGCATTCACTCTCATAAATATTCTGTGTATATCAGTAGCTCTTAAACTTTTTGCTGTCACACCTCCCTTAGGAAATATTTTAAAACCCACATCCCCCATGATTCCAGCCTAAACTAACAAAAAAAGGCATACTGAAATGATTTCAAACACAAGAAATGAAACAGTTTTGTGAAATAAAACCTGTATTTAAAAATAATACGCACATGCTTTACTTCCTGCACTTCCTTATAATCACCAAGACAAATTATAATAATATTTTGTGCTGTAAATTCGCTCCCAAGGTTTACCCTCAGTTAAGATAATATGTACGATTGGCAATTGAACCCCTTTTTATATGTCCCTCTGATATTTACGTAACTGTGAGCAACAAGTTTGATTAATTTTCCTAACCAGTTCAGTTGTATAGTCGTTTTAATATTTCTGACATACCACATAGGTTGTTAAATGTTTGCAGCTATCTGCAGCTTCCAGCGATATGTAACGGCATCTTGTAAAACTATTTTAAGTAACATGTCCAACTAACCCTCGTCATTCAACGTCTGTGTATGAAAAATTCGTATAAGGTTTCCCTGCGCATCCTAGAATTTTGTGTACGCATAATTTATACATAAAATACAGATTGAAAATTTTATATTTAAGAGACAACTCGCATCTCCCCACGAATCTGTCCATACCTAAAAGAGGAGTACGCCCCACACACACACATTATATACGTATAAACAATTTCGAGTGAGTAATTTTCGCACGTTATTATCGTTTGCCGAATGGCAACAAGCATGTGCACACTCTGCTCTAGACCGAATATAACACATGTTCAAAGATTTGGGTTTGTTTCCGTCATTCCCTTTTTAATAAAGTAAAAAATTACATTATTTTACATTACAACATTTTTCACAAAAAGTTCTATACATGTATGAGTAAAATTCGCAGCACATCCTACACACTTATAAAATTTTCTCACAACAAATTCCATGCATGTCTTCAAAATTTATACCAACGAATGTGTTAATTTTTCAGAAATTCCATATATGTATAACATATAACATACATATAACAATTTCTCATAAATTTTATATATGTTTGAAAAACACTTCTGCAAATTTTATTCACGTATAAAAAATTTCTCGCAATGACTGCTATTCATCTTAAAAATTTTCTCGCAGCCAAAGGAAATGTACGACAAGTATAATACAAATCTGAGAATTGCATGCAACTACTTTTCTGAAAATTTGATATAAAAATTTTAGGTTTATTGTAAAATTTATTATCGTACAAATATAGAATATGTATATCTGACATAAATATATATGTAGTGCAAATAATTCGTAGTAAATATCAACTTCCCCGAGAGACCAATATTAGAAACAAGAGAAAGTGAACACATATCCAAAACAAAACGAATTGGATTTTAATTCTTATCTAGATACCCCTAACACATTTCTGATGATATTGGTCTCAAATATAAAACGAAGATATCTGATGTGAGCAGCACATGACTTTCCTTATATAATGCAATGAATTTACTACTTTTACAGTCAAAACATAATGTATAAGATCCACGGTACTGTGTTTTTATCGTTGAATTGTACATTTAGCGATTTCCCGGATGACAACAAGTAAAACTATTTCAAAGTACCCAATTAACTTATATTTCGCGCAACTCTAAATAAACAATCATCAATATTGATAGCATCCTCAATAAGCGATATAGTCCATATATTTAAACATTTTAATAATTAATCCATAAATTAGGCGTCATTTTCATTAATTTAGCGTCATTTTCATTAATTTAGCGTCATTTTTACAATTTTGACTATATTTTTTTCAATCTGGTGCAAAATACCGCCAAGTTGGTGATACTTTGCTAAATAATTCGCCAAATTCATCGCAAAGTGTTACAGACAAACGGAGAGAAGAATATTTTTTATATACTGGAAGGTATGCCCGTCATATGACTGAAATCAGAATTTGAGAAACATTACTTCCCATATGGCGTCATTTTTATCAATTTGGCGACATTTTTGTCACTTTGGCAACATTTTAAATAGTCGCCAAGTTGGCGACGTCCCGCTAAACTTCTCGCCAAGAATTACGGACGGACAGAGAAATGGGTTATTGCTAGATTCTACTCTTGTATTCTTTCTAAAATATTGAACTTTCATCAATTATACGTCATTTTCATTGATTTAGCGTCATTTTTAACAATTTGGCGACAATTTCGGTAATTCGGCAACATTTAGAAGTTGCCAAGTTGGTGACATTCAGCCAAATTCGTCACCAAAATTTCGCCAAGCGTTATGGACAGAGAAATAAGTTATTTTTATAGAAGATAAAGGGCTATTAGCATCCAAATACAAAAGTATTACCCAAAGTAACTTTTCTCATGAATGGAACGAGCTAGATCCACGAGAATAATGTCACTACATTCATCATATGATATTACATATGAAAGTGAACATATTTCACAATAGTTATTTTTTTTATTTTATGTGATTTTTTGGTACATTTATTTGAAAATTGTGCAATATCTCAAGCTATCATTCTAATGTTTATGTCAATCGTTTTCTAATGAAACATTACATAAGAAATATCTGTTGCAAATAGATGACTGTTCCAAACTAACAAATTTCGTTTAGCAATAAAACAATAGTAAAATCTGGAAGAATGTCATAACTTGATAAAAATCCATAGGCTTAATATGGTCACTAATTTCATGAAATCACTCAAACATATGGCGATCTCTGATACTTTAGGTCAATTGGTTATAATTCTTAAGTAAAGATATAAATTTATGTCTGTATAAAAATACTTATAAATATCAAATTTTTCTAAGTAAGGAGATTTTATTCATTATTTTCTCACGTTTTATATCACAACATGCAATGCAGACAAAACGGTGCATTTAAAGTCTTATTTCCTTTCAGTTGCTTCGTTCTATTCTATCAAAAGCGATCAAAATCATATAAATGTCAAACAAAACGAATTTAGATCGATGCAATATGTAAATGCAATTAAACTGAATATAAATACCGCACATATTTAAACATTATAATGAAAACATATTATACATACCTGCAAATCTTTCAGCTCTTCAAAATCGCGTCAGATGTATTTCAAAGTGATGCAAATGCTTCCAAATACACTGCTCTAAAATGAGCTAAGTATTGCCATTCAGGAAAAGAAACTACTAATATCGTCTGCGACGAGCATTGAGTTAATTGTTTAAAACAAACGATGCAATAAATGTTGAAAAGACAATAAAATTTGCATTTGAGTTCGACCAATATAAATTTATAACACACGGTTATACTCATGATTTTAATCTATATAAAAATTTATCAACTATTTAAGCAAGCTAACTTTACTTTAAAAACAAACGTGGAAATCTAGTAAAATTAAAATTTATAAGCCTATAAAAGGTTTTACTGTAGCATTTTGATACACGTAGAAAACCGTATTTCATGTTATCTGACTCTAAAAGATTTATAATCCTAAAACCGTTGGATTGAAAACATTTAGACTTTTATTTTTTAACTTTCTCAATCATGAACACAAGTCTAAATACTTTTGCCTCTTTTGCAATGAAATATTTGATAACCATATAATATATTTATTAGGTATAGAAATAAAAAAAATTTTGGTCTAAATACTAAACATAGCATTTTGTTTATAAACACTTAAGTTGGTTGAACAATTTATTCCCTCGTCTTTATATCCCTTAAAACAGAAGTGCAATTATCAATTAATTCAAGTTAATTGTCAAATATATTTCAACATGATACATGTTTTCTAAGATATAATATACGTACAATTAAGAGTTCTAATCACGAATATTGCTAATTATACAGTTACAGATTTTTACATAACCTATTTACCCATAACATTTTACAATGATATGTGGATTCGTTCTGTAGTTATCGTGTTTAAATAAATAGTTTAAACTCTTGAGTGAATGCAAAAATGCACTTTTTCAGAGGTGACGAACAAAGTTTTGTAAAATTTAACTACAGAAACAAAGGCCTAAATTAAATTGCGAAACTTTTAGTATTCTAAAATCAAATTTAGAACATTGTTCCTTTAGTTGCAGTGTACAAAAACTTTGGTAAATAAGCACCGGTGAATATAATTCAAAAATTGGAATAATGTGTAAATAAAATAATATAACAAGTTCAAAATTTAAATCGATATACCCTGACTAAATGTATTTTCATTTAACTACGTGGCATTGATATTTCTATATAGTCAGGGTAGCCAAAATATATTTTAAATAGACAAGCCTACAAAAGACTTAATATTAACTGATTACAGTGGCTACACTACATAGGCTTCATGTAGGCTACATATGGAACCAATTATCTCTTGATCATATACACCATAGGACCAATCGTTTCCATGTATTTAACTCATGTTATGTAAATGGTTAGTCCGTGTGAGACTTATTTATATATGTTAATATGAGCTAGGCAAGAAAATCATAATTAGTGTAGCCCCTTATAGATTGTATTTAGTTTAGTCCACATGGAATCAATGTTCGTTATGCGTGCGCCAGATATTATATGAATTATAAATTGGCTTATGCGAGACAATTATTATCTAGCTACATGAATCCATATGGAATCGTTATTTTGGGCCACGTGGACTGCAAAACGATAGACTTTAGGTGTTGTTGTTGAGACCCAGACTGTCCGACCCACCAGAAAGGTGTAAGGTAACCGTTTGGACGACCGAGAAGAGCCACCCAATTTAGACCGGAACCCAGTGGGGAAGGCATCCACAGGGTCCATACCCTCCTTCCCCTAACACCAACCTCTTGGAAGGACTTACGGACCCACATGTTTAACGTTACGTACTCCGCGTGGACACGGCGACAGTTTTGGCAGCGGAGAGACTCCAGGTGTGACCTACTTGAGACCAGAATAAATGAATTCTGGGGTATTGAATTTCAACTTTACTCGCTAAATGGTAAAAAATTATTTATAAAACACAAGATTCGTTATTTAGAAGATTTTTTATACGTAAAATTAATTTATACACAAGAAAAATTATGTTTTATTAAGTTTCATTCTTTGAAAAACATTGGTGATGTGCAATCGGGTTGCAGCCCAAATAGCTCCCACAGGACAAAAATAATGCAAGTTAATTAGTATATATCGAGTAATTATAAATCGAGATAATTAGGGATTAAAACTTTAATTTGTAACATTTGCACTACACAGGCCCATCAGCGTCTAGCAGTAAAGATGAATTTGACTTCCAGGATAGACAGATTCTGCATACAATACCGTAGAATTTAATTTAAAAATATATTATCACTAATTTTATTCATATACGCGACCGCCATTATCTAGAGTTCACTTCTTATTTTCTAAATCCAACTTCTTAAGTAACTACTGTATGCCTCTTTATCACTCGAAACCCCTTACTAATATTTTATTTTACGCTTAAAATGTAAAATTTCTGTGTTGTTTCTGAAATATGTGAAAAATTCGATTTTTCTATGGATTTTTGGTTACCATAACAACTCCATTCTCATTAACATTTTCGCAAACATTTGTTATGAAATCATTTTTATGAAAAATTTACTTTTAATTACTCTAGTCATACCATTCTCCATAATATCTTGCATGCAAAATATGTTGTACAACACACAAGCAATTTTTCGGAAAACATCGCGTTTAAGAATATGCGTAAGATAAATATTACATATGTCGATTTATTTTCTGCTCTTCTTATCATAAAGTGTAAATGCATTAACATTAAACTTTGAACTTTGGTATTCCTAAGTCAATAAGTATTTTTAGGAACAAAAATACTAAGCATATGCGTATATGTATTTTCAAATATTTTAGAGCCTTAGATACCTTTTAATTTTATAATTTTAAACTTAGGCCTTAAAAGAAAATCTTCTTGAGTCAAAGTTTAAGTTTCAGCTTTTACGCCCAGAAAAGTTTCAACGATGATTTGATAATTTATTTTTTAAATTATGGTAATATTTCTGGTAAGTGGGAGTAACACTATTTGAAATTATATATAAAAATAGGTCTATTCTAATTTAATATATAGTAAAATCTACGTACATGAGTGTTTGATTTTCTTAGAAATCAATAACTACTCAATTAAAAATATTCAACAATTTTATCTAATCTTGCAAAACACCCAGAGTAATATTTCGGTTAAAACTCTAATATATACAAATTTAACATTTTAGGATTATGTGTTCATGTCCCCTTTCAAACACTTTACGACTATTATATTATGCATTAAAAAATAATTTTAGAGAATTTAAATTTTTTAAATGATCTTTCCTACACAGTTTTACTAAAACAATTTTTCTACACAAGTGAGTAATTTGAACAAAGAATTCAGAAATTTTTTGCAAAATAAATTCAAAATATTTCAAATAATGTACATTATAAGCTATTTTGGGCTGAATTAAATCGAAGAGAAACCATTTGTATAAATGATAAAATAATTATAAAATCAAGATTATGTGTCAACACTGACCATGGAGTAATAGCTGGACTATTTTCATGAAAAAAAAATTTCGAATTATATTTAAACTGCTATAACAAAATCAGCAGAAATTATTTTTTATTCATGGCACTATTATCAGACATGAAATTCATAAGAGGATACTTTATTTTAATCATTTCTCTTTTAAGTTTTAATCACGCAAAAGGAAAAGTATCCTCCAAATTACCAAAATCAGCAATTTTAAACAAGTGAACAAGTGCTAACATTACCGAAAGACGAACAGGATGTTTATTATCTAGTCTCATGCAAGCATCTTAAAATATTGTTTCATCTTACCCTGTATTTCACTTCCTGTTTCTTCAGTCTTCACTTCCTTTTCACTTCCCTTTCACTTCCTGTTCCTTCAGTCTTCACTTCCCTTTCACTTCCTGTTCCTTCAGTCTTCACTTCCATTTCACTTCCTGTTCCTTCAGTCTTCACTTCCTGCTCCTTGCGTCTTCACTTTCATTCCACTTTCTGTTCCTTCAGTCTTCACTTCCATTTCATTTCCTGCTCCTTTCGTCTTCACTTCCATTTCACTTCTTCAATTCCATTTCACTTCCTGTTCACGTCTTCACTTCCATTTCACGTCTCCACTTCCATTTCACTTCCTGTTCCTTTCCTCTTCATTTCCATTTCACTTCCTGTTCCTTTCGTCTTCACTTCCATTTCACTTCCTGTTCCTTCCATCTTCACTTCCATTTCACTTCCTGTTCCCTCAGTCTTCACCTCCATTTCACTTCCTGTTCCTTCCGTCTTCACTCTAAATTTCAACAGTACAGCTGAGGGAAAAAACACCACCTCTTGTTATTCGAGCATTGTTCATCGTAGAGCAAATTTTGAAATGCCATTTGATTAGAAATAGCATCCTCAACAAATTATCGGCCATAAAAATGTGTATAAGGAGCAGTCTTCATATTAAAAGCTGATTTTATGTATTACGTTACTACTAAGCAACCCAAACACAGTTACGTGATTTTTATTAAATAACTTTTATATAAAATAGGAATTATGAAATTAATATTAGAAAAAAATATAAATAGAAACCTAGACATATTTTAATGGAAATCGATTCACAAAGTTTTTTTTATATAAGTAGACAAAATTTCAGCTGTTTCCTCAGTGCAGTTTTTTCTCTATATTTAAATATTCATTATCAGGATAATTTTAGGGGTCGTATATTAGTTGAAGAAAAATAACTAATTTGAAAAGTTATATTAATTTTAATTTAATCTTAATATAACGGACATTTCTGTTTACCCAATTTTAATAAAAAAAATTATAAGAAGTGTAGCATAGAGGCAACCTATTCAATGTAATTCTGCAACTGTATCGAAGGCGTAAGAAAGTGGAGGAGGGTGAAACTTGTATTGTTATAAATGGGACTTTATAAGTCATCTAATGCTGTATTATTAATTACTCCACGATTAATACCTCGTAGTCGCGGAGTAAATGTGAGTTCAAATCGGTCACAAAATTGTGTGATAATTTATGATAATAAAATATAAAAAATAATATATAAAAATGTATAATAAATATATAATGAATAATAAAATTATGTTTTATTATTACTATAAGACGTAGCTTTACGTGAAAAGACTAATTTGCCTTTTAGTATGATAGTTATTACAACAACCTAAGAACCGTCATGCATCTTTATAATATCTATTCCATGAAATAATCTCATGACTTTGACATATTCGAATATTATTACAATGTGCTGATTCCATCATTCGCGTAATTTGTCCATTAATTTGGCCTTTTAAAATCACATAAGGTGATTAGAAGAAGGTGTTCAGTTCTCAAGCACAAAGTGAGATGGCAAAATAAACCAATAACGTCTTTCAGTGAAATAGAAAATGACCCACTTTATTAGAACAGTTGCGGTCAATCAACGTTGTGGCCAATCTCGCCTTTCAAATTGCAAGTTTTCAATATAGAGCTGACCCCTGAAAATTGCAAATTTCGGAATATTGAATATCTGTAGATATAAAGATAGGACTTACGTGAAAATTTTTATGTGGACTAATTTGAGGATCTATAATTTGGTTATGACGTCAAAATCGCGTGTTGCCATTGAAAATTTCGAAGTTTGTGCACATTTAGATGTGGTCCCTTATGCAAATTCTACGCCCATGAATTTACAGAAGACGTTATGTCTAATCTAATGGTTTTTAAAATGTGTTCTACTATTAACGATGTTCGAATAACAAGAAGATGGGGATCTTTATCCCTCAGATGTACATAAAATTTAAAAGAAGATAATTTAAATATGCCTACGTTCAACCTATATAAAAATATAGATATCTTCTCAATTACGAAAATATGTAAAGTGACACAAACCAACACGTGCAAACACTTTTTAAAGACAAGGAGAGCGTAAACAATTTATGATCTAGTTCTTTCGCATATAAACTGAAATGCTTTTTCTTCCGCATTAGTGCAAGTCGGAGTTTTACTTTACATAAATTTAAAAATAGGCTACTTTAAAATTATTTGCAGTTCATTCACGAAAAATATTAAGTCCTTCCAAATTCAAAAATCGTCAACATTGGGCAAGTGAGGTGCAATATAATTAAAGACGAGCAAAAAACGAACAATAATAAAGTTTGTCAAACTCAAAATGCTTTTATTTCTTCATTCCTGCAAGTCGAAATTCTACTGTATATTAATTTTAAAAAAAGGCAATTTAAAATTGTCTACGTTACATCAACAGAAAAGTATAGGTATCTTCTCAATTACCAAAATCAGCAATGAGAAGCAAATGAACAAGTGCAAACACTACTTAAAGACGAGCAGGGCGTGAACAATTTATTATCTATGTCTTTCACAAACAACCCGAAAGGCTTTTTCTTCTGCATTCCTGCACGTCGAATCGATGGCCAGACGAAATCTGTTGGGTGGCCATCTCTGGGATTTGGTTGCCCAGTGTGGCTGTCATGAAACAAAAGCAATCTACTCCCTGTGATATATTCCCGAAGACCACCGTAGATCTGCAGTTTATCGATGTTATCACACTCTTTCATTGATTTAGTACCATAATAAACGGAAAGTTATCCACACACGATGGCGACAGCGGGAAAAAAGTAATCGTATTAAATCGGCGTTGTGTTCGATCCTTGCGCTGAAGAAAGGGAAAAGAATGGAAATAAACATATATTCAGGTTTTTATGAAGATCGTTCTTGGGCGTTAAATTTTTGCTGCACAGTATTTTGCATTTACAATCTTTTATGAAGATTTCGTCGCATAGGTATGCAGGAAAATTATTACTTTGAGGAGTTTAGTTCGCAGATTCATTTAAATACACTAATTAAACAATACTAATTGTCTTTTATGAAAATAAGATAGTATATAGTAATCATTCTCAACTTTGTCTATCTCAACTTTGTCGGTCAAATAAATTTAACTTTTTAAATAATTTTAAAAATGTACTTGATCATTTAGTTATGTAATAAAATTCACAAAAGCCGTAAACGAAAATATTTATGTAATAAATCTTCTTTAGAAACAGATACTTGACAACCATAAACATGGAATTTTAGGGAGAAGGAATATTTATTTTAGGCAAGGTGTCAGATATGGGAATATTGCTAAAACTGGTTTAAGGATCCTTTGAAATAAACTTATTGACAAACCTCATAGTGTTAGAAAACAAAATTTAAATAAAATTTGTTGTATAACAGAACTGAGTAAATATACTTATTTAACATGCTAAATAAAATTTTTTCGAGTTCTGATGATCCGAATTACACCTCTAATCCAGGATTATCCAACATACGGCTCGCGGGCCATATTCAAGTTCGCCAAAGGTTTCTATCCGGCCCATCTTGTAAAATCCGACCCGTCTTAGATTTCAGGACACACAGTGGGGAAATAAAGTTATTTTCAGATCCATTTGGAACCGATATCACTGATACTCTTGATATGTTGCAGATAGAACTAGTCGAGATCCAAAATGACACTGATATGAAGAGAGCTATCGAAAAGCATGATAAGTTAGCAAGTTATAAAAAAATACGTTCTCTCTGATTCTTATCCAAATGTCTCAAAACATGCTTTTCAATTCACTGCACTATTTGGTAGCACATATTGCTGCGAACAAATTTTGTTGAAGATGAAAACTATAAACACAAAATCAAGGTTCCTTCCATTGAGGTCTATAATTATAGTACCTCGGTGGTTCCTTCCGACACACAAACATCTTACTGAAATGTTGTGCATCCCTAACTAGCTCGCAAATAATCAGTATGTAAACAATACCAAATCTCCCATTAACTCAACGTTTGGTCTAACATTAACAAATAGGGCAATAAGTTGCTGTGGTAATTTTAAATGTCTAATTTTGCGAGCCATTTCTGACGTTTTTGTTTATTTTTACTTATTTTCATTGAACTCGCAGCAGCGATTGGCCGGCGAGTTCCGTGAAAAACTTTTAAATGGTCCTTTACTCAATAATTTTGTTCAACTCTTCTCTAATCCTTTCACTATTGGTACCCTAAAGGCTGAATTAAAAGTTGTGATTTTTAATATATTTTTTATACCAGCCTTAATATGCAAAACACAGCTTTAATAAAATTTTAGTGCTAATTTTATTGACCTACAAAATAAATATGATCATGGATATCATTTTTAAATATATGAAAATTGCATGTTAGTTAACTTATTTTACTAAAATCTAAGCATATGTTTTTAGCATCAAAAATGGTTTTTTAGAGATAGCTTGCTTTGGTAAAATAGTTCTTGTGTAAAGCTTTAGTAAAATTTAATTAATTTTACTAAGTTACAAAACGTACGTAATCATAGATATTATCTTTTAAAAATGTAAAAAATGCCTGAATTTAACTATTTTGCTACAAAATAACCTTAACAGGTTTTTTAAGCATTTTTACATTGTTCTTTTAATATTTCTGGTAAACTTTAGTGAACTTTTAGTGTTAATTCTACTGAGTCAAAAATGCGCATAATCATGCATATAATCTTTTAAACATGTAAAATATGCATGAATTAAACTTATTACTATAAAATAAGCATAACAGTTTTTAAGCGTTTAGTAAAATTAAAAATGATTATTTAGAGGTAGAGGGTTTGTATAGAATCATTCCGATAGAAAGTAAAAAAAAAAAAAAAATTTACTGTAACTGAATTACAAAGTGCACACGATCATAAATATTTTCTTTAAAAAATATGAAAAATGAATACGAATAGCACACAATACAAAATGACAAAATTTGACAATAAAATAAGCACAGCATGTTTTTAGGTATATGATTATATTAACAATTATTTCCTTCTCTGTTCTTTCCATTTTTGAGGAGAGGTAGATAGTTTGGGTAAAATAGTTTTGATACCCAATTTTTGGAAAAATTGCGTTGATTTTACTGAATTACAAAATTAATATAATTATGAATCTTCCTTTTCAAAATATAAAAAATACATATAACACAAAATATTTGACTATAAAATAAGCATAACATATGCTTTTAAGCGCACATTAACATTAAGAATGTTCTTTTGTTATTGGAGAGGTAGATAGCTTTGACTTCGCAGCGGTAGCCTTCATTTTCAAGTTTGTGCACGCAAACCTAAATTGTAAATTGAAGTGCTTATCATTGGAGCAATGGACAATGCAACCAACGTTTTAATAGATGGAAGAAGCGGATACAAATTCAGACAAATATCAATAACGATTGTAAATGCAAATTACTAATAAATATTTAAACTACTGTGTGCGATCATGGAAACTAGCAGTGAAAGTTTTAAATTCATCGATTATGAGTTTTCCTACATCAAATGTATCATTATTCTTTGACAAAATGTCGTATATTTTATGGAAATACATTCCATCATTATGAATAAATTGGTTTTATTCCGCAAAATATACGTAAGTAGTAAATTCCGTGTTTATAAGAGTAACCATTTTTAACAGTTGGCGCTCAAATTTTCAACACCGATTCCCATATTGTAAATATTTAAACAAATTATAAACTATATATTTAACACTTATTTAAATGGTAGCAATATACATGTTCTTCGTACAGCATATACAGGGTGAATTGCACCTAATCTGCCAAACGAAAGGGGGTGATAGGAGAACCCAGGTGCAGTATAAAACACCATAACAACCCTGTTCTATATCTAACCGTTTTCGAGTTATGGTGGATAGAAGGAAAGTGCGTCAAGTCTGAAAAAACCCAAATTTGTGAGGTTTCTGAAAGGTCTACACTCAAAATAAGCACATAATTAGAAAGAGCAGAAAAAATCGTATAAGATGACACCATTTCCATCAGGATATCTGGATTTAACGGCGAGCTACAAGCGTTGAAACATTGGAGAAGTACAAAATCGAAATTTTGCTAAAATCTGTAACCTGCTTTATCGCAGAAACCCTTCTAACTACAATCGATCAAATTTACCAAAAACTTTTCCATTCCACCAGCTTTCGAATGAGCCTACAATAAACCATATCGGTGTTTTAGTTCAGGAGAAATTTAGCTTTTCGTTTGCAATATATCACCTATCTCTAAGCATTTCCAAGTTATGGTGGATAGAAGGAAAGTGAGTCAAATTTGTGAGGTTTCTAACATATGCATATCCGACAGAGTTCATATGCAGATAGTGACGGATTTCTATGCGTTCCATTTATGCACCATAGTTTCATTTGCCGTATGTTCGTCGAAGGTCTACTTCGGTGAACGCCGATTTCACTGATGTATTGCAAACAAAAAGCTAAATTTCTCCTGAACTAAAACACCGATATGGTGTATTGTCGGCTCATTCGAAAGCTGGTGGAATGGAAAAGTTTTTGGTAAATATGACCGATTGCAGCTAGAAGAGTTTTTGCGATATAGCCGGTTACAGATTTTAGCAACATTTCGATTTTGCACTTCGCCAATGTTTCAGCGCTCGAAGCTCGCTGTTAAGCGCTTCGTTGAAGGTCTACTTCGGTGAACGCCGATTTCAGTGATGTATTGCAAACAGAAAGCTAAATTTCTCCTGAACTAAAACACCGATATGGTGTATTGTCGGCTCATTCGAAAGCTGGTGGAATGGA
Source organism: Amaurobius ferox (assembly GCA_951213105.1). NCBI lineage: Eukaryota > Metazoa > Arthropoda > Arachnida > Araneae > Amaurobiidae > Amaurobius > Amaurobius ferox. Next base: position 103,308,824 of record OX578142.1, on the reverse strand, counting down.
AAAGTTTTTGGTAAATTTGACCGATTGCAGCTAGAAGAGTTTTTGCGATATAGCCGGTTACAGATTTTAGCAGCATTTCGATTTTGCACTTCGCCAATGTTTCAGCGCTCGAAGCTCGCTGTTAAGCGCTTCGTTGAAGGTCTACTTCGGTGAACGCCGATTTCAGTGATGTATTGCAAACAGAAAGCTAAATTTCTCCTGAACTAAAACACCGATATGGTGTATTGTCGGCTCATTCGAAAGCTGGTGGAATGGAAAAGTTTTTGGTAAATTTGACCGATTGCAGCTAGAAGAGTTTTTGCGATATAGCCGGTTACAGATTTTAGCAGCATTTCGATTTTGCACTTCGCCAATGTTTCAGAGCTCGAAGCTCGCTGTTAAGATTTTTCTGCTCTTTCCAATTATGTGCTTATTTTGTGTGTAGACCTTTCAGAAACCTCACAAATTTGTGTTTCTTCAAACTTGACGCACTTTCCTTCTCTCCACCATAATTCGGAAACGGCTAGAGATAGGACAGAGTTGCTATGGTGTTTTATACTACACATGGGCTGTTCTATCACCCCCTTTCGTTCGGCCGATTAGGTGCAATTCATCCTGTATAATATAAAGAAACTTAAAATTCACAATGATGTGCAAATTCCTATGGTATTCCAACTGCCATTGTTATTCTAAGCATCATATTAAAATATTTAATTTAATTCTCCTAAACAGAAGTATAGGAATTTTTATACTCGATACACAAAATTATCTTCACAGGCAGATCTGAAGAATAAAACATCCTGATCCCATTTCAAAATAAATTTTTTACAAAAAAATATGAAATTTGATCAACATATGCCAAAATGAAAGTACTACGAAATATGATCAGTATATGCCAAAATGAAAGTTCTAAAATGGTATTAGAAAACATATCCGTACTAATTTTATTCTGTTTATACTTTATTTTGATTGTATACACAATTAGAACTTCCTTAAAGAAAGCAGACATACGCAAATAGTGTGACAATTGTTTTGAAGGAGATTTGATCTCTCTTCATCAGGTCAAAACAGTATCTTTACTTAACAAACGCTTAAAATACTTAACAAACAGTTCTCGCTTGGCGTTTGTTAAGTAACGACACTGTTTTGACCTGATGAAGAGGGTTCAATACTCCCTTGAAACAATTGTCACGTAATTTGCATATATCTGCTTTCTTTAAGCAAGTACTCATTGTGTTACAATATGAGCTTGAAGAATCTTTGTCAAAATAAAACAAATGGCGTAATTCATTAAAAATATCAATAATTCTCGTAATCTTTAAACACGAAGGCTTTTGTAGATATAATTCAATCAAAAATGCTGATCTGATGAAATTTATTTCATATACATTTCTGCATTATTTAAATTGGAAGAGATTAAATAAAACCGTCTGTCATATAAATAGCTTGGAATTAATTCCGTTACTAAGCAACGTGATATATTTTTCTTCAAATAAATGTGTGAAAAAAAATATCATGAAAACTCTGTAGGAGGTTCGTTTTGCATTATTATCTCGACAACCCCTGGCCTTAAAAACTATATAAATAGACTAAATAGAAAGTAAATAGCCTAAATAGACTAAATAGACTGATAGAAAATAGCAAATCTTCACACATATATTGATATATATATAAGTTGGAATTTTTAATTTTATGTAATCTAGATTTTCATGCTCAGAAAAATAAAGCATATTTTAACACATTGCCATTTTACCGCTTTTAAAATTATAACGTTATATTATAAATATTGAGTAATAATTATTCTCCTTGTTGAGATTAGAAATATATTATACGTTTACTAGTAAATTTTACTCTTTTCATCAGAAATAAATCTGGTAAAGATCAGATTTTTCTAGCTTCTAAGAGATGGTTTATATAATTTTCTGGTAGAAAGTTCGAATAAAGCAGCATTCTACATTAAATATTTTATGGTCTTTAATGTCGCAGCTTAACAATCCTGCAATATTTTGACAACAATGTATATTTATAGTCTTATAAGCTTTTAAACTAAAAAAATGCGTGTAAATTGTCTATACATTTAGCATTTCTAGTTATAAATAGTATACATATTTCTTCAAATTTTTTTAAATGAGTTCTAAAAAATAAGGACAATCTTCTAATTTGATAGACCTGAAATTCAATAGATTTCTTGAGATAGTTTACACATCAAATTATCTAACAGGTGACATTTAAATCCAGTTAATTCTTCAACAGATATCGTGCCTAGATCTCTCTCTTTCTTTGACTCTCTATATCGGTATCTCTCTCCCCTCTCTCTCCACTATCTCTCTCCATCCCTCTCCCCCTCTCTCCCCCCTCTCCCTCCCCCTCCCCCCCTCTCTCTCCTCTCCCTCTCCCCCTATCTCTCCTCTCTCTCTCTATCTCCCTCTCTATCTCTCCTCTCTCTATCTCTCCTCTCTCTATCTCTCCTCTCTATCTCTCCTCTCTCTCACTTTTCTTTCTTCCTTTCTATCACTCATTAATTCTTTCTATCACTCATTTAAATCCAGTTAATTCTTCATCAGATATCGTGCCTAGATCTCTCTCTTTCTTTGACTCTCTATATCGGTATCTCTCTCCCCCTCTCTCTATCTCTCTATCTCCCTCTCTATCTCTCCTCTCTCTCACTTTTCTTTCTTCCTTTCCATCACTCATTAATTCTTTCTATCACTCATTTAAATCCAGTTAATTCTTCGACAGATATCGTGCCTAGATCTCTCTCTTTCTTTGACTCTCTATATCTGTATCTCTCTCCCCCTCTCTCTCTCTCCACTATCTCTCTCCATCCCCTCTCTCTCTCCACTATCTCTCTATCCCCTCTCTCTCTCCACTATCTCTCTCCATCCCCTCTCTCTCCCATTCTCTCTCTCCCTCTCATCTCTATCTCTCCTCTCTATTTATCCTCTCTCTCACTTTTCTTTCTTTCTATCTATCACTCTGTTGATTGCTCTCTTTTTCTCACCCTTTCTCTCATTCACTTTTTCGCATCTTACTTTCTTTCTTTCTATCTATCACTCTCTTTCTCGCTCTCTTTTCTCCCCCTTTCTCTTTCTCTCTTTCACTTTTTTCTGCTATTTCTTTCTCTCTCCCTTTCTCTGTATTTCCCGCTCTTTCAGACACACACATATACAAACACACGGTCCGCATGTTTTCAAATGTTCAAAACATGCGGATTTATAAAGTTCTGAAAATCAAATATTTTACTCCAAACAACGCTTTATTACTTTCCCTATAGACAAAGTATAATGTATAGGAAAACTATTGTGACGGGGTCGAAAATTCCAATTCGAGATTTCGACGAAGAAGCACGTTTCAAGCATTCATGAACTCGAATCGATATACTCACAGATGGACACACACACACACATCACCTGTAAAACGTTTGATCCGTGTTCAGAGATGCTTGAAACGTGCTCTTCCGCCGAAAACTCGAATTCGAATTTTTGACCCCGTCACAATACTCTCCCTATACATTATACTATGTATATAGGGGAAATAAAAATTGGTCAGGCTGTTTGTTGATTTTTAGACTAGACTGTCTCTCGCGACCTGAAACGAAATCAAAGCAGGGTATCTAGCTACATGTTTAATAACTGAGACGTTTATTTCCTGAAAGTAGTAAAAACTCAAAATATTAAGAATTATCCAAAATATTAAATATTAAATAATTAATATACATGACAGCTTAATAATTTGTACAATTGCACAAGTTATACCAAATAGAGTTATATATTTAAAGTGAGTGCGAATTTTTTAAATTAATTTTTCTCCAAAAAGTTAACATTATCTGTCCTTTGACCTCGCATATCTCAGTGCATAGGTTGAAATTTGGAATTCGGGCTTTTTCATGGCCTAAACCATAATTATATATAACATTTTATTCGAATCAGTTGCGTTTTACTATGTCAACGAAACTTTCGCATACAATCAGATTTGAGTCAGACGGTACACTCAGAACTCATATCCGTTTCAATAAAAAATTCAATCTCAATTTAAGTTCTTGCGAAAGTTGCTGAAATTCGAAATAGAAACCAACCAAAATTCCAAACTAGCTCAGCTCCAATAACAAACAAAAAAACACTATTTTGAATAACCATTTCAAAGCCAGCAATCAATATATTAATTTATCTTATAGTCAAAAATTATAATTCAGAACTTTAAATATATTTTTCACATTTTTCAAATAAAATATTCATGATCATGAACCATTTAAAAACTCGGTAAAAATTAACACCAACATTTAATTAAAGTTCTATTTTACTCACTTAGATTGGTATAAAATTCGTATTAAAAAATCATAACTTTTATCTCTATCCTTTTGGTACCTCTAGTGAAAGGGTTATCACAGGCAATAAAACCTCTTTATGGAAGTTTGACGCCGTTCAATTGAACTACAAGGTTCCCTAATATGCGGTAATGCAGTCTTCAACCCTTATAGGTCCCACTAATTCTCGTTCATGATAAGCACTTTCAAGTTCGTATCATGTCAATGTTTCTCTGTCAATTAATCATAAATAGCTGCGACGGAAATTACATTAGAAAATCTATAATTTTCAATCGCTCGTGTACTTGCAGAGCCCTGCACTCAGCCAGCCGTAATAACTGAATATTCATGTTCTGTAATCTGTGTTCCAATAATACCGACGAAAATTCATGGACCCAACTAGCCAATAGAATTGCGTTTCGATGTAAATGTCTGCCCTAGATATCCCTGTCTGCTATAACTACAGATAAGGGTGGCTCTTCAAAAAGTTAGTCTGGTTAAAATAGGATTACAATTTTCAGTGTCAATGTTGAATACGTATTGTGACATATTAAAATAAGAAAACGCATCAAAAGTGGTGATAATTATTTACTATCCCATTCAAAAGGGTGGTTTTAAACTAACTACTTTTCATTTAAATATTCAGATTTTTTAAAGATAATATTTATATGCGTTTGCATAGCATAGTACGTTCCGTACATTGTTTGTGCTTACAAAACCAACCAGTTGTGTTTAGTCCGGCTTTAACCTATAAATAATATAATTATAATACATAAATATTAAATTTCACAACTCTGAAATGATGAGATATATTTTCACTACTTCAAATTTTATTAAAATTATCATTATAGGTATCTGTCTATATTAAGAAAAATAGCTAACGCAGCATCCACTGTTTGACAAATTTCTCGTTCCTCGAATTTCTCGGATTCGTACAGCAAAAACTATAGCATATAAAAATATAAAATTTGGTACGCTTGTAGAAAAGGTTTGGGAATCACACTGAAATAAACCGTTTTTCGGTATATATTGTAGTTAAGAAATATTTAATGTCAAAGTCAAAGGCAAAATATTTGAGTTGCGAGGTCGCGTCCTGGATAGACTAACAATAACGAAACAACAAATTTTTGCATGCAGATACATATATAGTTTTAATTTTTGCAGGATGGAGCCCTTTTCTTAATTTCGATTCAGTTTACGAAATATTTTACTTTTTATGCACTTCTGAAGTGAAAAATGTTCTTTAGTATCAACATCTCCATCGATTTTCTCTGTATCGTTCCGTAAAAACTACGGCATGCAAAAATATATAATTTGGTACATTTATTGAGACATAATAGGGTAAAACGATGAAGTAAACCGTTTATCGATTTAAAGTTCGACTTGGAATAGCTCGCGAAGCGAACTCTGCGAGAGCAGCGAATTAAGGGGGTCGGCAAAATGTAGCAAGCAGGGCAGATCCCTCTTATTATTAAAATAATTATTTAAATTTTCATGTACAATTTACAAAGCGTATTTAGTAATTCCTACGTTGCCCCAAGATAAAGTTGTAAAGATAGCGTTACTGGTGTGATGACAGGTAGTAGTTTATATTGTCTTTAGAGTCAAATGCATTATTAACATTAAATATCCTCATGAATGCTAAAAATGAGTACTTTTGGTTTAATGGTCATAGTCATCTGCAGACGTTGTTGCCCACAGCAGCGGCCATCATTTTTATATAAGTCTCTTGGACAGCAGCGGCCGTTATTTTCATATAAGTCCCCTGGACAGCAGCAGTCGTTATTTTTATATAAGTCCCCTGGACAGCAGTGGCCGTTATTTTTGTATAAGTCCTCTGGACTCTTACCTACACATCGTTACACTGGGCAAAAATGGGTGAAAATAATAAAGAGTTAAAGGAAGGAACTCGTTCCCCGCAATTCAGTAAAGCAGAAATATAAATCTAGTACTTGTGAAGATTTTTGGCCTAGACAATTATTTATTAACAAATAATTAAGTCTGTCAAAAATAGAGAAACCAACAAACTTAAAAAAATAAATCGCAAAGTTTTTTATTAAGTACTATTTTATTTATCAATATGTAGAGTTTGTCGAAGAAAACATTCGTCATACTCGAAAAGCAACTTAGTCTCTGACCCACGGTCGATACTACATGTACAAATTTTCAGCCTTTTAGGCCATCAGGGGGCAGGTGTCGTTTAGAATGTCTGAAAATACTTTTTGAACCTCCTCATTTTGTCCACACTCAAAGAAGAAATAGAAAATTCAGCTTGAGTAGGTTCTGTTCCATGATCGTTGCTATACGTGTACAAAGATTTAGAGTTCTAGACCATCAGAAGTCCGTTTGAAGATTCTGAAAGACATTTCTCTCCCCCTTATTTTATCAACCCAGGAGGAGAAAAAGGAAATCTATTTTTGTTAAGTTCTGTCCCGTGGTCTATATTATAAGTATGCAAAAATTCAGTCTTCTAAGTCAGCAGGGGCTTCTGGAGGATCTGAAGAGACTTTCAGGGAAATATGTTCTATTCCTCTCCGAGGAGGGAAATCGGAATTCTGGCTCCAATAAATTTTGTTTCGTGGTCTATTCTATAAAAGTTTACAAAGATTTAACATTCCAAGAGGGACTTCTAGAGGATCTGGAAATATTTTTCAGGGAAAAATAAAGAAATTTTCCATCCCTGGAGGGTGAAATTGAAAATCCGACTTGTTAATTTCTGACCCGTAGTCAATACTCTAACTTCCCAAAGATTCAGTCTTATTGGTCATCAGGAGGTTTCTGAATGGTTTCGAAAGACAAATACGCTAGACATTTATTATATGGATTTGATATGATTTTTAACTTATTTCTTTGCAAGTCGTAAACTAAGCCCTCTTCACGCAATCTGATATCCATTTTCCAAAGAAATTAAAATTCACCCATTAATTGCAACTTATAAGCATATCATATTTTTAGAAATGTCTGTTTAGAAAATAAAATAGTGTTTAATTAACTATAATATAACCCAAACTATTAATTTTATTAAAACAAACTAATTTTCATTTTATTTTGAGTGCATAAGTAAACTGAATGGTCATTTTGCCTTTTCCTTCAAACTTTTAAATTTAAATATTTGTATCTTTATATAGCGAAGAACACTTATTTATTCCAAATATATCCCAGCCTTTTCACTTGTTGCTTGAAGTTAATGTTCAAAAACCGTTGCGATGAAATGTCAGAATCCTTTTTACCATTCAATTTCCCGCCAAATTTATTACTAACGCATTCAAAATGATGAAGCGTTCGCTCTGCATCTAGCGCAGAAAATTACAAACACAACTAATTAAAATTTCAAAGAAAATTATGGATCCCGACATGTTCATTGTTGCATTTATAGCGAAGTTTAGAGTTATGAAGCATTTTTCAGACATTAAAACCTGCGTTTATTTTATTCCACTCCAGCTCAAATCCCCGCACATGAGATTCGCTGCAGCTTCAGAAAGCTAAGAACATAAATGGGAAGTGAGTGGAATAACAAAGTCAGAACGAGCGGGAGGATTTAACTTGGGCCATTTTGGTTCATCTCTCTAGCAATCTTGCATTCTTCTGTCAGTGTCAATGGAACGTTAGGCTGGAACAAAGTGCTAGGGAAGGAAGGAGGGAGGGGATCCCGGCAAATAGTTGACTACCAATATGAATACAAATGTAAATGTTATGCAAAATACCAATCGTAACCTGTCGACGGGGCATTAGGTAGCTTTCAGAATCTTTTGCATTCAAAATGAAGGCAGGATTATACATGAGTCTGGCGCCTTTTGTAAAGTTACGAGCAGGTATGAAGTGCAAATTTCTATAACTGTTGCCACCTTCCCGGCAGAGGTCTCTGGCAAATTATATACACTCACGGGAAGTAAAATTATAATCAAAAGGAAACAAAAGAATGAATATTTAGAACTGCATTATCAATTCAAATGACCGAAATACTTTTGGAAGAAATTAATCTTGTCGTAGACGTTTTCACATTAGTTTCTTACTAAAACTTTAATATAAAAATAGTGGAAAATAGTCTTTACTTTCATAAATATTGTAGGCGTACAAACGATATAATTTAAAAGATGTATATTTTAAATAGCCCATTGATTAAATTATGCTAAAATTAAAATGTAATACATTTTCCGAAAAGGTTACGATTTACAACATATAGCTGCAAACATAATTAATCTGTCATTTATCTTTGAAATAAGATAAAACCTAAATATCCTAAACTAGTGTGTGGTTCTTGCATAATATTACGCGAATGTGCAAACTATATGCAATTACCACTATGAGACCAAATAAAGCAACCGTCAACACCAATCAGCAACAAAACAGTTAAACAGTATAGCAGCTGATTGGGCTGCCAGTTGTTTTATTGGCTGAAGAAAGTTCTTCAGTTTGCAGCCAGTCTGGCTGCTCCATCTCGAATCTTTAATTTTTACTAACTTGCTATGCTGAATTAATCCAAGGAAACGTAAAAGTTTTTCATAGTAATTAATGCTTTGCCACTTAATGTAAATTTGGGAAATACAAATTATAGCAATGATGCTTATAACTCAGTACATGTTGCAAAACCTTTTTACATTTAAATGATCTTATTCCGGAAAGTAGAATTTTGTAAAAAAAAAATATTGTTGAATATGCATAGATATCTTTCCTTCAATAAAAATTAAACTATTTATTTTTAGAATTATGTGAATAGTGTTCATACTTGCATAGTTATTAGTTGGACATAATTATTCTTTACACTGGCCATCAGGAGCCGTGATGAGTACGTTAATTCGTATATATAGTACTGCATCTGCTGGCTTTTATCTCACAGATACGTACTACGTCAATGGTATTATACGCTCGTAAATCGTTCGGCAACGTTTAACAATATTGAGGCATGGCTGCACATCTGGAAACTAATAAAGTATGATTGATATTTCCTGTATTCCATATACACGTTTTTCTTTCTCGTTTCTGGTGTCTATTCCTACTAAATGAACAAAGCTCTACAATTTTATAATTGGCCTTTTTCGTCTATCTCGATTTATTTCACAGTTTGTTATTCTACCGTTTTAAAATCTCCGCTAGGGGCACTGCAATCGCTTTTATTCGTTCCGCCATGATCACATACTATACTTTATACTATATATAGGTCTAACTATATGTAGGCCTGACTACTATACTACTATACAGGGTGTCCCAAAAACATTGACCTCGTCTCTTATTCCTTAAATACTGATCTTAGACATACATAATAAATTACAAAGTTGCGTAAAAAAAAGGAAAGATTTTTATGAAATCGATTAAAATTTTCAAGGGAATTAAATTTTAAGAAATGCAAAATTTAAATTTTTATACGGCCCCCGTACAAAAACATTTCCAATGAGTACAATGTGCCCCATACACTAATAAGGTGATGCACAAAATTTCAGCATTTTATCATAAAAAGTTCCAGAGATATGAAAAGACAAAATTCTGACTTAAACCACTTTTCGATGCATCGACATGGATTCTCAGAGGGGAAAAACCATGTCCGCAGATCGCGTTTCAGGGGTCACACATAAATTACGAAAGAAAACAATGATTACATAAATAAATAATTTTGCTATTTATTGGTACAAAAGTAGCTACACTGTGTAGAAATAATAACTTTGCACAAAGATTACAAAGCTTGTTCAAAATGTTTTCCATCCATGCCAAAGATCCATTAAAGATAAGAGGCAGATATCATTTGCCTATGATGCATTTCTGCGTTGCGTCATTTGCACTCTTGCTGTAAACATTTACATTTTAATTTGTGATTAATCCTCACCAAGTTTGCTTAAACATATCTATGGTACTTTTTATGATAAAATGCTGAAATTTTGTACATCACCTTATTAGTGTATGGGGCACATTTTACTTATTGGAAATGTTTTTGTACGGGGGCCGTATAAAAATTTAAATTTTGTATTTCTTTGAATTTAATCCCCTGAAAAATTTTATCGATTTCATAAAATTCTGTACCCCTTTTTACGCAACTTTTTAATGTATTATATATGTCTAAGATCAATATTTAAGGAATAAAAGCCGAGGTCAATGTTTTTAGGACACCCTGTTTATAGGCCTGACTACTATACTACTATATATAGGCCTAATATATACATACTATACTATTTATACTTTCTATATATAGGCTATATACTGTATATAGGCGTAATGCATAGACATTATACTATTTAGACTTACTATATATAGGCCTAATGTATACACACATGGACCGTTCCTTACAAAGTTATTGGGGTGTTTAAGCCTTTCCCTGGAAACTCTGTATAACTTGGCTTTATTTATCAACGAAAAGGCTATAAATGAGGTTTGAGACAAATTTGATAATTGTCTTGTGAGCTCTGTCCTTTGATTACACCATAAACCGTGGAAAAAATGCATTATTAGCTGGTTTATCTGAACAACTGAAAAATATCATAATTGATCCATTAAAGCGATTTGGGCCATTTACGAATTATACTTTAGAGAACGAAAATATTGCAACCCCAATCTCTCACTTTTCCGACAAATTTCATACTATTTTACTACTCGTACTTTAATAAGTCAAAGCAGGAGTATTTTATGCATTTTTTTTTCAACTGAGCTGAATGGACTGCAACAATGGCTATTCCTAATATACCAACGATGGAGGTCTATCGGACAATAGTACCTTACAGTTTTAAATCTTTGTGTATAACTGTTTGATTAAAAAACGCCAATAAATTGTTTACTCTTTTGGGGAAAACAAATAATTGTTTTCTTTTGTTTATTTGTATTTTTAACACAGTTTTCAATCAACTTCTATAACAAACTAGCGGTGGCTAGGCGACGAAATGCTTCTAAATTCCCAACAGCATTTTTTCCTATTGGGAAATTATTTGTACCACCTCTAGAGATAGAGCAAAAACTACGAATTAGAAACGTATAGGAAAATATAAAAATAGTGTTATTTGTTTTCCCTCTTGAAATTTGCCGAAAGAGGCGAGAGATTCAGTAAAAAATCAGTTTGAAAAAATGTTAAATTTACTGTTATGTTAAGGAAGTACAGGAATCCCAAAAAATTAGTTTATTTTATATTTATTTATTTAATTCAAAGTGCAGAAAACATGTTACATAACAACCCGATTATGCTGGTACTAAAATACAGATAAACACATAAATATATAATTAAATTTGGCGGCTTTTTAAAGTGTCTCCAAATTGATTAAATATCGCCAAATTAATGAAAATGTCACCAAATAGATGAAAATTCAATATCTCGAAAGAATATAAGAATCCACTATAAAAAAATAACCGATTTCTCCGTCCGTAACGTTTGGCGAAAATTTTGGCGGGATGTCACCAAATTGGCAATTTTTTTAACGTTGTCAAATTGACACAAATGTCGCCAAATTGACAAAAATGACGCTAAATGGGAGGCAATGTCTTGGAAATATTATATTCCGTCATATGACGGGCATACCTTCTGGTAAATATATAATTAACAAAACACAAAATATACAGAAATACAAAAAATAAAGATTCCACAACCGCAAAAAAGAACAGAGTAAAATATCAACTTATATCAAGCTAAAAAATCAATCAAGGCATACACACACGCTTAAATTTACAAATAGACATGAAAAACATAGCAAACATTAAATAATTTACAAAATTTATTATCTGTAAAATTACTATTTTACATTTAACCGACAGAAATTCTATCTAAAGACTATTGATCTACGTCCCATTCCAATTTTTGGAACATTAAATGAAATAATATTTAAGATCTGAAAATAATAATATTTAAAAGTTCGTGAAAGAAAACCATTAAATATGATTTTCTTCTTATTTATAATTCCAGAATACGAAACGTTTTTTCTCAAAATAAATCATTTGAACAATAGCCAATGACTGTAAAAAACAAATATTTTAAAATTTTATATTGTACTGTTAGATACTCTGACTGTAAATGGCTTAAGCAGGATTCTAGATTTACGATGCATATTCTAATTTATATATCACCAAATATGTAGATAAATAATATAATTTTAATTTTATAATGCGTAACACTGGAGTTTCTAATCAAAAAGAAAAACCCAAGAAATATCATCCCAAGTCATTTGTTATATATGTTCATTAAAAATTTGCAATCAAATTTCACATCCAAGTCAAAAAACACTATTACAATTCTTTAAGATAACCTTTTAAAGACAATCTTTAATCAAAACGATAGATTTGTATGAAAAACTCACAACAGTACATTCCCAAAAGTTCAAATATAAATGATTACGCAAACACCATAAAATCAAACTATCCAAATCATCCCACAGAGCAATACAATCATCGAATGTTATAATGTGTTTATACTTTTACGTTATAAATATATCTATATCTTGTTTTGCAAAATACAGTTTACTGTAATATTAATATCATGTTTTAAAATCCAAATGGTTGTAAAAGTGCACCGTAGAAATTCACAAATGTGAAAAGTGTTCTGCCTCGATCAAGTTTGGGAATCGCTAGTTTACAGTATATAAATTATTCAACACAACAACTAACTAGAATCAATCTAACCATATATTGCAGATCACAAAACAGAAAAATTAGCCGTTTGGGATATTATTTGATAATTCGAAAATCTAAACAAGCAAAAACATAAGATACAAAAACATGACAATATAAAATATAAATTTATCTCGATCATTAAAAATGCATAAGTCAGCACTATAATAATAAATCTACTCCATATTACAAATACAAAACTGATGCTACTTGCTGTTAAAATACAAATAGTAAAATAAATGGGCGATAACTTACAATATATATCAAGATTATAATATTATACAGACTTTCTTATAAATATCCAGCATGAAAAAAAAAATACAACGTCTTTCCCAGAGGAAAACTTTAAATACAAATAAAATTTATTTCTTTCGGATCACTGGCGTGATAAAAGAAAATTTCGAAAAATAAAGGCTATTTCAGGTGTCATTAGAAAATAAAGACTATTCAGGATCATTGGAAATTACGCTTATCATTGAACATCAGGAAAATCACAATTCTAATTTAAGACTACATTTCAAATTACCCCATTCGTAATGTGTTTTCTGTTCCTAAACAATATACTGAAGACCTTTACTGTGATTTCTAAATGGTTTTATCGGAGTGATAATCATTTCTTGAGGAATTGTATTTATTTGTATTACTTATGATTTGGTATGCTATCATCATATTTTCTGCTTATAGCCTCAATAAGATTTATCATAATAATTTAATGCGTGCTTCCATAAATGTTTTTCTCTGTTTTTCATTTCATTCTATTAATTTTTTTTTCGTGAACCAAGATGAATTTCATGAACGGAAATGGAAATTCCCACATATCCGGTAAAAATATAAAAAGGTAATATAGAAAATAGCGGTTATTTGAAAAATGACTTAAAGGAGATAGCATAGAAAATGGTTATCACAAAAAGTAAGTGCGTAAAAAAGATTATATATATATATATATATATATATATATATATATATATAAACTTAAATGCTAAAAACCTCGGTGGCTGATAGAAATATATGTTTAAGAAAATACTCCATATATGTGCATTTCATTCTAAATCGCTGTAATTATGTGATTTTCCCTTTAACTACTGTTATTGTGAAAATTTCCTTTAAGTTAATGGCAAGAAACATTTAAACAAATGTGTAACTCGTGGGACTTCCTAGCTCCGTGTTTAAGAGTTAGCCTACATATCAAGTAACTCTAGGTTTAATCCTTCAAACTTAATTGGCGGCAATAGAATGTACATAAAACTCAAACTGCTGCTAAAGAAATAAAACTAAAATAACTTCGTTTAAACAACACGCAACACAAAAATTATAGTGTCGTCCGGTTTCGAAGGCAAGAAACAGCCTTCTTCGTTATGACACACAAGAAGCGCGACCTGCACTCAGGAAAGCTAGATTGGCGACTTATGTCAGAACAGAAAATGTGACTGAAGTAAGAAAAGGAGGTTGCCAATTGCAATATCCTATTCCTTCTGTTTTTCTTGCCGCTGGTTTGGTTGACTTGTGTATCTTCCGAAAGTGCTTAGTTGCTTTTTCTAATTTAATAGGGATATTTCATTTATAGTTTTACTCACTGAACAAGTGCTTTGTATCTTTCGTTGTCCTTCTTTTTTGAATTTTGCCGTTCATTCATTATGTCCTACTTCTTGTTCTTTTCTCCATGGTTTTTCCCTCTTTTCTCTGCTCTCGCCGTTGGCAACGGTGTTGCATTTTTGGTCAATATATTTAACGAGATAAATGTTCTCGGCTCTTAGAGAACGCAGAGAGCCGAAACTCAGCACACAGTTTCATCTCGTAGAACAGTTTCATCAATCGAATTTTCGTGTCAATACTTTACGTCGTTACATCCTTTACATACGACATGACTATGATTTTGCTCTTTTCATGCATTTTCTTTGCGAATTAAGGTTCAATGCCTTTCGATGAAATGTTCTCCTAGCTCCATCTATAATACTGCATAGATTTACACGCAAATTACGTCAAAAAAAACTAAAAAGTAAAAAATAAATCATGAGAAAGGAAACAAGCTTTCCAATGTCCTCCCTTACACGAAGCGTGCAATACATTTTAATTACACACGAAATCAAACGCAATTGAGGATGTAAGCAGATTCAAATTCTAAACAATCTATATAAATAAAAATGAAAATCTGTCTGTCTGTCTGTCTGTCTGTCTGTCTGTCTGTCTGTCTGTCTGTTTGTCACACCATCACGGGAGAACGGCTGAACCGAATTTGATGAAATTTTGTGGGTAGCCCAGAAATAGCCCCACTTAAAATTATATCTGTGTTTTGAGTTTCTACGACCAGTGGTTCTCGAGATATTAGTAAAAAACGAAATTTTCGTTTGTCTCATCATCACGGAAAAACGGCTGAACCGAATTTAATCAAATTTGGTGAATAGCCTTGAAATATCCCCCCATAACTTTTGTCCAAGTTTCGAGTTTCTAAGTCCTGGGGTTGTCGAGATATTAATGAAAAACGGAACTTTTTCCTAGGAGTTCTACTCCCTAACTCCGTGGTTTATCCAAACGAAAAGCTTGAAAATCGTTTGAAAGTGAATTAAAATTTAATCTCTGAGTTTGATGGGAGATTTTTTGCGTTAATTAGTCACTTTCTGAAAACATTAATTGTTTGAAACATGATTTAAAGGGGAAATCTATCTCCATGGTTCATGGTTTATTTGAAACAAGCTTTTACGGAACAATGAGAAGTATAAAGAAATCAAAATCGTTATTTAATTTCGCAGTTTATGTTATAAGACATGACATATTTAACATGTTATAAGATTCTATCTTATATCATGTTACTCAGAAACGCAATTAAATTAAATCTGTCTGTTAATTTCAATAATTATTTTTTCGATTTGAGTAATAAATAAATGGATATAAAAATATATTTTAGAAAAGAACGATTTGATTTTTCTTATAGCATTTTTGACTGGATAATATCAATTACGGTCTTCAGGTTTAAAAATTATTATTATTTATATTTTCGGGGATTATTGATTCAAGGATTATTGATATTTTCAAGTTATTATGCAATTATTTTATTATGACAAAAATTGTTTAAACTCATATATTGTATGTTGTACGAATCTTCTACAAATACACGTGTATATCTTTTAATCTACGAGAATATAAGTAGTACAGGTATATTGACATATGTTTTGATATATATTGGCATATATTGGAATCAATTACGACCTTCTGGTATAAAGAGTACGGATATTATTGATGTTTTCAATTTATTACGTCATCTCTTTTATTTTGGCAAATATTTTTGAGACGCATATTGTAATACGGGTAATCTTCTACTAACACATTGGCATATTTTCTGATCTGCGACAATATAATTAGTACGGGGTTGCATATATTCATTCAATTCCTATTTTTTCTTCTGTAAATTTGCTTACAAAAGGGGGCAGGATGTTTTATTCTTCAGATCTGATCGTGAAGATAATTTTGCATAGTGAGAACATATATTCTTAAACTTCTCTTTAGGAGCAATAAATTTAATATTTTAACAGAATTTGCACATGATTGCGAACTTTAAGTTTCTTTAAATTATACACTCCGTACGAATAACGGGTGTGCTGTTAGTGTTTTATAAATTTTAACATTTTAGGAGGATATATCATGTTGCTCGGCATCGCAATTAAAATAAATGTGTTTGTTAATGTTTTTATTATTTTTTTTCGATTTAAATAATAAATAAATGGATAAATGGATATAAAAGTATATCTTATGAATGGACGGTTTGATTTTTCTTTTAATTATATTAATTGCTGACTGCGTACATCAATTTCATTTATTTTGGCAAAGAGTTTTCAAGCTTATATCGTATTTAGCTACTAAACTCATATATTGTGTTTAGCCAATAAATTCATATAGCCGATTGTTGAAACAGAAAAAGAGTAGAGCGGGTATATCTTCTAATACAATTGTAGTGTTTTCATTTAGTATATTGAAACGGGATAAGAATGTTTCATTCAGATCTGCAAATTCAAAGCTAAGAATTTGGAGGGATATCACTAATTTGACAACTTTTCTTAAACTTTGCCAAATTGACGGAAATGTCGCCAAATTGATATAAACGACACACAAACAGCTGCCATAAACCTTCGGGTTGGTCGTGTGGCTTGGGTCTTCTACATATCAATGAAATTTTTTTTTTGTTTTGTTAGAAGAGAGCACTGAAATGATGTTTGGTTAGCATTTATCTGTCAGACCAACCATCCTACTTAGTAATACATTTAGCGAATTTTTAAAATGTCACCAAATTGATAAAAATGTTTTCAAATCTATAAAAATATCTTGAAATTGATAAAATTGCGCTACATAAATGATATTAATTGTTTTTTGTTAGGGGATAGTATTGTGATGATATTTCGTCAATTTGTCGCAAAGTGGAACTGTCAGTTCTACAGTCCCACTTGGCGATAAATTTGGCGATTTTTTAAAATGTCGCTAATTTGACGAAACTGTCGCCAAATGTTCCATAGAAATATAACTATTTAGACGATATTTTTTCTACCAATTTATTTGAAGCAAATGATATCATGTCGCTTCCCAACGGATTTAAATCCAATGTGTTTATGCGGCAGGCGATTTTTATTAAATCCTTTCCGATTTGAATAATAAAGATATGTATATAAAATAAATTTCATTGCCATTTTATTTTGGACTGGATAATATCAATTATACTCTTCAGGTTTAAACATTATTATTATTGATATTTTCCGGAATTATTGATTCAGGGATTATTGATATTTTTAAGTTATTACGCCATTGTTTTATTGTGGCAAAAATTGCTGACACACGCATATTGTACGTTATACGAGTAATCTTCTAGGAATGCACGGGTATATCTTCTAACCTACGAGAATATAAGTAGTACAGGTATATTGGCATATATTTTGACATATATTGGCATATATATTGGAATCAAGTACAGTCTTCTGGTATGAAGATTAAGGGGATTAATTATATATTCAATTTATTACGTCGTCTGTTGTATTTTACCAAAAAACATTTGTGACTCATATTGCAAAACGGGTAATCTTCTACTAATAATCGGACATTATAAGTAGTACGTGTATATCTTCCCATATAATTTTAGCACTTTAATTTTGACATATATTGGAATAAATGACTGTCTTCAGATTTAAAGATTACGGGTTTATTGGTATTTTCAATTTATACATGTAATCTACTAATACAGGTTATATTTTCTAATATTCGCGTATATAATTAGTACGGGTCCCATACAATTTTAACGCTTTTATTTTGCATATATTGATTCAATTCCATATTTTTTTTTATATTTGCTTACATAAGGGGTCCAAGATGTTTTATTCTTCAGATATGTCCATGAAGATAATTTTATATAGCGAGAACAGAGATTCTTAAACTTCTTTTTAGGAGCATTATATTAAATATTTTAACAGAATATTTTGATTAAACATGTCATTTAGTATACTATAAGAATTTGGGCATGATTATGAATTTCAAGTTTCTTTATATTATATACTCCGTACGAAGAACGGGTATGCTGCTAGTCTATATAAATAAAAATGAAAATCTGTCTGTCTGTCTGTCTGTCTGTCTGTCTGTTTGTCACACCATCACGGGAGAACGGCTGAACCGAATTTGATGAAATTTTGTGGGTAGCCCAGAAATAGCCCCACTTAAAATTATATCTGTGTTTTGAGTTTCTACGACCAGTGGTTCTCGAGATATTAGTAAAAAACGAAATTTTCGTTTGTCTCATCATCACGGAAAAACGGCTGAACCGAATTTAATCAAATTTGGTGAATAGCCTTGAAATATCCCCCCATAACTTTTGTCCAAGTTTCGAGTTTCTAAGTCCTGGGGTTGTCGAGATATTAATGAAAAACGGAACTTTTTCCTAGGAGTTCTACTCCCTAACTCCGTGGTTTATCCAAACGAAAAGCTTGAAAATCGTTTGAAAGTGAATTAAAATTTAATCTCTGAGTTTGATGGGAGATTTTTTGCGTTAATTAGTCACTTTCTGAAAACATTAATTGTTTGAAACATGATTTAAAGGGGAAATCTATCTCCATGGTTCATGGTTTATTTGAAACAAGCTTTTACGGAACAATGAGAAGTATAGAGAAATCAAAATCGTTATTTAATTTCGCAGTTTATGTTATAAGACATGACATATTTAACATGTTATAAGATTCTATCTTATATCATGTTACTCAGAAACGCAATTAAATTAAATCTGTCTGTTAATTTCAATAATTATTTTTTCGATTTGAGTAATAAATAAATGGATATAAAAATATATTTTAGAAAAGAACGATTTGATTTTTCTTATAGCATTTTTGACTGGATAATATCAATTACGGTCTTCAGGTTTAAAAATTATTATTATTTATATTTTCGGGGATTATTGATTCAAGGATTATTGATATTTTCAAGTTATTATGCAATTATTTTATTATGACAAAAATTGTTTAAACTCATATATTGTATGTTGTACGAATCTTCTACAAATACACGTGTATATATTTTAATCTACGAGAATATAAGTAGTACAGGTATATTGACATATGTTTTGATATATATTGGCATATATTGGAATCAATTACGACCTTCTGGTATAAAGAGTACGGATATTATTGATGTTTTCAATTTATTACGTCATCTCTTTTATTTTGGCAAATATTTTTGAGACGCATATTGTAATACGGGTAATCTTCTACTAACACATTGGCATATTTTCTGATCTGCGACAATATAATTAGTACGGGGTTGCATATATTCATTCAATTCCTATTTTTTCTTCTGTAAATTTGCTTACAAAAGGGGGCAGGATGTTTTATTCTTCAGATCTGATCGTGAAGATAATTTTGCATAGTGAGAACATATATTCTTAAACTTCTCTTTAGGAGCAATAAATTTAATATTTTAACAGAATTTGCACATGATTGCGAACTTTAAGTTTCTTTAAATTATACACTCCGTACGAATAACGGGTGTGCTGTTAGTGTTTTATAAATTTTAACATTTTAGGAGGATATATCATGTTGCTCGGCATCGCAATTAAAATAAATGTGTTTGTTAATGTTTTTATTATTTTTTTTCGATTTAAATAATAAATAAATGGATAAATGGATATAAAAGTATATCTTATGAATGGACGGTTTGATTTTTCTTTTAATTATATTAATTGCTGACTGCGTACATCAATTTCATTTATTTTGGCAAAGAGTTTTCAAGCTTATATCGTATTTAGCTACTAAACTCATATATTGTGTTTAGCCAATAAATTCATATAGCCGATTGTTGAAACAGAAAAAGAGTAGAGCGGGTATATCTTCTAATACAATTGTAGTGTTTTCATTTAGTATATTGAAACGGGATAAGAATGTTTCATTCAGATCTGCAAATTCAAAGCTAAGAATTTGGAGGGATATCACTAATTTGACAACTTTTCTTAAACTTTGCCAAATTGACGGAAATGTCGCCAAATTGATATAAACGACACACAAACAGCTGCCATAAACCTTCGGGTTGGTCGTGTGGCTTGGGTCTTCTACATATCAATGAAATTTTTTTTTTGTTTTGTTAGAAGAGAGCACTGAAATGATGTTTGGTTAGCATTTATCTGTCAGACCAACCATCCTACTTAGTAATACATTTAGCGAATTTTTAAAATGTCACCAAATTGATAAAAATGTTTTCAAATCTATAAAAATATCTTGAAATTGATAAAATTGCGCTACATAAATGATATTAATTGTTTTTTGTTAGGGGATAGTATTGTGATGATATTTCGTCAATTTGTCGCAAAGTGGAACTGTCAGTTCTACAGTCCCACTTGGCGATAAATTTGGCGATTTTTTAAAATGTCGCTAATTTGACGAAACTGTCGCCAAATGTTCCATAGAAATATAACTATTTAGACGATATTTTTTCTACCAATTTATTTGAAGCAAATGATATCATGTCGCTTAGCAACGGATTTAAATCCAATGTGTTTATGCGGCAGGCGATTTTTATTAAATCCTTTCCGATTTGAATAATAAAGATATGTATATAAAATAAATTTCATTGCCATTTTATTTTGGACTGGATAATATCAATTATACTCTTCAGGTTTAAACATTATTATTATTGATATTTTCCGGAATTATTGATTCAGGGATTATTGATATTTTTAAGTTATTACGCCATTGTTTTATTGTGGCAAAAATTGCTGACACACGCATATTGTACGTTATACGAGTAATCTTCTAGGAATGCACGGGTATATCTTCTAACCTACGAGAATATAAGTAGTACAGGT
This sequence comes from Amaurobius ferox, assembly GCA_951213105.1. Classification (NCBI taxonomy): domain Eukaryota; kingdom Metazoa; phylum Arthropoda; class Arachnida; order Araneae; family Amaurobiidae; genus Amaurobius; species Amaurobius ferox. Next base: position 103,287,651 of record OX578142.1, on the reverse strand, counting down.
ATATTGGCATATATTTTGACATATATTGGCATATATATTGGAATCAAGTACAGTCTTCTGGTATGAAGATTAAGGGGATTAATTATATATTCAATTTATTACGTCGTCTGTTGTATTTTACCAAAAAACATTTGTGACTCATATTGCAAAACGGGTAATCTTCTACTAATAATCGGACATTATAAGTAGTACGTGTATATCTTCCCATATAATTTTAGCACTTTAATTTTGACATATATTGGAATAAATGACTGTCTTCAGATTTAAAGATTACGGGTTTATTGGTATTTTCAATTTATACATGTAATCTACTAATACAGGTTATATTTTCTAATATTCGCGTATATAATTAGTACGGGTCCCATACAATTTTAACGCTTTTATTTTGCATATATTGATTCAATTCCATATTTTTTTTTATATTTGCTTACATAAGGGGTCCAAGATGTTTTATTCTTCAGATATGTCCATGAAGATAATTTTATATAGCGAGAACAGAGATTCTTAAACTTCTTTTTAGGAGCATTATATTAAATATTTTAACAGAATATTTTGATTAAACATGTCATTTAGTATACTATAAGAATTTGGGCATGATTATGAATTTCAAGTTTCTTTATATTATATACTCCGTACGAAGAACGGGTATGCTGCTAGTCTATATAAATAAAAATGAAAATCTGTCTGTCTGTCTGTCTGTCTGTCTGTTTGTCACACCATCACGGGAGAACGGCTGAACCGAATTTGATGAAATTTTGTGGGTAGCCCAGAAATAGCCCCACTTAAAATTATATCCGTGTTTTGAGTTTCTACGACCAGTGGTTCTCGAGATATTAGTAAAAAACGAAATTTTCGTTTGTCTCATCATCACGGAAAAACGGCTGAACCGAATTTAATGAAATTTGGTGAATAGCTTTGAAATATCCCCCCATAACTTTTGTCCAAGTTTCGAGTTTCTAAGACCTGGGGTTGTCGAGATATTAATGAAAAACGGAACTTTTTCCTAGGAGTTCTACTCCCTAACTCCGTGGTTTATCCAAACGAAAGGCTTGAAAATCGTTTGAAAGTGAATTAAAATTTAATCTCTGAGTTTGATGGGAGATTTTTTGCGTTAATTAGTCACTTTCTGAAAACATGAATTGTTTGAAACATGATTTAAAGGTAAATCTATCTCCATGGTTCATGGTTTATTTAAAACAAGCTTTTACGGAACAATGAGAAGTATAGAGAAATCAAAATCGTTATTTAATTTCGCAGTTTATGTTATAAGACATGTCATATTTAACATGTTATAAGATTCTATCTTATATCATGTTACTCAGAAACGCAATTAAATTAAATCTGTCTGTTAATTTTAATAATTATTTTTTCGATTTGAATAATAAATAAATGGATATAAAAATATATTTTAGAAAAGAACGATTTGATTTTTCTTATAGCATTTTTGACTGGATAATATCAATTACGGTCTTCAGGTTTAAAAATTATTATTATTTATATTTTCGGGGATTATTGATTCAAGGATTATTGATATTTTCAAGTTATTATGCAATTATTTTATTATGACAAAAATTGTTTAAACTCATATATTGTATGTTGTACGAATCTTCTACAAATACACGTGTATATCTTTTAATCTACGAGAATATAAGTAGTACAGGTATATTGACATATGTTTTGATATATATTGGCATATATTGGAATCAATTACGACCTTCTGGTATAAAGAGTACGGATATTATTGATGTTTTCAATTTATTACGTCATCTCTTTTATTTTGGCAAATATTTTTGAGACCCATATTGTAATACGGGTAATCTTCTACTAACACATTGGCATATTTTCTGATCTGCGACAATATAATTAGTACGGGGTTGCATATATTCATTCAATTCCTATTTTTTCTTCTGTAAATTTGCTTACAAAAGGGGGCAGGATGTTTTATTCTTCAGATCTGATTGTGAAGATAATTTTGCATAGTGAGAACATATATTCTTAAACTTCTCTTTAGGAGCAATAAATTTAATATTTTAACAGAATTTGCACATGATTGCGAACTTTAAGTTTCTTTAAATTATACACTCCGTACGAATAACGGGTGTGCTGTTAGTGGTTAATAAATTTTAACATTTTAGGAGGATATATCATGTTGCTCGGCATCGCAATTAAATTAAATGTGTTTGTTAATGTTTTTATTATTTTTTTTCGATTTAAATAATAAATAAATGGATAAATGGATATAAAAGTATATCTTATGAATGGACGGTTTGATTTTTCTTTTAATTATATTAATTGCTGACTGCGTACATCAATTTCATTTATTTTGGCAAAGAGTTTTCAAGCGTATATCGCACTTAGCTACTAAACTCATATATTGTGTTTAGCCAATAAATTCATATAGCCGATTGTTGAAACAGAAAAAGAGTAGAGCGGGTATATCTTCTAATACAATTGTAGTGTTTTCATATAGTATATTGAAACGGGATAAGAATGTTTCATTCAGATCTGCAAATTCAAAGCTACGAATTTGGAGGGATATCGCTAATTTGACAACTTTTCTTAAACTTTGCCAAATTGACGGAAATGTCGCCAAATTGATATAAACGACACACAATTAGCTGCCATAAACCTTCGGGTTGGTCGTGTGGCTTGGGTCTAATACATATCAATGAAATTTTTTTTTGTTTTGTTAGAAGAGAGTACTGAAATGATGTTTGGTTAGCATTTATCTGTCAGACCAACCATCCTACTTAGTAATACATTTAGCGAATTTTTAAAATGTCACCAAATTGATAAAAATGTTTTCAAATCTATAAAAATATCTTGAAATTGATAAAATTGCGCTACATAAATGATATTAATTGTTTTTTGTTAGGGGATAGTATTGTGATGATATTTCGTCAATTTGTCGCAAAGTGGAACTGTCAGTTCTACAGTCCCCCTTGGCGATAAATTTGGCGATTTTTTAAAATGTCGCTAATTTGACGAAACTGTCGCCAAATGTTCCATAGAAATATAACTATTTAGACGATATTTTTTCTGCCAATTTATTTGAAGCAAATGATATCATGTCGCTTAGCAACGGATTTAAATCCAATGTGTTTATGCGGCAGACGATTTTTATTAAATCCTTTCCGATTTGAATAATGAAGATATGCATATAAAATAAATTTCATTGCCATTTCATTTTGGAGTGGATAATATCAATTATACTCTTCAGGTTTAAACATTATTATTATTGATATTTTCCGGAATTATTGATTCAGGGATTATTGATATTTTTAAGTTATTACGCCATTGTTTTATTGCGGCAAAAATTGCTGACACACGCATATTGTACGTTGTACGAGTAATCTTCTAGGAATGCACGGGTATATCTTCTAACCTACGAGAATATAAGTAGTACAGGTATATTGGCATATATATTGGAATCAAGTACAGTCTTCTGGTATGAAGATTAAGGGGATTAATTATATATTCAATTTATTACGTCGTCTGTTGTATTTTACCAAAGAACATTTGTGACTCATATTGCAAAACGGGTAATCGTCTTCTAATAATCGGACATTATAAGTAGTACGTGTATATCTTCCCATATAATTTTAGCACTTTAATTTTGACATATATTGGAATAAATGACTGTCTTCAGATTTAAAGTTTACGGGTTTATTGGTATTTTCAATTTATACATGTAATCTACTAATACAGGTTATATTTTCAAATATTCGCGTATATAATTAGTACGGGTCCCATACAATTTTAACGCTTTTATTTTGCATATATTGATTCAATTCCATATTTTTTTTTATATTTGCTTACATAAGGGGTCCAAGATGTTTTATTCTTCAGATATGTCCATGAAGATAATTTTATATAGCGAGAACATAGATTCTTAAACTTCTTTTTAGGAGCATTATATTAAATATTTTAACAGGATATTTTGATTAAACATGTCATTTAGTATACTATAAGAATTTGCGCATGATTATGAATTTCAAGTTTCTTTATATTATATACTCCGTACGAAGAACGGGTATGCTGCTAGTACAATATAAATCTTATTAACCAAAACTAATATTATACAAAATTATTAAAAGGAAATGAAGATGTGGGTAGAGGAAATAGTTTCGACAATTGTGTATTATATTAATTTTGGTTATTGATAAGATTTGTATAAAATAGTTCTGAATTGAATCTGCCCTCAATTTAGTTGAATTTCGTGTAAGAGTAAAATCTATTTTCAACTTTTATATGCGCCACTGTTGTGTGGGGGAGGATATTGAAAAACTTGTTTCTGCATACAATTTATTATTAATTTTTTTAATCAAAATAATTTAAATTTGAAAGGCTTCCTCTGGTCCTATATTACTGAGAATCGATAAGTCTCTTACCGTTTATCAACTGAAATACCAAATTTCGTTTAAATAGCTCAATTTATTAAGAAACATCATGCCCACAGGCATCACTGAAAAATGGTCAAAATATGTAAATCCTAGAGTTTTACATAATACTTTCCCTCCTTGTATACAATGTATTGGAGACTAAAAATATATTTCAACATCATTCCTTCTAGAATCTCTAACCTGTAAAATTGTTTTTACTTTACGATGAGTATCAAAGCAAGAAAATAACTTCTTAAACGATATTCTACTATTCCGCCGGAGTTAAATTTTAGATTCCATCACAATGCATTTTTTTTCTCAACTACCATGCACTGTAAGAAAAGCAGTGCATTATAAAAAGGGATCGATCTCTGACGCTCAAACTACACTATTTATTACAGCAGTTATAGGCTGGTTTGAAGATCAGAAGACTCAGCTTAAGTGCTAGCCAAACTTTAACTATATTAAATTTGACAGAAACTTTATCATGCATTATGCTCCTTATACTTTTTACATTAAGGGGACTTTTAACAGGTAAGAAATAATAGAAATGTAACTTTGGATTTTTTTAATAAATTAGCTACTTGAAATGAATGTATAAAATTTTCAGAGCTACAAAAAGCTGTATATGTCACCTTAAGAAAAGTTTCATATAGATAAAAGTAAAATTCATATATTTAAAAATTCATTAATTGAAGTAATGTTTAATTTTAATTTTTATACTTTATTATACGCAGAATTACCTACTTTAACATGATTCAATTTAAGGGGTCAATAGGACTTTTTAAACCTTCAAGAAATTTAAACAAGAATATATATATATATATATATATATATATATATATATATATATATATGAATATATAAACTTTTCTGAACATTTTAAAATATCCCACATGAAAATAATTTCTATAATTACTAGAGTTGTAGCCCAAATTGTCTCAGGTCATATATATGAGAAAATGTATTAAGAAATAAGTTGTTTTTCTCAATGTGATTTCTTTAAATTACGCCCAAAATTACTCAGAAACTTCGCTACATTTTTTCATGAAATTTTCAGCATATATAATATATGTTAGTCTCTAGAAAATGAACATACATTTTTTTCATATTTTCTTGTTACAAATATATAAGAAATTATGTTGCTAAAATTTCAAAAAAATTATAAAAGCTTAGTGCGACATTGCATAAAATGAAAATGCACTTTAAATACAAATAAATTAGGTTCTCAGTAAGGAATTGCTCCTAAATTATAGTTTATACTCTAAATGTTGTTTTGGATGAAAATTTTCTGAAAAACATTACTCGCAAGCTGCTATATCAATATTTTGTTCGACATATGATTCATAGTTTTCAAATCTCTATAAAAAATATTTATATTGTATTTTAAAAATAATTGTACATTGAAATAAAGCATAGATTTATCACTAGAAAGAAAAGTGTGTTTTTGAAACGTATATTTTATAAAATATAAAACAAATATTAAAATGTATTTTTTAACTTTTAACATTTTAAACGTCCTATTTTACCCTTAAATATGTATTATGTCTAAACAAATATACCATTCGCGTTTAATTTTTAAACTATGAGATTTTCGTCATTTCCATTTTTAATGCTTTAACCAGGTTATTGTGCATGAAAACCAATTTTCCACTTTATATTAACAGGATAAGTAACAACATTTTATTTTACAAATTAATTCAGAGACTTATTTTAAATACTATTATACTATTTTTCTACGCAGAAAATTTCAGTTTTCAGTTTTAAATTGTTCGTGAGATATCATGAAGGACAAATCAGGAAAACGTATTTCGAGATAAATACCGTTAAAGTCCCAAGTAGGTTTGGGGTATTTAGTTTTTTAAATATCTTATGATAGAATAAATGCAAGAATTAAAAATGTCATCAAACTGTTGAGAATTTATAAGGCTTCAAAATTATGCAAAAATGGAAAAATAGAAGAATGTAAAATCTAAAAATACAAAAAATTTTACAGTTACCTTAAATTCTAAATCTATACTTCCACCCTGCTACGGGCAGCAGCAAGCGATCGCTATTAGCAATGACATTTTATAAACAAACGAACTATAAATACGTGCCCGATATACAGTCTATAAATTAACTAGAGATTGTATAGGCTGCATATACTAAGAAAATGTAGCATGTTAGTTTCGTATAAAGCATACCCATTCTTTCTAAATAATTGAAGAACCAAATGAAATTGCCTTAAATGACCATCTGTATGTTATTTCTGACTTAATTATTTTACATTAAGTTTCTAAAAATTAAAATCTTTCTTATAGACCGATCCCTCTGGAAATCAATAAACCTCAGACTTTTACCGATTAAAATTAGCGATCAAATTCCCTTTCAATCGCTAAGTTTGTTGTTTCATTTGTTGATCGCTCAATTTTTTTATTCAAGAGAACTCTGTCTTGGAAACTCTGTCTTGGATGGCTGAATCTGACGAGTAGGTTGCAAAGGAAGGGCAGGGCAGGGAACAGTAAATACAAGTTGCCAATGAGAACGCTTAGAGTAGTGAAGAGCTCAAGAATTAGCAAAAGATAGCTAGAAGTTAAAATTATGAGCAGGATAAACAGAAATTAAGCATTAAAGTAAAATTAAAGTAAGTTTAAATTGAATTTAACAAATTGAAATGGTGAATAACGTGGAATAGTGTACTGGTCTAAAGCAGATATCACGAGCAAAAGTAAGCAATCCTATTGGCCTGTGGCTGGGTTGGTTGATAAGTATTCAGAGATGATTAAATTGTGTAAATCCGTCAAAATTAGAAAGTCGCAATTTTACCCTACCCCGTTTATTTTCTTTGCATATACTATGTATTGTAAAGAGATAGCATTTTCGACAATTTTCTCTAATTGATTCATTCTTTAAAACGTTTATTAAAGATATACGATTTGATAGTATCCCAATTCTGTTGTGCTTGTCATTAGACGTATAAAATCGCATGACATTTCTTTTACATATCTACTTGTAATGAAAAACAGCATAGAACATTCTATAATACTTCATATTTATTTAAAATACGTTTCATTTGCGTATATTGGAACAATTCACCAATAACGCAAAGCAATGAATTAAATCTCAAACTTGTTGTAATCACAAGCATTTACAAATAAATTCATTTTCTTTGACAAAGACAAAAGCAATTCAATAAATAATGCAGTCATATGCTTATTTCATATACTCTGAAAACTTCCATAGATATGTATATCTATGATTAAAAAGAATACAACATGGCTGGTTAACATGTTTAAACATAAAACATATGGAAACAAAGAATTCGAGCACATTCTATCTTCTATTCATTGTCTACAGGGAGAGTGTATTATTACCGAGGGTAAAACAATGTGTAATACGATATTCTTTTGCATGCCATTCTTTAGACTAACGAAAAATAACAAATAAGAAAACAAGACCGACGAACAACAATATATCAACATAAATCTTTCTTTTAATGTTTTTGCAGGTTATTTCAGTTATACAATGCATTATACTTAAACCTATAAGGATTATTCTTATAAATTTTACTGTAGCAATATGCATTCCCTTTTTGATAATTCAGTTGAAAAATGTATTTAAAAGTCACTTAAATAGTAATTCCATATACGTATTTCTGTAAAGTATTTTTCAATTATAGATTTTCACTGCTTAAAATATTATAGCAATAAGTTAATATAATTTAGGGATTTCGGGCTACTCTTAACATTCTTTAGAAAAATAAGTCTCTACATTGTTTTGGGCTTATTAGCATTTCAAACGTTTTAACTTTTTGAACAAATTAGCGTTCAAATTATTAAATATATCATTTACAGGTAATCTGCTTTAACGTCAAACTTTTTAGAAAATTTAAAAAATAGAATACCTTTTTTAAAATGTACATATCTGGTTAAGGTTATGGCGAGCTGCAATATAAGCAAAACTTGAAATAAAAAATAAATTTATTGTTGAAGCAACTAATGTGAATCTATGTACCAAGGCAATAGCCCATTTCATTTCTAGAATGATAATAATCATTTAACTGCAGCTTAACTGGAAAATTCAAATGTTAATTCGAGCCTGTTATTTTAAAAAATTTATTTTGCATGTTCAAGTGAAAAATGTATTGCATCAGATTTAAAGCTGAGTTTATTTAATAGGGCATACTCATTCGGGCTTGATAGTCATAAGTTTCAATATAAGAACGTATATTGTTAATATTAAATATAAATTTAGGATTGTTAGAAATTTTCTATTTAAAAACTTAAACCATGTGGTAATTTAGTATAACGAAGTTTTGATGGTAAATTATTTCTGAAACATAATTCTTGAAGTATGTGTGTGGGGGGGGGGGGAGGGATCCTAATCCTATTTTAGCTATAAATTTGAAATTTGTATGCTAATTTACTGGTGAACTCTAAACTTATAGCTGAACTCTAAACTCTTACTGGTGGACTCTAAAACTGTATAGGCCAGATTTTACATTTGGGAACTTGTACACTTTTCCAGTTTAAAATTTCTCAGAGTGCAGAAACTATTTTAAAATAATGAAAACACAAAATCAAGCATTTTAAACAGCACATGGACATCTTGCACTGATTGGAATTTTTATCGTATACTCAGTGATAGTTGCCATACACATACATCTATAATTATGCTGTATAAAATAATTTTTTTCCACTTTTGACAGAATAAACTTTTCTTGTCCTTTTAAACGAGAAATTAATAGGACATATTAATAGGACATAACCATTCTAGTTTATTTAATTCGAGTTTATTTAATAGAACATACTCATTCTAGCTTGATAATCATAAGTTTCAATAAGAACGTGCATTGTTAATATTAAATATAAATTTAGGATTGTTAGAAATTTTCTATTTAAAATCTTAAACCGTGCAGCAATTTAGTATAACGAAGTTTTGATGGTAAATTATTTCTGAAACATAATTCTTGAAGTATGTGTGTGTGGGGGGGGGGGGGATCCTAATCCTATTTTATCCATAAATTTGAAATTTACATGCTAATTTACTGGTGAACTCTAAACTTATACCTGAACTCTAAACTCTTACTGGTGGACTCTAAATGTATAGGCCAGATTTTACATTTGGGAACTCGTACACTTTTCCAGTTTAAAATTTTCCAAAGTGCAAAAACTATTTTAAAATAATGAAAACACAAAATCAAGTATTTTAATCAGCACATGGACATCTTGCACTGATTGGAGTTTTTTTCGTATACTCAGTGATAGTTGCCATACACATACATCTAAAATTATGTTTTATAAAATACAGTTTTTCCACTTTTGACAGAATAAACTGTTCTTGTCCTTTCAAACGAGAAATTTATTCGGAAAATATGTATTCTACTGATCCATTTGATGATAACCTGCTATATTCCATAGAGAAGGAAGATGTCTTTTCCTGCTCAGCAAGAATTTATTCAAGTGACCATTCCATTAGTTCATCAAAATACCAACTAAACATTTCAACTTTCCTAAATTTTATTCAGATTTTTATAGTACATATAGCTAAACATTTGCAATAAATATTGAATTTAATGCACCTTTACAATTCTGAGGAAATGCGTGTACCATGTGAACTATGGCGTATAATATCGACCAGCGCCTATATTGGCTTGAAGAAATTTTGATATTGCTAATATTGAGTTAACATTGAACCTGCATCTAATATTTACCAATGCTGTATCCTGTATTTACCAAATACTGGCTTTAAATTTTAGTACTGGATATACAGACAGTTAATACTGACACATTATTAGCTAAATATGAATAATTTTCAGATTGCCGTTATCGGAGGTATATTGGTCATGGCCAAACAACATTGGTAAAATGGGTATATGGTCATATTGACAGAAAAATGGTATGCTAAGATAATCATTCTACTGCGGAATATGTATCTCCAGAATAATTTAGGTCTGCCTCATAGGTCTGAAGACGTTTCACTGTATGTTACTTTCTGATCTTCAGTCTTCATCAAACCGAAATGTACAATAAACTAAACATACTAACTAATCTGCAAGTTTTCTTTCGTAACTTGATTTTACTATTCCATGTCGGCTTGTTTGCCCGGCATTGTCTGGCTCTCATTTGGGCGGTCAGGTCCAGGCTTGCTCACACTGAAGAAGGAAAGCTAGAGACTTCTGAAACGTACGTCTGATTACTAAAACATATTTTAGCTGCAATTTACGTTGTGATCAAAGTTATTATTGATTGTGCGCAACGCATTATATACTTTCATAAAACTGCACTATATATATTTTTTTTTTCATTTGACACCAACAATCATTAATTGGTGTCATATAATTTAACCCTAATCATTAATTAATGCTGCGTTTAATCATAATACAATTAGTCTACCTTTATCATATAATCAAAATTATGGTTATACCATGGATAAAACGGATTCAAGCAAGTACAAATTAATCGTTGTACAAATTAATCGTCTCATGTTAAAATGGACAATACTTGATGTACCTTTCATCAAGATCTCATAAACATAGACACTATATTCTTTTACCATAGATTCTTTAAATAGTTGTTAACAACAAAATGGTTGGTTAAAATATCTACATGTTTTTTTTTCTACTGATAGAATCAAAATATGTGATACACTGCCATTTTTTTATAAAAAGGCAAATTTTTCAGTGTATTTTTTATTATTTTACATATACATTTAATCCTCCATAAAATTTCTGGTGATGATGGGTAAGATAAATTATGTGACGAAAACGTCACTTTCATGAAATCTTAACATAAAAGAGCATTTAAAATACTCGAGATGAATGTTTACATCTTTAAAATATTTTAAATATACTTCCCGATCAGCTATAAAGAAAAGTAATACATCATTTAACATTCTGCATTTTTTTTTCAACAAAAAATCTCAAAATAGAATTTTTGATGATTTTATTCCCCGGGTTACTTTAATCATTTAACTTTTAATCTGATTTCTTTAAATCTACCATATTTTTTGTTGGGATAGGATATTAATAGAACTAACGAACAAAACATTTTAATGGTTCTGTCAGCTGTTATGTAGAAAGTCCAAATGTCTATGATCTTATGAGGTGTGAACCCCATAATTATTCATATGAAGTCTAGGAATTCACTGTGTAAAACATTAGTATTCCTACAAATTAGAGTTCTACAGTAATGTGTTTTTATACATTTCATTTATCTGTGATACTTTGGAAATTAAGAATGTAATTTTCAACTCCACGTATAACGTTGATAACAGATTATGCAATATATATGTAGGGGGGGTGCCATCAAAGATTGTTAAGTAATCAGATAATGGATTTGAATTGCAATAAACCATTTGATATTTTATAGCTCAGAATATCTCAAAAATTTTTATTCAGCTTCCATCAATAATACGGGTGGATAAGATTGCAAAGAGTGAATGAAGTATACTAAAATCCCCTTCTCCTAAAATTTATTTCTGCTGTATCGGAATAAAATATACGGTTATTTCATTACTCTATGACTGCTTAAGAAATAGATATTATTAATAGACGACTTGACTTTGAAACTGACAAAATCCTTGGCTAATCTATGTCTGGAATATTTTAGTTTGATATTTTATTCCCTTCCATTTCAAACGCATGGCTGGGGTGGGTGAATATGACGAGATAAAGGGCACCCCCAATAGAAAACGCCGTTATCTATTTGTATACAACATTTCTCCGTCTGCATGTGCATTTTTCAAAACTCAAAATTGTCATACATGCAAAAGCCGACGAATTTATTTCCAGAATCCATTGGAAAGAGCAAGAAAGGTCTTGTTCCGTGATCAGCCGAAGCGCCAAAAAGTTGGTGTCCACCAAAAAATGACTTTCGAGTCATTGTAGACAACCCTGCTTTGAGAAGGGGAGCATAGCTCATCCATTGCCCCCCACCCTCCAAAACAGAGACACATCACTGCCCCCCCACACACACTGTCAGCCCCCTCACACAATTGAAGCATGCGAAATAGCTGCATAGAAATGCAGCTGGAGCCCCGGAAGCCATTCTTCTCGCAGTGTTCGCATTCACTTGCTTGGGCTATGTGCCTTTTTTCTGTTTTTTAAACTTTTTGACCGCTTGCCTCGCATGAACCTAGAAGCAAACATCAAGATGAGATTTGTCATGCTTAGATTTCGGTCCCCCAGAATGAAAAGGGCTTGGACACAAAGGAGTTATTCTTAAACAAAGGCGTAAAGAAATTTATTTAATAAGAGATAAAAATAGAAGTGAGATGTCTTTCTTGGAAAGCCGCTGAATTTAAATGGGATCTTAAAACTCAAAAGTGAATAGAGATAGAAGTTTTAAACAAGCTCCGGAAATCTATGTGTATATAATTACTATTTTAAGATTTTTATTTGCAAAATATGTAAGATATTATGTTAGAAATGTAGTTCATTTCTTTGTATCCCGATAAATAAAAACAGGTGTATATTACATATGCTATTTTATTATTAAAAACAACACATAAAATGTTTAAAATCTAGGCATATTTAATCATATGTTATAAACTTTTCAATATTATCAATTAATTTTTTAATCAATTTTACACTAACTCTAATAAAATCCTTTGAACTTTAAAAATCTTAGAACAGTATCCCTTTACTCTACCCTTTACCTGTTTTCTCAATTAGTGCTTAGTATTGAGAAGGAGAAAATAATCTAGGACAATTTAAATCAAAACAAAACTAAAACACAGATTATAGCTGTTTCGCTATATCATTATCGCTTCATGGGTGCTAAAAGGCCATAGACAAATCAGTGCTTTTTACTTTCCCTGCAATACATGGGAATGTATAGGGAAAGTATTGGAATCATGCCGAAAATCGCAACTCGAGTTTTCGACGGATCTACACGTTTCGAGACCTCTAGAATACGAAAAAACTATTTTTAGCGTGACGTCTGTGTGTGTGTCTGTCTGTCTGTCTGTGCAGATTTTGTATCCACTCTAACTAAAAAACTAATGGTCCGAATTTCATAAAATTCGGTAGGTAAGTCACTTGTGGGCGAATCTGGTGCTGATTAGTTTTTGGGTACGATTCGGGATAAAAGAACCTGCTTTTTTTTTTTTTTTTTTTTTTTTTTTTTTTTTTTAAGCGAAATGGCCTGCAAAAACTTGTATCCACTCTAGCTGAAAAACTAATGGACCGAATTTCACAAAATTCGCTAGATAAGTCACTTGTGGAACATCTTGGTGCTGATTAGATTTCGGTACGATTCGGAAAAAAATAACCTGCCTTTTCTTGCAAAGTGGCCCTCAAAAATCGGCAAAATCTAAAATAAAAAACTACGTATGCTCAAATATATCCATTAAATGCTTGTTTAATACGTAATTTTTAACGAAGAAAAGAATAAGACCAACCCCATTACACTAGGACTATCCGTCCCGAGATATTTTAGTTTTTCGTATTTTCTCCACTCCACCTTTGAAAATAAGTCCAGTTATCAAATGAGAACAAAAATTGAATTAAAAGTGAATTAAATTTAATTAAAATAAAGAGAACGTGAATATAAGTCTGCAGGGAAAGTCATGTGCTGCCCACATCAGATTTTTATTTCTCTAGCTAGGTTTTTTGTGCCTTTAGCATTGACGAACAGGATTCAACATATCCTCGAAACAGTTGTATTCTATTGCTGTAAGTTTTGATTACATTGTATTTCCTTCCTTATTTTTTGCTATTTTCTTTACTGTTTTTACTGAGTTCTATATTACATGGAATGAATATTCGTAGTTGTACAATGCGCGGACGGACAATACGTTGTACGAAAGCCAGCACGTATGACTTTCGTTTTGTTAGAGTTGTCTGAGGTTATATTTTGTTAGAGTCAATTGTGTTAGTTATCTAAAGATTGCTGCAATACCTATATCCTACGCAAAGGGTACCATGAAGAGGAGGAAGTAATGTCTACAATATATGTTCATGCGAATAAGAAACATACGAAGAGCTTAACTAGTTGCAGTGCATAAAATGTCATTTTCAAGTTTGTGGAACTACCATATCATTATATAATGTATAAATAACCTACCAAAATCTGGAGGGGGGACATTGTCATTGCGGGGCAAAATTGGCAAGTGTTGAAGTTACATTAGCAGCTCTATGCGAACTACATGCTTCCCCCCTTTTAGCGAGATCATATTCAATTTCAGCCTTTATCTTCAGTGTGAATTTTGTTTCGTGAGAAATTGTTGAGGTTATGTTTTGTTAAAGAGTCAATTGTGTTTGTTATCTGAAGAATGCATTACGCCTATATCCAACGCGAAGGGTACCGGAAAGAGGAAATAATGTCTAAAATCATATTCACGAAGAAGTTATTCGCGTGATTATACTCACGTGATTAAGAAACATACGAAGGATCCGACTCGGGCAGTCCTTATTGGGTCTGCGGAACTTGCAATGGTGCAACCAAATAAATTTGTTATGACAATCCAATTTATCGTTTAAACTATTTATTATTTATCGTTTTAATTTATCGTTTAATAATTCACATGTAATTATGTAATTCTTAATCGATATGTAATTAGCCTATGATTTTAAATATATATTTGTAAAAGCAAATGTTTTCAGTTTTATTTGAAAAATCATCAACCCAAAATACTAAAATCTAAAGTTACAAAAATAGTTAAGCTAATCAGTAAATTTTAAATGAATTACAATTTTTATATTTACCACAATAAAAGGAAACCTACTTTATTTAAAATTTATAGCTCTAGGCTGGCACAATCTTTGTTGTCCATGCTTTTTATATGATGGGCCAATGTTACCCCGTAACCATGGTGGCTTTGATAGGTAATTATCATGTATTAAAAACGGGAAGGACAAAATTTTTATTCTCTTTATACTTGTAGTAAAATCATAAAAGATGTAATGTTATAATAGGATATTTAAAACAAAGATAAACTTTTAATTTTTATGTTACACGACAAAGTGTTATGAAAACCTGTTAATGTTCCCCTACTATAAAAATGAATATTTTCCCCATAAAGAAATATATATATATATTAATTAAGATTGTCATTTTTTCATTTAAAATTATTTAATCAGTTTTCTGATTTTAATTCACTTTTTAATTTTACTACGATATAGAGTATATGTAAAGAGAAATAATCGAAACTCAACAGTAGAGAAAAAGTCTACTGTTGAGTTTCGATTAATTTTTCCATTTGGGGTATCCTGAATACGAATTAAGTTTTTTTGGAATAATATCTGTGTATGTCAGTCAATCTGTTTCTCTCCGTCTAAACCCAAGACCACGATAATTTTAATCGGAAAATACAAAATAGCATACAGTTTATCAACTAAATCAAACCAATAAAAGCATCATGTTTTTCAAAAAACACAAATAAAATATCACATTCTATCTAATAATTAGTGATTAATCATCAATATAGTAGTTTCACATTTAAAAATCATTAAAGTCATTTGTAAAACGTTAGTATGTACTTTCAGATCTTGAAATATTTCATGTTATAATTTAACACATCAAAAACCATTAAAAAATTATGCCAGTTGACTCTTTTAATATTTTGCCAGAAATTTAATGATATCATCGTTTCGAAAATATGGGCATGATGAGTTATTCTCGGGATGCTACGATTTTCCTTTTCTTACTGAAGAATAAATCACCACGATAGATAATTAATAAAATATATAACTATATCAGGGTTCGTGTATTCGTCTTAATAATATCAATAAATTTGATCGGACACTGGTGAATGTAGGATTTTTGAGTTTGAAGTTTATACGCTGGATGCATCAGTTTTTTAATTCATTCTTTATTTTTATTTAAATTTTTATTATCCAATATTTTACATATTAATTTAAATGTGTAAAATTTCAAATAGGTATTTTTCCATTTAGGAAAACCAAATACTGCATTTTATTTAAATTAAATATTTATTTTTAATCTGTATAAATAAAATTGAAAATCTGTTTGAATGTGGGTTTGCCTCAACATCACGTGAGAACAGCAGTACCGAATTTAATGAAATTTTGTGGAAAGCTGTGAAATAGTCCAAATTAAAATTTAGTCCATGTGTCAAGTTTCTAGGAAGAGGGGTTACTGAGATATTAAATAAAAAAGTCTAACCTCGCATAGAGATAGCATTATGCAGCCGATATTTTTATCGCCAATTTATTTGAAGAAAAATTTATCATGTTGCTTAACAACGAAATTAAATCCAATGCATTTTACAGCAGACGATTTTATTAAATCCTTTCCAATCTTTATAAATAAAATTGAAAATATGTCTGTTTATTTGTCTCATCATCACGGGAGAACGACTGCACCGAATTGGATGAAATTTTTGGGGTAGGCTTGGAATAGCCCCACTTAAAACTTAGTAGATGTTTTGAGTTTCTAGGACCAGGGATTGTCTAGGTATTCATTAAAAACGCACAATTAAACCCTCCATAGAGATAGCATTATACAGATGATATTTTTTCCACCTGTTTATTTGAAGAAAATGATGTCATGTCGCTTAGCAACGGATTAACCTAATGTGTTTATGCAGCAGACGATTTTTATTAAATACTTTCCAATTTAAATAATGAAGATATGTATATAAAATAAATTTCATCGATATGGCATTTTTGACTGGATAATATCAATTTCGTATTTAAACATTATTATTATTGATATTTTCCGGGGTTATTGATTCGAGGATAATTGTTATTTTGACAAATATTGTAGTGCTGGTAAGCTTTACGAGGGTTATTGATGTTTTCAATTGATTAAGTTATCTGTTTCATTTTGGCAAGGTTTTTTGAAACTCATATTGTAATATGGGTAATCTTCTAACACTCAGGCATAACTTCTAATCTACGACAATATAAGTAGTACGAGTATATCTTTCTATACAATTTTAATGCTTTCATTTTGGCATATATTGAAATCAATTGCGGCCTTCAGGTTTAAAAATTACGGGATTATTGATATTTTCAATTCATTCATTCATCTGCTTTATTTTGGCAAATAATTTAGATCCTCATATGTTGTAGTATGTGTAATCTTCTACTAATACACGATTATATCTTCTAATATTGGCGAATATAAATAGTACGGGTCCCATACAATTTTAGCGCTTTTATTTTGAATATATTTATTCAATTTAATACTTTTTAAATGTGTTTACAAACGGGACCAGAATTTTTTATTCTTCTGATCTGTCGGTGAAGATAATTTTGTATAGCGAGAACAGAGATTCTTAAACTACTTTTTAGGAACACTAAATTAAATATTTTAATAGAATATTTTGATTAACAATACCATTTAGTATACTATAAGAATTTGTACATGATTGTGAATTCTAAGTTTTTTTATGTTATATACTTCATACGAAGAACGGATATATTGCTAGTATATAAATATACATTTTATCGGAATTGCATTTATGACTGAATTATATCAATTAAGGCGTTTGAGTTGAAAGATAAATTTGAGTTCAAAGAAAAATTATTGGTATTTTCAATATCTTACGTCATCCATGTTATTTTGGAAAAGATTTTTCAAACTCATATATCGTGTTTAAGTCGCATTTTGTGTTTAGCCGATTTTGGAAACAGAATCATATATTTTAGGAGAATTAAATTAAGTATTTAGTAGAATGTTTTGAATAACAGTATCATTTAAAATGTTATAAAAATTTGCACATAATTGTGAATTTTAATTTTCTTTATATTATATATTCCGTACGAAGAACGAGTATACTTATAGTAACTTAATATAGCTAGATATCAAAGCAAATACATTGTTTTAAATATTATTACTATTTGAAAACTCGCATATAGCTTGTGTTTTAAACAAGTACATAAACAGCACATTGTTCAATGCTACTTAAATAAAAATTTACAAATTGTGAATTTATTTCCGCATTGCATAACAAACAGAATTACAATTTTAGAACCTTGCCCTAAACAGAGCTGCAATAATAAACTAAGTTGCAACTTTGGAGGTATTTGATGCACGAATTGAAAATTGTAACGATTTTTGGCTTATGTATTCACACTCGAATATATAGATTGATTATAATTATAATATCCCTGCTTAGAGCTTTCTTTTGATTCAGAGATTGAAACTCAATCAAACTTAATATGAACAACTATAGGGTCCACTTCGATGAAAATCTTGTCCCATTGTCTCAATGGTTATAGCATCGACTGGACAGTTCGAAAACCTGAGGGATCGTCCCGAATGGGACAATAAGAACGTTTTAATGGCGCCCGAACTAATTAACCCTGTAGGTTAAATGTAAATATAACAGATGTCGAAAAAAGACCAAATTGCGAATTTTCAATGGACCCTGTGAATTATGGCGCCAGTTTCAACACAGCCACACAGGATGCTAGCCTAGATTAATAAAGAAGCGGATGATACGAAAGTGGTCATTGAGATCGGCAGTTGCACGCCTATCTGACTTCAAGGGAAGGATATTAGAAGGTCAACCTCGAGAAGAACACGGTTTCTTGTCCCAGTAGCTAAATGATTAGAACATCAGCTAACCATGGGGGGAAATAGGGGCACTTTCCCCCTTCTGGACGTTCAGGGTAACTAAGGCGGACATTGAACTAGTCGATGTTGTACTTCTTATCCTTAATTTTCCCCCTCCTGGAAAAAAAAATTCTATGGGCGCCCATGCAGCCGACTAGTTCGAAGATCCGCAGTTACATTTTCGGTTCGGACAGTGAGGCATTTACCCAACCTTCAAAACATTCGGGCAAGATTTTATTAAAAAACTAGTTTAAAAAATAATCATCTGGGGCAATATAGTACTGAATGTGCCAAGACGCACAAAAATGTGCGATTTCTAAGAACGAAAATTGTGAGGTAAATGAACTAGAAAGTCAACTGTAAAATGTGATGAATAAATGTTATTGTTCTTCTAGAATCATTTGTAAAACACAGTGACAAAAATCCATTATTTTCCTAGAAAAGCTTCAGAAATAAAGCACGTTAAGCTGGCATGCTTTTCCCACAAGTAAGAAAGCATAAGGAGTGTCATGTCTTTCTTTTCATCAATTTTCCCTTCCGAACATGTTCTGCATTATATTTTACTCACTTTAACTTCTCACGACGCTAACCCCCTCGGTGGGTATGTGCTACATTTTTACGCAAATTTCTTGCGTATGTTCTAATCTAAAAAACATTCCTACTAAATTTGGTTGAATTTCCGTTGTTAAATATCTCTGGACAACGCTTTGAACAAGTATACTTTAATTGTGATCATCCTGTACATGCTTGACTATTATAATGTTTTCACTCTGCCGTTTTCCTATGATTAAATAAAATAATGAGTTAATTTTGTACAAATATATTAAAATGAAAAACATCTTTATACAACATTACCTCGATACTTAAACTTTCGCACTTCAAGAATTTTGCTTTCAATTTTCAATGTCTCATATGAAACTGTTCCGATATTGTTTGTCCTTTTTAAAAACCTCTATCAAACAATAATATCCAATTCTAGTGAACAATAATCTTAATCCAATTATCGTATGACTCTTACAAATATTTCATCGTATTAAATTTAAAATGGAATTTTTACATAGGTCACTAAAACTTGACATCAAATTATGGTAAAAAACAGTTATATAAAAATAAATAGAAAAATTTGTTGTGGACAGCACATGACTTTCCCTGCAGACCCATAACTCATGTTCTATTTATTTCTTCAATAATTCATTAAATTAAGTTTAATTGCACAAAATAACAGACATAATTATTTTAAATTACACCGAGTTTGTACTTTTAATTCCATTTTCGTTTTCATTTGGTAACAGGAATTATTTTCAAAAGGGGGGATAGCGAAAATGCGAAAAAACTAAAATATCTCTATAACGGCTATACCTAGAGTAATGGGGTTGATCTTATTATTTTTATCGTCAAAAATTAAGTATAATATAAGCATTTAATTGATAGATTTGAGCATACGCAGTCTTTTATTTTTAGATTTAACGATTTTTCCCTGAGCCATTTCGCAAAAAAAGCAGGTTCCTTTTTTCCAAATCGTACCAAAGACTAATCAGCACCAAGTTAACCTACAAGTGATTT
Organism: Amaurobius ferox; assembly: GCA_951213105.1. Classification (NCBI taxonomy): domain Eukaryota; kingdom Metazoa; phylum Arthropoda; class Arachnida; order Araneae; family Amaurobiidae; genus Amaurobius; species Amaurobius ferox. The sequence goes on along the minus strand of OX578142.1, from coordinate 103,267,196 downwards.
AACTACAAAATTTGGGAAAATTTGGTCTATTTGTTTTTCAGCTGGAGTGGATACCGGCAATTTTTACGGACCATTTCGCAAAAAAGGCAGGTTGTTTTATCCCGAATCGTACCAAAATCTAATCAGCACCAGAGTCACCCACCAAGGTGACCCACCTACCAAATAGCTTACCACAAGGATGACCCACCTACAAAATTTTCTAAAATTCGGTCAATTAATCTTTCAGTTAGAATGGATACGAAATCTTCACAGACAGACACGCACACACACACACACACAGACGGCACGCTAAAAATCGTTTTTTCGTGTTCTAGAGGTCCCAAAACGTATAGGTCCGTTGAAAACTCAAGTTGCTATTTTCGGCACAATTCCAATATTTTCCCTATACATTACCATGTATTACAGAGAAAGTAAAAATATCAATACAAACAAATTTATATTGTGCTTAATGCACTGCATTTTATGATCTGTGTTACTAATTGGTTGTACTTTGAATCCGATATAATATTATAGAAATTTAGCAAAATTTATGTTTAACTAATCAGCGCCATCTGTAGAGACAATAAAAAGTTGTAAAATGTTAAATAGTGAATATGTTTCTTGGGATTAATAATTTGTTTTTAAGAATTATATGTAAAATATATCTGTATGAATGAATAATATTAATAAAAATTGAATAATAGTTTAATAGTTAATTGAAATATTTTCCCTGATAGTAATTTAATTCGACAATTAAACTCAAAACCTTTCAAATTAAACTTGGCAACAAAAATAGTCGGGCATGTCATCAAAAGAATTTTGCCCAGAAAATTGTAATTTTAGATTGATTGTATGATACAAAATTCAAAGTAAGATAAACTCAGTGGCGGCTCGCGTATAGGCATTGTGGCACTGCGGGAGCGACAGTGCTCTCTCTCCCTCGCAGCCTCGCGTGCAGCTTCCTATGTGCGCATGCACACAACAGTCAAACACCACTCCGCTGGAACTGTGAACCGCACAGGTCCATACAAAGAGTTTTGTATCTTTGTCATAAACTGGGGACGCTGCTGGAACTGTGAACCGCACAGTTCCATACAAAAGTTTTTGTATCTTTTTCATAAACTGCGAGATCCCCAGTTTATGAAAAAGGTACAAAAATCTTTGCATTGAACTGTGCGCTTCACAGTTCCAGTGGCGTGGTGTTTGACTGGTGTGCGCATGCGCACATAGGAAGCTGTACGCGAGGCTGCGAGGGAGAGAGAGCACTGTCTCTCACACAGTGCCACAATGCCTATACGCGAGCCGCCACTGAGTTTATCTTACTTTGAATTTTGTATCATACAATCAATCTAAAATTACAATTTTCTGGGCAAAATTCTTTTGATGACATGCCCGACTATTTTTGTTGCCAAGTTTAATTTGAAAGGTTTTGAGTTTAATTGTCGAATTAAATTACTATCAGGGAAAATATTTCATTGCAAATATTTCTTAGAAAGTGCAACTTTCTAAAGGTGTGTGCATTTTTATATGCAAACCGAAGTCTTCACTCTCTGTCATAAAAGCATAATTTCCACTTTTATCCATCATGCAAGTACCTAGAAACAAGAGATATTGCTGAATTGCATTTAAACGGTGTCATATTTTGGCAGTTAAGCAGAAATTTTTAAACTGTCAAATTTGTGCGAAACAGACGTTCTTGTGTTCACATAGATTTGATTCCACCTTAAGAGACCATCCATGTATGCTCTTTTCCAAATTCTGAAGCTTAGTTATCTCCGCTTGAAATTTGTCGTGTTCATTTAAGCCTTCGCAACTCTGAAGAATTGTATACTTAAACTACCTTAAAATGGATTAATCTGAACAGTATTCTATTTAAAATAGATTTTTAAGATCACAGAAAAGATTGTGTTTAGAAACCCTTGCATGCCTCCCTATAATAAAAGGGTTGGATTATTTCGGCGCTTTACTATCCTGTCTCTCTCTCTCTCATATATATATATATATATATATATATATATATATATATATACATATATAGATATAGATATATATAGATATATATATATAATCTTTCATATATACATATATATATACATATAATAAAGATTAATTGTTACTTTTTATTTTCTGTAATAAATTAAGAAATACTTGTAATATTGATACAACGAGTTTCATTTGAAATGTTTGGGTAAAAGAAAATGGAATAACGAAAAATAATAAACCTTGATTCTAAGTCAAGGAGTCTCAGTCTAAATTTACGGAGAAGATAATTCGAGATTTCCCTCCCCCCCCCTTGAATGTGTAGTTTTGTCTATAAAGCGCTGGTCTTGTGATCCAGAGATAGTGAGTTATAACGATTCCTTGAGCAAGACTTCGTAACTTACCAAACTTTTAATATGTATTTAAAGAACGTAAATTTTGAACACAATCAATTATAAACTACGACACAACGTAAAATGCTGCGCGAATAAAGTAAAATAAGCAGACGTACGGTTCGGAAGTTTTTGGAGTTTCTTCATTGAAAACAAGTCTGGACCTGAATGCCCAAATGAAAGCTAGACTATGCCAGTCAAACAAATAATGGCTAAGTCACACAATTCAAAAAGGTAGCGCCACCTAGTGTCCTCGCTGAATTCATTTACACTGCACTTTATTTATTTTTGCTTGTTTGCACATTTTTTTTTATTCTCGTTTAATATAAGAAACATTATGAGATTTATAATGCAAGTGCGTTTAATTGTAATACAACGGCAAAATTTAAAATTAAATCAAAATGGTATTTAAAAAAAACGGCACATGAATTAACAAAAATATCTTTTGGAAGACTTTTAGAAGTTTCAAAATTTTGTGAAATAGTTTGTGCAAGTCAAGATGTTCCACATAATAAGATATCCCGGCCACTCAATCTGCTGTCTCGTACTCTAGCGTGAGTCGAGTACAACACAATAAGATAAGTACAACACAATAAGTTCAACACAATAAGATACGGAAAACAGATTTTATCACTTTTCGCCTTTTAGACAACCCCTGGGAGGTCTGTTTCCAACTATTATGCAATTTGAATATCTCACCTTCCGAGAAGCCAATGTGCTGTTCCGTTCTGGTAATCGTGGCTTCTGCCAAACCAGCCCCCACAATAAGACCTTTTTCAAACGGAGACAAATCTGGCGTTTTCCCCATTTCGCGCCATTTCTCTCGGAACATACACCGACACCAGCTTATAGTGGTGTTGCGATCACATGTACCTCCAAGTCACTAGTCAGTGTGTTGAAGACCCAGACCGTCCGACTCATCCTGAGGACTTGAGCAACTATTTGGACGGCCGGACTAGTCATTGTGTGTATATTCCCAGTGAAATTGATGTTGTGTATATTTAAGTGGACTCGGTCAAAATTTTCGCAAAACTATCAAATTTACTCTTAGAAAATGCTTGTTTTTATTTAAGTGATATTTAACTTCTTTCGTACTAAATAACTCAATAAGTTTTTATACAAAGAGAGCCACAGACTTGTAAAATTATTTCATCTTAAACACATTGCACACCGATAAATATAAATGAAAAATCGTATGAAATGTTCATAAAGCTAGTTTTACTTATAAAATGATTCAAACAGATTTTTTTTATGGATAACAAGTTTATGTTTTACTGTATACAAAAGTTCATGAACACAACTGAACTTTCACTTGGAAAATATTTTCTCGCTATGTATCATGAAATTCCATTCTATTGTATTTTCCTGTATTTCACAAGCAGATTTATGATTTTTAATATGAGTAACCAAACATATTCTAAACTTTTGCTTAAAGATTTATTTCCGCAATAGCTAAAATATATAAACTTTTCGGTTGCTGTTGAGAAACCGATTTTCAAACCTTTGTGAGGATAAATATAGGAAAATGTTTGATATTGTTCTTAGAGATTTAAACAATCTCCAAGATATTAGGAATTCAAATTATGATGGAAGCTTCAGATAGACAAATATTGCTAATTAATCCTTACACTTATCCCTTATGCACGAATCACCTGCTAGTGAGCAGAAATCTTGCACGTCCGCCTTTTGAGCTCTGTTTTGTCAAGCTAAACACCACTTATCCCACGAAAGTTCCTATTTCCCTTCAAATTGATCCATCCGGATCCAACAATCCTTTAAATCCAATCAGTTCTTTACGTTTAACGATGACAAATTTCCCGATTTAATATATGTTCCAGTTTTGAGCATCTTATAGTTTAACGAATTTGGCTGATCCAAGTTCTGAAGGATATTTGTCTTCGTGTGTTTTGATGAATTCATCGTACTTCAAACTAATATAATGCTTACTTTTGGGAGCAATAGCTCCAACAAATCACAGTTTGAATATAGGTGCAAATTGGGTATACACTATATTAACTGCCCTAAAAGTTCGGTAATATTTTGGAATTAGATCAAACACTAATGCTCACTTGAAGTTCCATTTCCAGGAGATGGAATCTCTTACATATAATTGGGTTGTACTGCCAGCCTCTCAAGGTTAAAATTCCTTAGGTTGTTGCATGCATATTTTTGAGATCATTAAAATCATGTACACATAAAACTTATGTTACACGCCTATCTGCTTATTTAAAAGTTCTTAGAAAAAAATGAGTTTTTAAGCATGTTTAAACATATATTTTCACAATTGTAGGATGCTAAAATTTAGTTACTGAACTTCACGATACAAAACACTACATTTTAAGTGATGTAAAAACTTGAAATTTGGTGAAAAAGTAAATAGATTGATACAATTAGCTTCAAAAATAGGAGATTTCAAAAATTTACTTTAGTGGGGTGCTTCGTACGAAAATCCTTCGAAATGATACTCCCGAAGAAATAGACTTGAAATTTAAAGTAAAGATAGATACGTTACAATAAACTGCTAAATCCAAAGTTAACGAGCATTTCGATTGTTCTATAAAACATTCTACAATGTGAGTCACATTTTGATACCACACACATAATATTCGATTTATCGAGTGAAATGCAAAACGACCTTTAAACAAGGCAAACAATTAGTGCAGAGACAAACAATTTAGTGCAAAGGTAGGTAATTCGATACACTTAATAACAAAATTCAATTGTTCTGGAAATTTACATTATAGGGTGTTGCACATCGATAAACCGTTCTTGATATATTTTAGTTTTAAGGCATTTTTGCTTCGCTGCCGTTTTAAAATAAGCAAGATCGTCAAATGGATAGAAAATATTTAATTTGAACTGCAACTACTTAGGATCAAATAAAATAAAAAAATATTTATCATATTTTGTGCAGTCAAATTTAATTTAATGGATTATGGAAGAAAGAAAAATGAATTTAAGTCTATAGTGAAAGCCATATGTTGCCCACATCATATTTTTATTTTCAAAATTACTTGCATATTATTATTTAAAAAATTGTTTGGATCGGCGGTTTTCAACCAGTGGTACGCGAAAAGATGACTGGTGGTACTTGGATAATTTGTAGTATTAGCATAATGCCTTTCTTCTGAAGGAAAAGAACAACTCATTGACATTTTGACGTTTCATGTAGTAGAAATTTAACGAATGATTTCAAAAACAACTCTTTAGTCAACTTCTGGATTAAATGAAATATTTTAAAGACATTGCAGAAAAATAATTATATTTATAATGCCATCTTATTTATTATACTTATGTTAAAAATGTGTAGTCTTAACTACGTATCTGTATACAAGACATATTTTTATTAGTAGTACTGAATCTTTTGAATTTTGGCTTTAGTGGTACACATTGATAAAAAGGTTGAGAACCCCTGATCTAGATGAATTTGTAAATTTCGTTCATTTGTAAACAGTGGCACATGTCTGTCAAAATAAGCAATTTTAACTCTAACACATTTAGTGTATAATGAAAACTTTAATTCTTATCATTATCATAATTATATAGCTAAAAAATGTGTTAGGATAATAAGAAATGAGTTATCAGTTTTCCTTAAATTTAAATAAAAATTTAAAAAAAATAAATAAAATAAAATCATTGTTTTACAATAACGAGATATTATTCTCATACATTACAAAATTTAATTAAAACAATAATAATGGTGTAGTACTTGAGAACTTTAAGCTAAACACTCAAATATTATGTGCTAATGTATAACTAGCACTATAAACTAGCACTATAAACTAGTACTATTTTCATATTCTGTAAATACGATAAAAATGCGTGTATATTGAAAATGAATTTGATACTTAAAATACATAATTAAAATGTAAAATTAACAGAGTAGAACCAGAATTTACTTCGTGTAGTGTATTGTGCATTCAAAAATATTTGCCATTGCTTAAACTACGCCGACTCCCATACATATACTTATGATTCAGAATCCCAGCCATGTGAGCAAATACGAGGGTCACACTGAAATTTTTGAGACAAGGGCATACAATATGCACTAGAAAAAAATTATTGGTAGGATATTTAAATTTGAACTATTATGTCCACAGACGATAATTTGTGACAACAATCACAATTTAGCTATCGTAGAATAAATTTTGAAGGAAAAGAAAATGGGGTTGACGCGAGAACATTATCGAGCTATGATTTTCTATGATTTTAAAGTGGGGATAAATCAAGAAGAATGTTTTCAACGTCTACAATTAGCATATAAAAATGATGCTCCATCTCGTGCCACTGTATTCATATGGTTTACCGGGTTTAGAAGAGGTCTAAATTATTTCCTGGATGAAGAACACACAGGAAGACCTTTGTCAGCTGTAGCCCCCAAAAATGTGTCGGCCAATCGAAAAATGTTAATCTATGACAATCGTTGTACCTACCAAATGATATAGAAAGAACTTAACATTGGATCAGGAACTATACATAAAATTATTCATGAAGAACTGCATATGGAAAAATTAGTTTATCGTTGCTTCCCCCATAATTAAACAGAATACCAAAAAGCGGAGCGTGTCAGAATCCGTAAAGAAACCGTAAAAGTACTTAATGATGGTGGGCACCGCATTATTTCTTACATCATAACTGGTGATGAAACATACATACCGTTTATTGACGCTCCAACACGTCAAGAAAGTAAAATATGGATCTTTGAAAATAACCCCAAACCAACAATGGTGAAAAGACAATGAACAGTGAAAAGAGTATGTATGCCGTGTACAGAAGTACAGGTCTGGTCAAAGCCATAAAGCTACAGGGACAGAAAACAGTTACAGCTAGCTACTACACCACTAAGTGTATTCCAGAAATTCTTCAGGAAGTGAATGTTATGGGACTCATGCTTCACCATGAAAATGCATCTTCTCATTCAGCAAAAATGACAGTCGAATTCCTTGAACAAAAATACATCAAAGTGGTAGAACATCCGACCTATTCTCCTGATCTTGCTATGTGTGTATTTTGGCTATTTTTTAATCTAAAAAAAATTTACGAGGGCGTTGTTTTCATTCCGAAGATGAGATTGATGAGGCTATAAAAGCATATTTTTCATCGATTCCAAGAAATAGATGGCTTAAAGCATTTAATCTTTGGTAAATCTGCCTGCAAAAGTGCATTGATGTTGGAGAAGAGTACTTTGAACACTCCTAAGAGTTGGTAAGTTTAACATGCACTACTTAGCCGTATCTCAAAAATTTCAGTGTCGTATTTTTTCATAAACTGAACCTTGTGTGTATTTAATTTAATTTAATATTCTGTAACAATCGAAATATTTAGTCTTCTGAACTTCATATAACTTTTGTAATCGGAATAGACCTAAGCAAAATAATTCAACAAAACAATTTATATGAAGTAAAAATAAATTATTAACATTATTTCAAAAACTAGTGACCTCTAAATCACAGAGATAACACCCTTAAATTATTAAGCTGCAACTTTTTCAATAAGTTTTATTTTTTTAACAATGTATAATGAGTAGCGTCAAAAATAGTTGTTTTAATTGAAAAATGGACCAGTTAGGTTCTGCCACATGGTCGAGTTTCAGGCCTCTAATAGAAATCCTCGGTGGGGCTTCGGGAGGGTTCTGATAGACTTTGCCCGTACTCCTTCATTTTGTTAACTACGATAGAACAATAGAATATTCGGCCTAGTGGTCAATACTATAGATGTACAAGATTTAGTTTTCCCATCTATCGGATGTGCAAAGAAACAGTCTTCTAGGTTATCAGGGAGCTTCTGGAGGGTCTGAAAAGACTGTTTGACCCCTCCTTTTCCACCTCCGGGGGATACAAACGAAATTCCGACTCTGTTCGGTTCTGTACCGTAGTCGATACAATATGTGTGCAGATATTCAGCATTTTAAGTCACAGGGGGGCTTTTAGAGGGTATGGAAAGACAAAAAATTATATATAATGATAGCCACTGTAGATTTATGATAAGGTTTTATCAATGATCTTCGTGTTCCAGAGAATAACTGAAATATTAATTACGATGCTGAAGTTATTATTTTTCATCTCCCAATATGGGATTCAATTACCGTGGATTAATAAAAGCTAACAGGCTTTAGTTGGTGTCGTTTGTTTTGCCTCCGTAGACAAGCGCCAAGACCGTTAATAGAAAAATATCCAAACTCATTTTTACGAGTCATCGGGAAAAAAAATATCCATTCCTACTGCAATGGTGGTTATAAATCGCGAATGCTCTAAAAGCGCCATTTTCAAGATTTGCTTCGGAAACTCGAATACTAAAAGTTATTTATGGATATAAAATTGGGATAGTATAAAGCTAATGTGTCCAGTACTTGATTTTCCCGACAAATTAACATATTCGTGGAAAATAGCAACACAAACAAGAAATTTATAAAGGAGCCTTCATATGCTGGCATATGGTATACACGCTTCGTTTTTGACAGAACAATTAAGTATTTTTATTGTCTTGTACATACTTATTTTGTACAGTTATACGAAATTTAGAAAAACATAAAAATGACATCTTCAGAATAAAAAGTGGAACTACTTAGTGAACACTCTAACTCCTCCGGCATTCGAAGTGGAATTCATATCTAAGCTATCTATAGTCAATTATAATACATAAAACTTCTGCTTGTAAAAAAATAAACTTTCAAAACATCCTTGTAAAAAGCAGGCATATGTCAGTTAGGTGACGACAGTTCTTTGGAGGATGTTATAAGCCCCCTTTCCCAGGCCAAAAGAACAGTATACGCCCTTAACAACTGCTAAGAACGAACTGCCAAAGTCGTTCTTAGCGGTTTTGGCAGTTTGTTCTTTTGGCCTGAAGAGGGGGCTTATAACGCACGCGAAACAACTGTTACCTAAGCCTGCTTTCTTCAAAGGAATTTTGTAAGTTATTATTTACACTCAATCTTGAGAACTAGATGTTTCAAGACAAATTTTTTGCAAAAAACAATAGTATGGTAACATTTTTGCCACTAATTTGGTACGCTAGCTTTTAAAGCGAAAACCACAAGTTTTGCTTTTCAACGATATTATGTCTTAAAGAAACTTTAGTTCAATTACTTAATTCCTAGATACAATTTAGCCAACATAAAATTTCTTTTGAAATAATAAAACATTTGCAGCAATTATTCTTAAAGTTTAATTAGCATTTTAAACGAGTCATGGGGGTAACGATACAGCTGTATCAATCTATCAATAACATGACCATGCGATGATGCATCGATATTTCGTATCAATATTTCAATACATGGCCTTACAATGCATCGATATTTCGTATCAATATTTCAATACATGGCCTTACAATGCATCGATATTTCGTATCGATTGATCAATTAATACATTACTTCACTATGCATTGATATTTTGTATCCATCTATCAATACATGGCCTTACGATGCATCGCTATTTCGTATCGATGCAGTTGTACACGATAATTACTGCACATCAATACAGCTTTCAATAAGTGCTGTACCAGCAGTTTTCCTAAATTTGTTATCATATTTTCTATTTAGTGATTTTTCTTTAATTTTAGAAAATTATAAGTCATGATTTTGTTATAATGATGAAAGCAATTCGACAAATAATATTTCTTTGCTAAAATATATTCTTAAACTTTTAGCCTGTTCTAAAAACTCTGAAACTAGTATAAGTTCTGAAAATCCCTGCGTTTTGAAAACTACGTTCAAATTAATTCCTTTAAATATTTTGTTTACTATAAACTAAATAATTGATTTTGAGTTTGTAATTAGAAGTTTTGTAATAGCAATAAGTATGCAATTTCTAGATTATTACAATTCCAAATTATTGGGAATTTTACTTTTTCAGATCATGACGCCACGTTTGATCTGGATAATAATATATTTATATTAATCTCACTAATTTAACAATTGTATATAATTAATATGCTCTCGAATTGTGTTATAATTATCTTATACTAGTATTTAAGCCTGTAAATATGCATCAATGCGCTATATTAGTACATCGTATAAACTTGCTCATCATACTTTATACTCTTTTTGTCGATACGCTCCTGGATGTCAAGTAGGAAAAAATGCACTTTAATTTAACATCTGTATATTATTTTATTTTCATATGTATAAAACGTTTTTGCATTTCCAGTCATACATCATACAAAGTATAAAAATGTGGACATTTATGAGGATTTTCACCCTTTTTAAACTATTATTTCGCAACAGAAGGGAGGAAATGATTCCATATTTTTCTTTTTTCTGCACATTAAAAATATATTATTTGAGGAAGAGATTTTAGCACATTAGTATATGCGTGCCAAAAAACATTACTAAATGCTTTCTATACTACATGCGTGCGAAATTTTCTTGTCATAATGACCTCAAGTACCAAACCAGATAATACGACAACATTTTATCTTTTTGTTGCCAGTAAATTTCAACGAACTAAAACTTTCAAACTTCAACCTGCTTTATGAGTTGACAAGAAAGAAGTAGAAACATAATTTTCTTAAAACCCCTTTTTGTTGTGAATTATAGTGCAGTTTACGATAAAATCACCCTCCCTTTAAGGTAGCATAGCGGCATGCATTAGTTACTTTAATTCGTTCAAAAAGAGCGGTTCTCAGTTCAAAATGCATATCAGCGAGGTATATTTTGAAATCATTCTAACAGAAGGAGGTATGTCTTAACCATCCAAATTTAATGAAGACAAAATTGATGAAATAGAACATGAAATGTCTAAATTATTGTTTTTAAATTGTTTGACACCCCATTAATCAAAAAATATATTGATATGATATATGATATATTGATTTGATTTGCATTTCCATTGATTATTTTATAATTTTGAGGGCGAATAAGACAGCAATGTGGAAAGAGGGAAAACACCAGCTTACTAATAACTTATTATTTTGATATGATCAAAATTTAAATTTCGCATAAAATAAACTATTTATTCAAACATATGTAAAAAAAAAACATTCCAAATTAATTTTTCATGGATTTCAATATTTAAATACCACATTCTTAAATGCAAAATTTTCGCACATTAGAGTTTAAAATACATTTATACTTACAACCAGAATTACTTTAAAATGGGTTCTAATTGTCAGTGTTATTTTTGCTTTCGTTATGCCAACTGAAAGAAGGTTTACGAAGGATAATAATGAACATGCTTGCATTTTCTGTCAAAAACTGTGAGTGCCGTGTTGCAAGAAAGGTGTTTAGACGGTATTCCCAGTTATTGGAAGGTTAAGAAACAAGAACCACTATTGTTACCACTCGACAGCAGAGGGGTGATTTGGTAATGTTAGGGTGTGCAATTTGCTGGAAAGAAAAACGATATTAAATTCGTAGATGGAAAACTAACAGTTCTTGTTACGAACAAATGTTAAGTCAACAGTCTCGAAATGGTCTTAAAATGGCCGATGGATAGGCGCGGTTTCAGCAGTATAACTGTAAAATTCATGTGCCTAACTCGTCCAAAATTTGGTTTAATCTAAACAAATAAAATTACTCGAATATTGGCCAAAAAAATACCTTGATCTAAATTGAGGATATATGGAACATACTGACATGGAATGTTTATAAAACAGCCGTCATTTCATGAATATTAATAGTTTAAAAATCAGCTGTTCTTGAATCGTGAAATTCTATCAATATCAAATATATTCAAGACTTATATGGCAGCTTGCTACAATGCTAAATATAGATGGGGAAAATATTAAAAATCATCAACTTCTAAAAGTGACATAAATGATATAAAAGTCCAGACAGGTATAATTATTTCGCAATTGATTTATCCTTTAAACCTACACAAATATTATATAAAGGATAAAAACATTTTACATTTATTGTATATAATTTATAGTAGCATTTTTAAATGTCATCTACTTTTATTATATTGCAATAATTGCATCTAATTTTACTGAAAAAAATTACAAGAAAGCCATAACTATTTCGCTCAATGTATAAATAATACCCTAACGCAAAAATGAAACCATAAATAAGCCTACACAAATATACATAAACATTACCCTACATATAAAAATACAACTTCACACTAATATATAAATACAACATAAGAACTTTTAGAAAACATAATTTATTAAATACGTACTTCATACCATTTCTCTAGTAAAAAAGTTCAAAGAGAAATTCATATTTATGCTAACCACAAAATGAAATCATACCCAGCATTAAGTGAATTTTCTAAATGTAGAAAACAACTGAAATTCACAAATGAAACCCAGATGCGGTTACTTCGATATCTCCACACGTCTCATTAGTGTGGAAGGAAGATAATTTCTCCTTTCTCTCTAAGTCGATCGTTTTCTTGTACCTCTGGAATTTTCCCTCATTTGCGAGAGTCTTTAGTTTCAATGACCTTCCTCTGCTCTCATATCTAATCTGAAAAGTTCCAGAACAAACTCAAACTTTGGAATATTATGCAGTCGCCACTTATTACAGCCAAAACCTACGACCCAGGGTGTATCTTATTAGAATGTTCTACAAAGTAAATGGGGGAAATAATATACTACACGTATATTAACAAAGTTGAAAACTCAAAATTATTTGTTAGTAAATAGAAACAAGCATAAGCAAAAAAATAAATTAATTTTCATTGTTAAATTGTACATTAGAGTAGATCGAAAAACATTATTTATCTTTAATTTTAAAATAAAGTTTCGCAAAAGTTGTAAATATTCTTCACTAAAAACACTGATTAAAAGGAAATATTTAATATCGTCCTGCCGTCGCCGAGAGGCAAAATATTTGAAAACTAAAAATTGATAAGAAACAATTTGATCACTGCAAAACAAATATATAATGTGAAAAAAATTAATAACACGTAAAAGACGTAGATACTACTCACTAAACACATAAAAAATTTAAATTGCAAATGAAGCATATTTTCTGCTTTCTAACTGGTGTCAAAATTTGAAAAAAAAAATTGGAACAGAAAATGCAAATTACTTAAACAAAATTATGCAGGCTTTTCATTTACTTTTAATTGTAACGTTTAGGCATAATTAATTTGTACTCAAAAGATTTTTGTTTTTGTTTTATCACAATTTTTAGCAGTTTTTGAAATGTTTACCCCCTCCGTCAACAGCAGACAATATTTTTAAAATATTAAACTCAAAGGGTTTTTTTTTTTAGAAATATCTGAAAATTTTTCACGATATTATTTTATGCCTACAGTAAAATGTTGTTAGGCTTACCCAAATTAAATATGTGGCTAAAAGAAAAAATTTGATGTAGGCAGCACATGACTTTCCTTATATCATGCAATGAATTTACTTCTTTCACAGTGAAAATATGATGTATAAGTTCCACGACACAGTGTTTTTAACGTTGATTTGACGTACATTTGTCGCTTTTCTGGATGACAACATGTAAAACTATTTCAAAGTATCCAATTCACTTATATTTCACGCAATTCTAAATTGACTTATCAATATATATTCCTCAGTAAGCAATATAGTTCATATTAAAATGTGTTAATAATTAATTCATCAATTGGGCATAATTTTTGCAAATTTGACGATATTTTCGTCCATCTAGGGAGAAGAGCATTCCTTATATTCTAGAGGGTATGCCCGTCATATGACAGAATTCAAAATTTGCAAAACATTGCCTCCTATTTAGCAACACTTTTATCAATTGGGCGACATTTTCGTCAACTTGGCAACATTTTAAAAAGTGACCAAAATGGCGATATTCCACTAAATTTGTCGTCAAAATTTCGCCAAGCGTTAAGGAAGCAGAAATAGATTATTCTTACAGTAGATTCTTATATTTTTTCCAAGATATTAAATTTTCATAAATTTGTCATTTTCATTGATTTAGCGTCATTTTTATCAATTTGACGATATTTTCGTCCATTTGGCAAGATTAAAAAGTCACCAAGTTGGCGATATTTCGCCAAATGCGTCGCCAAAATTTCGCCAAGCGTTATAGATTGAGAAATCGATTTTTTTTTATAGTAAATAAATGACTATCTGCGTCCAAATACAAAACTATTGCTCAAAGCATCTTCTCTCGTGAATAGAACAAAATAGATCCAACAGAATGATGTTAACACATATTTCGCATAATATTACAATATTACATATGAAAAGGGAACATGTTTTATAATTGTTAATATTTTTAATTATGCGATTTTTTGATATATGTGCGATATCTCGAGAACAGGCTGGTGCTGGCGTTCTAAAATTTATGTTGATCATTTTCTAGTAAGAAATTACAAAAGAAATGATTATTTATTTAATTTTATTGAAGGTTTTGACTTTTTTGATTTTCATTTATTATTTGCTTCAATTTTTTATATAAATTAGAAATGGCATAAGAAATTTACGAGTCTATGTATTAAGGGAAAAGAAAATAATTATTATGGAAACCTAATCTATCCTGAACGTAATATGCAAATATAAATTTTTAATACCCTTGAAATTTTTAAGTAATTAAAAAAATAAATTAACTAGTGAAAAATATTTGTGAGCCGTCTGTTTGCTTACATGCTTTCCTTGATTTTTATACTCCAATTAAACTGGAGTTTACCGTGAAATGTGATTCTTGGCATATATTAATCGATTGCACGGAAAAACGCAAAACCAGGATTACACGATAATAAAATTGCAAATTGATTTCATTGAAATTCAACTATTACGGTAAAAAATACCGGATAAACAGTGGTTTTTCCGACATCCAATGCTTCGGAAAGTACGATAGTCCGGCACTCCTCTGAAACTGCGTTGGTGTTCAGAACCGCCGACAGGTAGGAGCAAAAAGATGCCTTGCGTAGGGCTTGTGGCCTCATGTTGCATAAACAGTTTATGCAGAATAGTCAATAATTTGTCAAATAGGGGTAGTAAGGGGCGTGCATTTGTTGCATAGGAGCCCTAAAATTCTGTCGGCGGCACTGTTCCGGTTTATTCAGCTGCACTAAGGTACATTTACTGTAATAGACTTAATACTTTTATATCCAGATTTGCGTTCATTAAAGTTTTGCTTATTATTTTTAAATTAATTTAAATATTTTTCCCCGTACTGAATAGTGTCATTGAGTCTGTGTAATGCTTTAGGCAGAAAAGTATCACATTTATCGTCCATTACTTTGTTTTAAATTATTTAATTTCCGATTTTAATTCGACATCCGATAATACGGCAAATTTGGTAATTCAGTAGCGTGGAAGACCAGAAGTTTACTGTATATTTTATGTCATTTGTAACCTATCGAAAATATATAACATAAAAGTATTTGCAAATTTTTTGTCCCCGGTGTTCTATCTACCCAAATTATTTCACCAAGCTTCGCCATTGCTTCACAGTGCAATTATCTACCAGCAGCTGCAGATATTTCTGGTTTTTCAGCAAGAATGTGCTCCTGTGAATGTCGCTAACAGTAGTTCCGGGTGGTATTTTTTATCAAACGCAGTTCCAATTATCGACTGGCTATATCAAGGTCCCTTTATTTAAAGAAAACGAAAAATTTATGTGGATCTTGGTTCGCGCAGTTTACAGACGAATATAACACTGTTAATGAGTTAACATAGTTAAAGAAAATTGGAATTAAATATTTGTGTATGTGTTTAAAAATTTAATTAAATCTGCGGCCAAAAAAATTATAATGTTCGGACAAAAAACGATGCTTTCATTGGACATCATATTTATAGGACAAATGAGTTACTTTCTATATATTTTCATTATATATTTCTAAACCTAGTTTAAACAGTGTCTGTATTGCTGATTTAAATATTATAATATAGCAATGCTAAATAAACGTTATGGGCATTTAATGTTTCTATTTTATTCACAAATATAGTGTGGTTTTATATTTATAAGACACACTTTATCTGCATAACTAATATATTTCAGGATTTTTTCGTGATAACAAATTTTATTTTAGGTAACTATTTCCTTTTCATCTTCTAACATTTATATTTTTATCTTTGCAGAGACTGTCGTGTAGTTAGAGATCCTCAGACTCTTAAATCTAAAGGATATGGCTTTGTGTCGTTTGTTAAGAAAGCGGTAAGTACCATTAGCATATTCCAGTACAGAAGTAAAAAGCATGTGCGTTACAGGAGTTTACAGTTTTAAAAACCTTTTTGGTAACCGACGAAGTATAAGTTCATCTTCTTGACACTTGAAGCCGAGTGTGTGTTCCAAATTCTCTCGTATTGCTCTCCTCTATCAGTCTGAGCTCAATCTTTTTAAATTTGCACAGGCTACGTGATATGATTAACTTCGTGGGGCAACATAGAGGTTCTTAAAATTACAGCACATAGCACTTTTTCCAGCATTGAGAATGCCCCTTATATGCGTGTTCTGTGGCAATGAATTTCAACCA
The DNA here is from genome assembly GCA_951213105.1 of Amaurobius ferox. Classification (NCBI taxonomy): domain Eukaryota; kingdom Metazoa; phylum Arthropoda; class Arachnida; order Araneae; family Amaurobiidae; genus Amaurobius; species Amaurobius ferox. Next base: position 103,250,494 of record OX578142.1, on the reverse strand, counting down.
TCTAAAGTTACATTCTCTACATATCAACCAGAAAATCTGTGTTTATGGTTTTCTCATTAATATATAAATAGCGTGATTATAAAATCAGTGCTGCCAGCAATAAAATTATAAAATCAATGAACGGCGGATTTATAGTTATTTACTTTTAAATCTATAATTATTTTCATAATGTTCTCAGTTAACGTACATTAGAAAAACAATGAAACTAGTTCCAAATTTCAATATTTTTAATATAAATTAATGAGCAGCATTTGTAATCATGTATGTGTGTGACTACTTATAATTTATCTTTCCTCACAGTCCTGATGAAATCCGAGGCCTAAAATAACATATTTATTCCGCTATTTCTACAGAATGAAGATTACCAATAAAACCAAACCCATTCCAGCAACTGCTGAATTCAGAACGAGTATTGGTAAAAGAGTAAGTAGAAATGCAGGCAATAGAAATATAAATCCTGCGTTTGTCGCACTTCTTATGCCAAAATTGTCTCTGGAAGAAGCCAAATTGTTCTTGAATCTTCAGTCAAGTTGTCAAACTTGGTGATAAATCGCTGGCATCGGCAACTTTCCTCTTCATGTGACAACCATGTTCCAAACATAGGTGATAAATTGCAAATTATGGCAACCTTCACACCATTTATCAACACTGCTGAATTCTAACCGATGTACCTGAATATTTATTTTCATGGGTCATTTCGGAATCAGTATAGAAAAATAAACATGTTTTCTTCGGAAAGAAGTATAACCTTTACATATACTCACAAAACGTTATATTATGCACATTAAATGCACATTTTATTTATGTATTGCGTAGCGTTATTGATGTGTCGCATGAATATATGTATTTCAAAAGTTATTCCTATACAAAAATAAACTCTTTAGAGTGTGCTTGGCGACATTGCCTGTTTTGAGAAATTTAAACTTTTTGATTTTAGAAATTTAAATAATATTACAAAGAAATCATACAAAAAAATTTATGAATATATTGTATTCATAAAACAGCATTTATTTATTTTATAATTAAACAGTAATGAATTCATTTATTCAAAAATAATGAATTCATTTTAATATTCAGCTTTAATAGGCCCATTCTCGCGCAAATTAAATTTTAATGAACGTTTATTTAATGTAGTTTATTTGCAATTCAGTATTCAAACTAGTTAGTGCATCACTGGAATAAAATATATTTTAACTATGCAAGTTTAAGTAAAACTATAGTTGGAATACATTATACGCAGCCACACAATTCGATTAGATTATATAAATCGCAACACTTTATTTATAGAGTAATGCATTATTTCAATATTCTTATAGAGTATGTATCATTTCAATATTCAAGATGTGAACACATATTACGCTTATACCGCATAAAAATTAGATAATTTGACTCAATTCTTGAATTGGCTAACTAGGATATTTAGCTTGTATAAACATAAATTTTAAGTGCTTAACTAATGCTATAGTTAATAAACATTGTAATGTGCAAGAGCTTCATACTTGGACAAGATTATAAAATCCCATTCTTTTGTTTTAAAAGACAAAACATATTTATACGATAGTGAATATTGTTCTGCATTTGGGTTACTTCTGTGCCCATAATAGGATATTTTTTCAGTGGGTGCCATCTCACGTAGACATTTACGGTAATGAGGTTTTGGATGGTCTGGTCAAGCAGGGCAGCCTTAGGAGTTCTATTGACGGTGACTGTCTTTCTTTCTCGGAACTTGCCTCTCAAGTCAAACTTGAAATCAACTCCACTTGGAGAAAGGCCCCCGTGCATGAGTGGTATGATTGTAGCCGCCCTGGGACTGCTTTGATTGTGGCAGGCAGTAGGGGAGAACAGACGGCTCTGGCCAGACTCCGCAGCGGCCATCTTCGTGCTCTTCGGCATGTGTTAGGTTCTAAGGTTTACCCCCTTTGCCCGAAGTGCAATCTGCCTTGACATGTATTGGATGGCAGAGGAGTCAGCTGTACTCCAGTCCTGGAGTAGTTCTTCATCTTTTGAAGACTACTTCATGGACTTGATCTGATGTTGCTGTCGGTCAAGTGGGATAAGAAACAACAACATATTTATATCAGAACAAAATCTTTGAAACCAAAATGAAAAAATATTTTCCTACATAATAAAAAAATGTGATACTGTGGGAAAACAACACAAATTACAGCTTCCATATATCAATATCTCGCTGAAAATTATTAAGTTTTCTGCTATTAATAAATAAAATAAGCATGCCAAATTTAATATAATTCAATTGATTATTTTGAAAAATATCGCTCGTCTTTTAGCATATAACATTTAATAAAGTAACATTTCTTATGTATCGTGATAATTACTAAACAATGGTGTCCAAACTAGTACTTACAAAGCGTTTACTTACTTGATTACAGTGAATATATATGGCACGAACCTTTCTATTTTAGATTTAAAACGCGTAGTGTCTCAATGGCACATGCTACCGTTCTGTCAATGATGTCATTCGCTTCTAAATAAAAAAACACATATAAAATAGTTATTTCTGATAAAAGTTAACATAATTTTTCTATAATTATTCTTATATTTTTTATGATTTCTGAAAAACTGTTGAAAACATTGAAAGCGTTGCTTTCTTGAGTTCTCCTCAAAAGCCCATAAGCCTCCAACACTGATTCAAATAATCACACCAAATTCCATTCAATTTACTTGAATTGTTCTGTAGATATAACACTCTATATAGGGAAGTGAAATTTCCAAAATCTCGAGAATAACTCAAGAGGATTTCTAAAAAATAATAACCTTTTGTTTATGATTATAAATACTTATAAAGAGTATTTGGTAATCTATATTTGATATCGATAATAATAAAAATATTTGATAATCTATAATAATAAAAAAAAATGTCTGACGGGTAGCGACAAAATTTGGTAGAGGTAATTCGGGAACCAGGACTGTGCGCCTCGGCGAGATTGTTTTTAAATTCGAAATCGAATTATAAATCTAATTGTCAAAATTCGGTCTTATCCCATATACCAATAGTGCTGCCAATTTTTGGCTGGCACCACGCCATCTATTACATGCTACTAAAATTAAAACTAACTTCAGCTAATTTATCTTTAATTGAACCCGTTACAATATTTCTCTACACATTATACTATGTATGTAGAGAAAGTAAAAATTATAATTTTTAATAACTTTTATTATAATTAACCGAAATTCATAGAATTCTGAACTGTAAATTATGTAAATACAAATGCCTGATGAATTGTTCATCAACAAATCCACGTACTGTAGGGGAAGTAAAAATAATGTGTGGACAACTCATAACTTTCTCTACATAATGCAATGACTTTACTTCTTTAACAGGTGCACAAAATCCTCGAAACAATGCTTTTGCCATTGCATTAGCATCACATAAATTGAAATTGCGTGCTTTTAACGACTTATTAGTCCAAACAAAATGACTTATTCATATTCACATGCAAAATCCTCATCAAGGCGCGACAGCCCAGTGGTTAGTGCGCGGGAATTTCACTCGGACGACCCGAGTTCGATTCTCGCCTCTGCCAAAACTGCCGCCGTCACAACCTGCTGCAGCAGGTGCAATGTTTCTGTCGGTAATTTCCCCAAACGCTGGCAGAATTTAATATTCGCACGATGTTCTTCAAACTCCGTTTTCGACGAACGAGAACGACTTCAGTTCACAGACATGCATTGTCTGGAAAAACACCTGCTTCTTCCTTTTCACATCTCGCGTCACATGTGCCTCTATGCACGATAAAATAGTTCCCCTGTCCTCCAATCAGGGTTGAAGATATCAGCACAGTCTCCGAACTTTTGTATCCTACCTTGTATATATATATATATATTGTAAAGAGCCTTGCTGCCCCAACGAGGAATCGAACCCTTGATCTCCGAACTGGCCAGCCGACGTTCTGCCGTTGAGTTATTGGGATGACATTACAAGCGCTTATCGTTGAAATGGACCCTGCAATATATTATCATAACTATCAGGAACCTTATTCCCCATTACGGACAACTGCGATTCCTCCGAAACTTTCTGTATAACATGTTTGCAAATATTTTACAGTGTATCAAAATACACGTATTATATATACTATACTATCCCTTCTAACATGGCGAACTTACGACCCCATAACGAAACTTATTTATCTCACGAACAGTAAAATTCACTGCAATATGAATAAAAAATATTAAATTTATCATTTCCTCGAAGCGACAGGGATAATCAAAGAAATTAAACTTAATTATAAGTGCAGATTTTTTGAGTTATTGAATTTTTGACAAGGTGGCATTTCCATCGATTTGACAATTTCTTATCAATTTTGTGTTAGTTTTCCAAAAATCGCAAGATCTTCACATTGTTTTACCAAGTGGGACAGACTGACATATACAGACCCTACTGAAACATAATAAATTTAAAAAATAAATTCACATCGAGCTTGGTTAATATATTTAGTTTCTTTACATTTACAAGAGTTACTCATCAAAAAGGGCTGCCATATTCAAGCAACTTTTAATTATAAGCCTCATACGGGATTCCTAATTCTTCTACATCTCAGGACCTGATAAAACTTTATTCAACACTAGTGTTTAAGGCCTGTCAAAGACGGAGATGCTTATACTCTAAAATAAATAAGTGGCAATATTTTTAACACGTATTATTTTGTTTAACAATGAATGGCACGTAGCGACGAGAGTAGTCGTATTAATTGAAAATTGGCACAGTTAGGTTCTGTTCCGTGGTCACTACTATAAGTATGCAAAGTTTCAGCCTTTTAGTTCACCAGGGAGTGGCCTTCTAGGATGTCTTCGAATTTTCCAACTTTCTGTATTTCCTTCACTCCCGAGGAAGCAATTGAAAATCTGAGTTAGAGTGTGTTCCATAAACAATACAATAAACGTGCAAATGTGTCGCTTTCTTTGCCAATGAGAAGCTTCTTGACGGCCTGCAATGCCTTTTGGAAAACCCCATTTTCCGCCCTTCCAGGACAGAAATCAAACATTCAGCTCCATAAGGGTTTTCCCATGATTGATAAAGTGTGCAAAGATTCAGTCTTCTCTGTCATCGGAGGCTTCTAGACGACTTGGAATGACTTTTAGAAAACCCCATTTTTGGCCCTTCATGGAAGGGAATCCTTTAAGTATTTTTTCTGTGATTGATATTATAAGTGTTGTTGTTGAGACCCAGACAGTCCGACCTACCAGAAAGGTGTAAGGTAACCGTTTGGACGGCCGGGAAGTGCCACCCAATTTAGATTGGAACCCAGTGGGGGAGACATCCACAGGGATCGTACCCTCCTTCCCCTACCACCAACCTCTCGGAAGGACTTACGGACCCACATGTTTAACGTGATCGTACTCCACAGGAACACGGTGGCAATTGTGGCAGCGTGCAAATCCAGCGCGCAAACCTCCGGGCTACCGCGCCCGAAATGTGCCAACAGCACGCGGTGTTCCCAGGTGGTCACCCACCCAAGTACTAACCGCGCCCGATGCTGCCTGACTTCAGTGATCTAACGAGAATCGGTGTTTTCAGCACGGTAGGGCCGTTGGCGATATTATAAGTGTTGAAGACCCAAGCCGTCCGGCTCATCCGAGGACTTGAGCAACCAAAAGGACGGCCGGATATTATAAGTGTGTAAAGATAAGTGTGCAAAGATATTATAAGTGTGTAAAGATTCGATTTTCTCTGTCAACTGAGGGCTTTTGGCTTGCAGTAGCTTTTTGTGTGGCCGGGAATTCAATGAGTGTGTGAAGCTTCAGTCTTCTAGGTCACTAGGGGACGTCTGAACACTCTGGACAAAAGCAAGTTAGACTATTATATAGATTGCTTTTATACAGCAGAGTTCTAACAAGAAAACACTTAGTTGCTTCAATTTATTTTTACAATGGAATCCAGCTATCACCATCGGGTGAACATGTAGGCCAAAATTGCATTTTAACAGTGTGTTTTCAATTGGTTTACCAATAGTTTTCTATGATATCACATCTCGGAATTCCAAAAAAGATAGCAAAGGATTAATTCATATTCACATAAGAGAGTAAAAACTTTTAAATTTAAATGTGAATTAAGTATTGAAAAAACCTGGTCCCCAAACAGCTTGACGCCACATATTTCAGTTGTCAAAATCATATCCACTATGCCATGATACCATACATCAAAATTTCATATTAAATAAATGACTATCTGTAGCAGTTCTATTAAATAAATGGCTGTCTACAGCAAAACGCTGGGAAAACAGACTATACACAATATAGAACACGAAAATTGACCTTATTTATTTTCTTATTTAAATGTTTCTGTTTTCGAAACCAGGTTGTTCAAGTCTCATGTTATTAACAAAACATCTAAAATATTTAAAACATTCTATTCATGTAAAAATATATATCATGAATACTTAGACCAAAGAAAGTATTTCAATTTAAAAATTAAAATGATTCTTCATTACTTTACATGGAGAAACAAGTAATTCCGAGATCTTAAAAGATTGCAAGGTATATAAAATTTATGAATTAATACGTTTATGGATTCAAACAAAGAATGAATAATATCAGCGATTTTAAGTAGATGTGGGTTTTTATCTAAAGCATTTATTGCAACTAAAATACGCCAACCGATGAATCAAGCAAATTAAGCATTTCACTTTTAAAGAGTATGAAACAGAAACTACATATATAAACTCCAATTCTCCTGAGTGCGCCGTGGTGTACATAAAATATCGTCTCTGGTTGTATTTTAAGTATCTAAATGAAGAATTATAAAAGATTTTAAAACTGGAGTACCATAATTTCCAGAATCTACTTTGTATGTATGCAGATAGATACTTTTTCTTTTCTTGATATACGTGTACATTTATTAATAATAATCCAGCATATCATTTTAACCTATAAAATAGAATTTCATCCTTTAATATGCCTACGTGGTATATTTGAAAGATACTCTTTACACTGATAATAATAGAAATAAAGTTAAATGAAAACTGATTTTTCCAAGCATTTTTATGGTCTTCAATTTTAGAACACTAGAACAAATACCCGGCGTTGACCAGGATTTTAGATGCAAAATTCTGAATGAAATTACACAGGAACTCGCAGCGTAGCCAACGGCCCTACCGTGCTGAAAACACCGGTTTTCGTTAGATCACCGAAGTCAAGCAGCATCGGGCGCGGTTAGTACTTGAGTGGGTAACCACCTGGGAACACCGCGTGCTGTTGGGGCGCGGTAGCCCGGTGGTTTGCGCGCTGGATTTGCACGCTGCCACAACTGCCGCCGTGTTCATGCGGAGTACGATCACGCTAAACATGTGGGTCCGTAAGTCCTTCCGAGAGGTTGGTGGTAGGGGAAAGAGGGTACGGTCCCTGTGGATGCCTCCCCCACTGGGTTCCGGTCTAAATTGGGTGGCACTTGCCGGCCGTCCAAACGGTTACCTTACACCTTTCTGGTAGGTCAGACGCTCTGGGTCTCAACAACAACAATAGAAACTCGCAGCAAATTCTCGGAAATACAAAAAACGTTTTAACAACAAGCCCGTTTAGAAAAAAGAGCATGTTGAGATGTTACGACTTCCGAGAATGTATTTCCCTCTTGTATACCGCATATAAAATTCGAATTCGAATTCTGGTTTTATCCGTATTGGATGCCTTAGAATGCGCATCAACTATTGTTATTAGCACTATTGTTATACGCATCAACTATTATTATAGCGTTTTCGCATGTGTGTGTAGTTTAAGTATCTACTGTAGCTCAAAAACTATGCCTAAGAATTTCGTGCAATTTGCAATCAATAGGTCATACGTTGGTACTAATTAAATTTTGGTACAAATTAGAAAACTAAAACTAACCATTTTAATAACCCGCAAAACTCTAAAAACACAAAAAATAAATGTGCTTAAATACATTAATTGCTTTTCATACGTGATATTTATGTGAATTTGTGCTGATTAAACCGTTACCGAAATATTCAAAGTATTTTCAGAATATTTGCTACTTACTTAACGTCATTTAAAATGCACCAAGTAACAAATATTCTATCAAAGCTCGAAATATCTTACAATATATAGTCACCAATTGGAAGAAAAATAATTTAAGCTGCAAAATTCTAGGTAATTTAAAAACGATTAAACAAAATAAATTGCATTTTAAATAATTTGCATTTAAAATTACTAGTATAAATATGGTTGCATGCAAAAGCTAGCCCGATACCACAACTAGGTCAGTTATGTCCCCACTTAGGCACCGCAGAGTTCATTTTAAACCATACATTGTATGCAATGCGGTAATCACAATAATATCTTTTAAGTGGCATAAGAAAACAAAAAAAATGTTTCAATTATTCATTCAAAAAATTCAAAACATTAAAGTGTCTTGCTCCTGCTTAATACTACTTAACTTCATTCACAAGAGACAGCTGTTCAGAGTGTTAGTAATAGGCATTTTCCGATGTGCTCCTTGTACATATATTTACTGTTTAAACTAGGTAGTCATTTTAAACTGGGGGTCGGAAAAATAAATACATATATTGCTAGTTTCTTCGCTTGTAAATTTTAGCAATGATGTTCCAAAGATAGACTCTTAATTTCTATTTTAAAAAAGGTATTTTATATTGAAGAAAAGTCTGTTAATAATCAATATTATAAGTATTTAATTTAAATTAAATATTATATTTATTAGCACTGTTATACATTGCTATTATATTGTCAGTACTGTTTTCGAGAATTTTTTTAGCGGGGGGGGGGGGGCATCAGTTACGGCTACTCGGTGCGGTGGGTCCTGTGTAATTTTTAAATGTGAAAGGGGGGGGTCTTGAGACCAAAAAGTTTAAGTACCACTGAACTAAAGGATAGCAACATGTTCGCCTTAACTTGGCGTTCTTTTGATATAGAATTTTATTTGCGAAAACAGGCGTTATCAATCTCAAGATTTTGTTTTTTAAAAGTTGGTCTGAAATCCAAATATCTTTAAGATATATTTAAGTTATATTTATTTAACGAGCTTTCAGCTAATAGATAAAATTTAAATTTTGTGTCGTTAACTGTTAATTAAAAAAAATGTTTTCTCAATATAATAATATTTATGATCATACAATAAGATCTATTTCTGTACTCATTTGTCAATATTACGTTTTGACAAACTTTTATCTGTTATCTTACTATTAAGCCGTTATAAAAGCTGCGTGAATAATTTCTACGATTAAATTATTTTGGATATTTATTTTCAAAGTAAGTCATAATTAATGAGAAAAAGCTGATATCTTAACAAAATAAAACATATATAGTAGTTTACAAAGTATGTTCACTAAAACTCCGTGAAGGAATTAATACTGCGTTGGTACTCACTGCAAGGACTTACAATTTAGCACAGGGATGGTATTCTCTGAGAGAATTTAATATAATGGTGTTCCCTGGGAGAATTTAATATAATGCTGAAGCTCCCTTAATGGATTTAATATAATGCTGGTACTCCCTGAAAGAATTTAACATGGCGCTAGTGCTTCCTAATGGTGAAAAGTTGCGAATCCTTAGTCTTAACCATTATATCATCAATGATTTATATATTACCTGCGACAATTCATTGTAATAATTATCTGTATATATTTCTTTTAATATTTAAATATTTTATGATCATTTAAACTACAAAGGGAAGTCATTGACGCTCGCGAATCCCCAGAGCTTCCTTCAGGAGCTCTTTCGGTCTGCTTGCTACGCAGGCATAATACGCCCATTGAGGCTCCTTCCCTTCAATCAATCAATTACCGTGGGCGAGGGGCCGACCGATTGGATTTACAACTTAACTGTGCCTCACTACAGATTATGATATGCATTATAAAATTATACCATTACTAAATATAAACTTGCTATTAAAACACAGAATGCTATAGATACCGAAATTAAGTTACCGATTATAGCAAGAAAACACACTTTCTTCTACCCACCATGCAACATGAAAAAACGTACATACACTAATATGCTTAAATCTATCAAAAATTATATGTTAAACTTTTTGCATGGCAACCTATACACCCTAACACTTTTTGCACGGAGCAACCTATATACATAATACACACACAAACTTAACATTACTCAAAATAAAAGAACTTTGATGTGGGTAATAAATATTCCTTTAATGGTTACACATAAGATAAATACACAACTAATATTATATCACACACATTAAAACATACAGGATGTAATGCAATGAATACCTGATATCTTAATAGATTATTGTCTAAACAATACAGGATGCATATATAGACAAATAAAGCGTTCATTTTCCTCTAAAATAAGTACAAATATTTTGAATTCGTCTCCGTGTCCAATTATTTGTATTGATGTTATTCGCCCAATTTTTAAAGAGTACTATAGAGAAATATATTCCTTAGTCATTATTGAAGATCGCCAATCCCCGGAACTCGATTTGCAAGCTCTTTTAACCCGGCCCCAGTTTGCAAAGTCCACGGGAACACATACCTGTTCCCCCTTCCCGAAACATGACAGCCTACCAACAGCTCTATAGCGTTTTCAATTTTCATTCTTAGTGCTATAAGATAGTTTTCGCTTCGGTGGAATTTTAAAATAATGTAAGGAATCGAATCTGAGTTGTATTAATAACCATAAAAATATTTAATTCGAAATTTAACTCATTGTACAACGCACACGGTTTTAAATGTAAGCAAACTAAATTATTTCAATTAAACAGATAGTTAGCATGCTGAAAGTTCAAACAATTGTGATCATGAAAATTTTATTTTCTTAAATACTTCGTTAATTGTTTATAAGAATCAAAAGTAAGACATAATTGTTAACTGCATTTATAATTGCATTTTGATTGCAAATATTTATGACAACAATAGTTGCGAAACGCTCTGTTTATGAGAATCAACAACAAAGCATATCATTGTCCTCCGCCATCTCTGTAACATCTCTGCCAGCAACCAATCACAGAGAAGTTGGAAATCGGCTCGACCCATTACATCTTTGCCTATACTGGCAATGCAAAACTTTATTAATCAATTGATTGATTCAATTAATATTCAATTAATGATTTGTGGGCAACTACATGTAAATACGTTTAAACTGATTTCACATTTCGTTGGTATTTAGATTCAAACTGAGGGGATTGAAACTGATTTGGAAAGTGGATGTTCTTTCAGTTTCGTGCATTAAGTGGAAATATAAAAATTGCATTGTTTGTAGAAGATATGGCCAATATACAGACTAAAAACAATGGATCAAACTTTACGAGGTGGTAGTACACACCAAACCAAACATTTTTTGTCATAGTTTACCGGGTCGGAAATAAAAAGTAAAAGCGGCAGTGAGCGTTTAATGGTGGAACCGATGAGGTGAAGCGGAAACACAAGAATGACTTAGAAGTTATAAAATGAACAATTAATAAACAATAATTACTGTAATGGCTCAAAAGAGCGACCGCCAACCTGAATGCACGTCTCACAGCGGCGATGGAGGGATTGGCGAACTCTCTCGAACAGACCAGGCATGTCGCGCACTTCGGCAGCAACGGCCGAAATCCTGACGAAGAGTCGCACTTCAGATTCAAGGGGATTGCCATATACGAGACCCTTGAGATAGCTCCACAAAAAGAAGTTAAAACACGACAGATAGGGCTATCGTGGGGGCCAAGCTATGGACACCATTAAGGGCCCACTGGCACCTTTACGTTTCATTTCCTACCAAACTATGACCAAACATTCCAAACTATGACGAAAATACTTGGTTTCGTTTGTACTATCCCCTCGTAAGGTTTGGCTTATCTTTTTTTGAATCACCCTGTATAAATTTGGTTTAATTAGGCTGAGATTGTTGGAATTAAGATTTAAATTGTGTCCGTTAATGTAGAAAGTTGTTTCCGCAAATGACGAATTCCGGTTTTGCGATTTGGGGGCAGAGAGTCCTTATTACGCTCGTTGTGCCAATGTACGCGGATTGCATGCAATTTTCACTGATATTTATACGAATAAAATTTATTTATTTTGTTATTTTATATAACTACCTTGCACTACCTTTATACTACTACTCTCGAGCAACTACGAATACATTTTTTAGTTTCAAATAAAGCATTCTTACATATATGTATAAAACCTATTGATATTAATAGTGCATTAATTTTCACGCATAAATAGTTTAGGTAACGTATTTTTTATATATCCAAATGTAAAAAACTGAAATACATAAACATAAGGAAGAGCACTTTGGAAAACATTTACAATTAACCTCTTCTTAAGCTTTGTATTTCATTTTGAAATTCCATCTTTTAATTACTCCTCATATTTTCATCCCCGAACTTTAAGAGATTCTACATCGTAATTAAAAGATACTACTTTTTGCTTTTATTTTTTTTTTCATAAATTTTCCGCGTCAGCACACTTAAAATATTAAATAAAACGTTCACAAAGATAACCACTTCATTTCTATAGAGTATACTCTGTATAGTAAAGATATAGGTAAAAGTCTCTATAGTCTGTTATACTCTTTATAATGACGTTATTTTTTTTCGATAAAATATATTTCATATAAAGTAACTTTATAAAAGTAGGAGTTCCCTGCGGATATCACCATGCATTCGTGCATGTCTGCGAAATATTTTTTTAGCAGAATCTTGAACAAGAAAGAAATTTTTCGAATATGATACTGAATAAAACTACATTCATTATTCACAGAATAACTATTTTAGTTGTCTGCTCAAACTTTTCTTAATAGCATTCATATTCTCAGTAGTATATACATTTTTATGCTTTTTCTGAAAAAAAAAATCATGCTACTGAAAAATAGATTTGGAGAATTCCCGAGAATATGCCTCGTGAAAGAATAGAGCGAAATAATAGCTATGTATCAACATCGTGAGTTTAACACCATGGAGTAAATTAATAAAATTTGAACGAAGCATTCAAGTAAAGCAAGTGTCAGCAAATATACACAAGATCACATGTAGAGAGGAGTTACTAATCGCATGCACTGCCTACTCATATAGAATAAATTTATTACGACAATTATATGTGAATAACTTCAGGGTGTTCTATAAACCAGAAAACCCGTTTTCAAAATTTATGTCCGCGGAAACATATAATTTATAAATTTGCGCAAAAAGTACGAAGATTCAAATCGCCAACAGAATGCACGAACAGCAATCAAATTTGACTGTCACCACGCATTATGCATTAAGCGTAGTACCAAATTTGCATCTAAGGTGGCGATTTCAATAGAGCATTCTGAAGCAATTCAATGGAGAGATCAAGTTGGTATACAAGATGTTTTAGCATAGCTGACTACGCTTTTAGAGTTTCGGAAATTAGTTTCAAATAAGTATTTCTAATTAGTTATAGACACATACTTTCATTTAAGTTTACTAAAATTGAATACAAAATTATTTCATATATATTTTTTTTTCCGGTGGAAGTTTTTTATTAAAAGGGAGTATATATTTTTATACTGCCCCTTGAGCAGAGAAAAGTTCAATTAAAAAAAGTTGTTCTGTACAGTAACTAGTTTAAAGAAAACAAGCCGAGTATGATTATCTGAAATATTCATGAAGTTATTTGCAATAGAAATAATGTAAAAGCTACAAATGTAGGCTAAATTGGAAAATTTTGAATTTTGTTGGAAAATTTGGGTTTTGTCGTGCTTCTGAGTCGTGCTGCAGGGTTTGACTGCAAAGCAAAACCACACTTTGTATAAAACATGTCTGCGCAAATTTATTTGCAGCTGACCCCGGATTTGTAGGAGGAAAATTATTTTTTTAACAATAACTCACCGAATATTGTAGATATTTGAACCTAGTGTTTTTTTTGTTATTTAGATTAGTTACTGTACAGAGCAAATTTTTGTAATTGAACATTTTAGCTCAAAGGGCCATAAAAAACTTAAAACCAATGTTTTTATGAAAGTACCACACACCAGAAAAAAAAATATGAACGAATTTCGAATTTAATTTTAAAAAAAACTATCAAATTAGAAGTATGTGTCTGCAACCAATTACTGAAGTACCGAAAAAGAGTTAACTATTATATAGCATCCTGTATAATTGTGATTGAAGCGCTAAAATAAAAATCTTAAGCTCATTTATTTGAGATCCTAATGCAAATCATTTTAGCAATACAAAATATTGGATATTATATGAAATAAAGATAGCAAATACGAAGAAATGGCCTCATGTATTGAATTAAAATAAATTATTTTAGTGTTCAGAGATCATTTCATACACCATCTCCTTTGACAAAAGTGGAAAGTTTGTACTCAATTACTATCCATACAACCAACATCGCTTTCCAGTCAAGTCTCTCCCTCAAAACCAAAAGACAGCAATCTCCTTAACGATTCTCGAAGAATAATACTAAGATAATTAAAAATGGTTCTTTTGCAAGAAAATAGCCATGCGCGTGCAGATTAGGTCTATCTAAAGTAAAGCGGCCATACTCGATCGAATAAAAGTGACTGCAGAACCCCTAGTGAAGTATTCAAAACGTTGGGATAACGAACACGGCTGCATAGGGAGATTGATGAAATCCCTCCTTGAGATGGAAAAAAATGTTCTTAATGAAAACAAAGAAAAGGTCTAAGAAAGATTCTATATGTATAACATAATTAGAGACATAAATCAAAGGAAGAAACATAGTGCAACCAAACAATCGAGTTTTATTACTAATGCCAAACACCTGCTTGTATTAAAGAAATTTGGAGTCATAAATCGCTTGAACTAGAAAATGAAATATCAGAATAGCACTCGAACTCGGCATAAGCCAACAACTTTCGATCTAGCATCTCGACATTTTGGCACACACACACGTTATATATATAATTAAAAATATAATTAGAAGATAGAGAAGCTAATAGATTAATAAATATTACTTGCATCCCAAGTTCGTTACCATTTATTAAAATGTTATAACAGAATTTCAACAATGAAGATTCAAAATTTATTAAAACTGTATTAGAAAGTAAGAATTAAAAACAAAGACAGCTGAGAAGTATAAATTCTAATTCTAAAATTAGCGAAATATTATAACACAACTCAAGGATAAGTACATAAATGGAATGTTGGGTATTATATAACAAGGGAATTAGAAATTATGAAAATCAACAAAATCTACATTAAAGATATGACACAAACAAAATGAATTGCTAATTTACTATACTAAACTAAGCATGTGCATCTAAAGAATAAGAAAATTCAAGATGCCCACAAACTTAAAAGGAAGAAAACAAGTAAATAAAATGTGATGGGATAGGATACAATACCCAATAATGCAACTCTTCAGCAATCTATGCATCAATGGACACTCTAAATGTGTTTCGTTGTATAAAGCAGCACCATGTGGCTGAAATATTATGCAGAGAGAGGGGAGAGAGTGGAAGGGGAGAGGGGGAAAAGATTGAGAGACCCACAGAGGACACGCCATTCCTCTATATTTAGATCCATTTTTAACTTTGCAACGGAAAAGCCATGATTATGGGCAGTTGCCACCATTAGTAAAGACATTTTTTAAAAACAATTTTTGAAAATTGCTGGTTCTTATAAATTACGGTTAAAATTTACCCGTTCAACGAATCAGGAGTCTACCGTTATGATTTTGCCATTGCTAACCTATTATAACATCTAAACATAAAGTTATTCCATTGTGTATCCTGTGGTCCAAGTTACAGGGAATCAAGGAGCTAGCTTGAAGGTTGCAAGTTCAAACCTAGCCAGGGATTGATTGATTGTTCGTATTTTGAATGATTGACTCCTATCATTGCCTGACCATACTGTTTTTGAGAGAAATGAATTAATACGAAAATATTAATATTTAATTTTCCAGAAAATAAAACACCTTATTTTTTTTTTGCTTTGTTTATTTCATGTCATTTTCTGAAAGATATTTTCTGTTACAGGATGCTGAGAATGCCATTGGCACTATGAATGGCCAATGGCTAGGCAGCCGAGCCATTCGTACTAACTGGGCAACCAGAAAGCCTCCTGCCAATCGCTCACAAACTGAGAGTAAGTTTTTTTTAATTTTATTATATTTGTATTGTTCTCAGGCAGGAACAAATATACTTTCCTTCTGGAAATAAATGCATGCACACTCAATGCATGGTTGTTATAAACACTAAGAAAAGTGGATTCGTTAATTCGTTCCACTCGAAAATTTAGGAGGTTTCTGAACATTCGATTGCATTTAAAAACAATGGACTTCTAGTATTAACGGATTGTAATTTTTGTACCAAATTTCTTTCGAATCGCTCCAGTCGTTAGTAAGATATCTTCTCCACAGACTCACTGACACACACACACAGACAGACATCATCTCAAAATCGTTTGATTAGTGTTCACGGATGCTTGAAATGTGCTCTCGCGTCGAAAACTCGAATTCGAATTTCGACCCCGTCACAATACTTTCCTTATACATTATACTATGTATATAAGGAAAGCAATATATTGATACAGTCTTTGGTAAAATGTGGTTAAAATTATCAAATTCGGTAATTATCATAACTAATATTTTTACCACTAAATATAGCCACTGGTATTATCCGGTTGATACGGAACAAAAATTTGCGAATATAATCGAAATGTTCGGTATAGCCACGAAACTTTTAAAAGTGGAAAAATACATTAACATTTTTCAATTACTCACCATATAAGTTGAAAGAGCAAAATGTAATTAAAGTGTCAGTAAATCAAAAATTCAATATTGTCAATTTTATATTTCATGCACGATTTCGAAAAGATTTAAAACCAATTAGAAACATGCATTTCTTTTCTGTGGTGAAAATATGATAAAAATCATAAAATTCATTAAAAATGAAATTTATAAAAAAAAATAATAACTGTTGGTTATACTTCAGTGATACTGAGCAAACAAATTTATCATTTTACTTGAAAGAACGATTTAGCAAGAAAATTATAAAACAGAAAGTAATTATAGCAAAATGTAATTTAAAAACAATGTCTACTTAAATAATTCAAAATTTTATACGACTTTCAATTTTGCATAATTGAGTTAACATTTTATTTATGTTTAAATAAACATTACAATTCATATCCTTTCGCAAAGCAATAAGAAAACAAAAATTATTCAAAAACACAATTTATAAAAGTACGTTACGTACTTGAATACGTATATTTCCATCTATTTTGTTTAAACCTTATCAATCATTAAATATATTTAGATTCCATAAGTCAATTTAACTTCTTGATTTTTTTAAACAAAACAAAATATATCATACTTGAGCACAAATACTTCACCAAGGAGTAAGTAAAGACATTGAGTTGTAGCATTCGTAACATTTTAAATATTAAAGCTCTCTCACCCATTGGAAAACCCAGGTAAAAATGCTAAAATATCGGAATTATAATCACTATACTTCAAATAAAATCTAATTATACAGGGTGTCCCATCAAGACCGCCCAAACTCTGCATAGCCAGATTCCTTGCTTGGAATACATAAAAATTGGCCAAAGAACTGTACCTCTACGACCCATAGTTTTCGAGAAAAATGAGAGAGAAAAGTATGACGTCATATCCGGTGTACGAAAAAACAACTTTGTTGGAAACATGAACATCGGTATTTGCATATGTTTACATAGGGAGAAGTGCAAAATGTCCATATCGAGGCATGCGAGGCATGCATGCATATCGAGGCATGCATGCGCGCGCCATAGAATGACATCAAGCCGTCGTTTGAATCGTATTTAAAAGACTGCATCTAGTAGCTACCAGTATTCTTCGCATGGTGATAATGTATTCCGTACGTGAATATTGCGACATGTACTTTATGCACGCGCATGCATGCCTCGATATGCGCGGTGGACATTTTGAACATCTTCCTATGTAAACATATGCAAATACCGATGTTCATGTTTCCAATAAAGTTGTTTTTTCGTACACCAGATATGACGTCATACTTTTCTCTCGCATTTTTCTCGAAAACTATGGGTCGGAGAGGTACAATTCTTTTACAAATTTTTATGTATTCCAAACGAGGAATCTAGCTGTGCAGAATTTGGGCGGTCTTGATGAGTCACCCTGTATACACTTGTAGGGCTTTGAAAGCGCTACAAATTCCTACTTATCGTTCATAGTTAGCACTTTTAGTTTTTGAGATATAAGCATTACAAATTTGAAAAATGAAAAATTTCCCGCCTTCTTCGATTCGACAAGACAATGACTCAAAATCCATTAAAGCTTTTATATTTCTTTAGAAACTAGACTTTTTAACACTTTACAACAAAGTTGAAAAGTGTTTATGACTTTGTTCATTCTGTCTGTCTGTCTGTCTGTCTGTCTGTCTGTCTGTCTGT
The DNA here is from genome assembly GCA_951213105.1 of Amaurobius ferox. Taxonomy (NCBI): domain Eukaryota; kingdom Metazoa; phylum Arthropoda; class Arachnida; order Araneae; family Amaurobiidae; genus Amaurobius; species Amaurobius ferox. The sequence continues at coordinate 103,232,196 of OX578142.1, read as the reverse complement.
CTGTCTGTCTGTCTGTCTGTCTGTCTGTCTGTCTGTCTGTCTGTCTGTCCGTTAGCACGATAACTGCCGTAAAAATGAGTTTATCAAAATGAAATTTTAGTATGTTGTTCAGACGGTCTGTAGGACCTATGGGAATATAAATAAATAATATCACCCAATTAGTTTTTTATTGAAACCGGGTTGAAAAAATGAAATACATTGAACCCTATGGGACCTAATTTTTCAAACATTTTTTAAGTAAATTTAAAATTCACGAATTGCTTCGAAATTTTTAGGAAATATTCACATTATCCCATAGAATATATAAAAAAAAATTCAGTAAAATATGTTAAGTAGTTTTTTAATTAAAAAAATTATTTAATATAGGGAAAAAAACAAATTCAATTAAATTCTGTCTTTGGGATATCTTCCAGAAAGAAAAGAGAGAGATATTATATAATAAATATCTCTCCATTTTTTTAAACGTTTTGCATATGGGAGTGGCTTCATATTTTAAAATAAATTTGGTAGATAACAATTTTTCATTTTTTTAAAATTTTATATAACTCTTCATGATAAATTTAATTGATGGCATTTTAAATGCACTTTCCTACGTCCTAGAGAGTTAAAATTTGGTACACAGCTTAAATTTGTTGAACATTTTATTCGACAAAAATTTGATGGATCTTTAAATATAGATCATACATTTTTTTCGAAATGGCCTGAAAATAATCCCCGTTCACTTCTATAAATCATTGGTGTAATATTGTTAAAAATTCTGATGTGGACAGCACATGTCTTTCCCTGCAGACTCATATTCGTTCTCTTTATTTATTCAATGATAATTTGAGTTTATCTGCACAACATAAGTATTTTAAATGACATTGAATTTACACGTTAAACTTAAATTTGGTTCTCATTTGATAGCTGGACTTATTGTCAAAGGTGGCGTAGCGAAAACGCGAAAAAACTAGAATATCTCAAGAACGGCTAGTCCTAGAGTAATGGGGTTAGTCTTATTCTTTTTGTTGTCAAAAATCACATATAAAATAGGAATTTAATTGATATAATTGAGCACACGTAGTCTTTTATTTTTATATATAACGATTTTTGCTGGCCATTTCGCAAAAATAGCCCGTTCCTTTTTCCCGAATCTTAGTAGAATAACCTACAAATGATTTATATACAAAATTTTGTTAAATTTGGTATATAAATCACTTGTAGGTTATTGAAATATTATACTCCAAATTTTGTTAAATTTGGTTTATTAGTTTTTAGCTAGAGTGGATAAAGGCAATTTCTGCGGCCATTTCGCAAAGAAGGCAGATTCTTTTATTACGAATCGTACTATAATCTAATGAACATCAGGATTTCCCACAAAAAACATACCTACCAAATTGTATGAAATTCGGTCCATTAGTTTTTCAATTAGAGTGGATGTAATATCCACACAGACACACAGAAACATACACAGATACACCCTTACACACACAGACGTCTTCCTAAAAGTAGTTTTTTCGTGTTCTAGAAGTCCCAAAACGTGTAGATCCTTTGAAAATTCGAGTTCCGATCTTCGGCACGATTCCAATACTTTGAGTACATACACATACACATATATATTATCTGTGTATTATCTGTGTATCTAAATTCCGTGCCTATGCAATTACAATAGTTGTGATTTTAAATGATCCCTAAACTTTTATTATTTCTTCAAGGAAGCCTAATTTTAACATATGCAGAATGCAAATATCTCAAGCGATTGTAAGATGAATTACATAAGAATTGCTGAATTTTTTTCAAACAAAATTATTTAGCTCTGGAGTCTGGAATACAAGTTATATGAATGAAATATTCATTGATTTTGCATAAAGAATCAGATGATTTATATTTCGATACAGTTTTAAATATTTAAGTATAATAAATTACTGTAGTACTGTGATAATGTAAAAGATATTACCACTGAATGAATCACATTTTAGAAATTTTTAAATGAAATTACATTTCAGTTGGAAAGTGTTTCATAATCAATGCTTATGCATGATTGATCTTTCTTGTTAATACATATTTTTGTTGCTTAATATTTTGAGTAAAAGTAAGAAAAATAAAAAAAACTCTCTCAGACAGATACTTTTTAAAGTTTTTCGAAAACAAATTCAAAATATTAAAATATTGAAATTGCTTTTATATATTCGTAATCTGTACCAATATTTCTGACAAAACAAGAAAAATGATCAAATTATCGCAACATCTTGAATTTCTTTAATCAGCATTTATTGCATAATTATTTTTTCGATGTAGGAATCAAATTTTTTTGTCCCTCATGTGGTTACTTCAGAGTTTCACTATTATTATATTAATATAACCAACCAAATGTATCTTAGATACAAACTAAAAAGATAGGAAAACACACAACAGACACCTTGCTTCATCCTGAAAGTATTAAATATGCAGTTGGTAAATTTTAAAACTCTATTATTTTAGTGAATTGGCACAAGTTAGACCAGACTTGAGGAGTTATTTTTAAAAAAAATTTCTATTGTGATTTTTTGAAAAAATTACACAAATCTTCGAGATCAATTCTTAAATATTATTTAATACTAAACATGATTTTTCCAAACATTAACACACAACCGATTTTTGATTGAAGAGTTCTTTGCAATTTTATCGCAAGAAGTACTAGATTTGTAGGCAAAAAATAGTTGATTTTCGTTTCTATTTTCGCCATTATTTTTTATGTTGAATATAAAAAGAAAATCCTAGTATGCTAACTAAATATAGTCTTAAACTTTAGAGAGATTACTTTCATTTCAGTAGAAGATACCGTTTATCTGAAACACTTGGAAATAAATTTGCCAAACTTGGCGACTAATTTGGCGGAATATCATCAACTTGGCAATATTTCGCTTCATATTGACAAACATATCGTTAAAATTGCAAAACTAATACTAAATTAACGAAAATGACGTCAAATTTATTAATTACTGCATATATTGATATTTTGGACCATATTGCTTATTGCGGATGCTATCAAAATTGATAATAGGTAATTCAGAGTTATGTGAAATATAAGTTCGAAATAGTCTTACATGTTGTCATATGGAAAAGTTCTAAATGTATAAATTCAACGTTAAAAATATTGTGCCGTAAAATCTTACACCTAATTTTTTCATTGTGATAGCAGCAAATTCGTTGCATTATATAGAGAAAGTCATATGCTGCCCACATCAGATTTTCTCCTTTTGTGACATTTTCGAAACATTAGTGTGGATTCCTTTGTATTAAACATTGAACACAGCGAAATATCAATTTCAGTCTAACTGTATTTTTCTTCAATCTTATAACCTATCAAGATGGTTTTTATTTTACTTTCTGTAGCCAATGCCAAGCCTCTTACGTTTGACGAAGTTTACAACCAATCCAGCCCTACAAATTGTACGGTATACTGTGGAGGAATAACTCAAGGTTTATCAGGTAAGCTTCATTTATTCAAATTTTATTAAA